>WOXC01012130.1:167500-307500 GCA_011680675.1 Gymnobelideus leadbeateri | reverse complement strand
TGTCTTCTTTATGACATAAAGAATTGCTATAGTGTCTTCAGTGTTCTGCCTTGGTTACACTGCTGAGGCCAGCATCCCTGCTCTGGGATGGAAACCATGGTCTACTTATTTATTTAATCCTTGTGAATAGCACAGAAAATTTTAAGCAGGATTTCTATTATAGCTTGATTGAAGTTCCCTTTGCATAGAAAGAACAAACACAATATGAAACACATAAATATAATTGGCCTCCAGATAATGTATATGTTTATAATTTTTGCATTTGTAGGCAAGGGGAAAAAGTCTAGAAATGAATGAACATGTCAAAAAATAATTTCCCATTTCTGAATTGATAGTAGAGAATAGCATTCCCTAACTAGAAACCTGTGGATAGGCTTAAATCTCTTTATGTTTATACCTGTTCCTCCATCTGGTACCTTTTTTGCAACTGATAAGATTCTAGTATGCAAATAAACTGAAGGGAAGAGGTGATTTGCTGAGCAAACTTTGATGTCACAAGGATAGCCAATCAAGAAAAAGTCAGGCTACACACAGAAGAAGCAAAGAATGGACATTACAGAACAGTAAGGAAGAAATGAGTATTCACACAAACCAAAAAGGAAAAGAAAGGAGATATCTAAGCTCTAAATGTTTTAAATGGGAAAAGATCTAAAGCAGAGTGACTGCCTGAGAACACAGAACAGGGGGTAGGAAAGGGGTATGGCGCAATTCATAGCCCTTGTGCCTAGTCTCCTTTGCAGCTGTTGTCTAATAAATTGGCTGAGTCAACCATGACTATTGATGTAATTAATTGAAACCAAATGCCTCTGGGCAAGTAACTTCCTCTCTCTGGACCTCCTTCATTTTATCTCTAAAATAAGCAAGTCACCCTAGATGATCTCGAGGTCCCTTGTAGCCCTAAGATTCAATGAATCGATGATTCGAATCAGTAGGTACAGAGACCCACAGAAAACAGAACATCAGTCTGTTCATCAGAAACTGAAGACCTTTGGGCACAGCTGCAGTAATCTATTGTTACATCTACATAAATTCAACTGGGGATGATGCAGAGGGAGGAGAATTAATGATGAGTTTCGCTTCTTTCTGCAAAACATTCAAGCCCATTGTTTTTCAGGGACTATCTGTGTATTTTTGCCCTGGCAAAGAGATCTGAACTTTAACATTTTTAGGGTTTTTCCCCTTAAACATTATCAGATATTTCTATCTGAATACCAAAAACCTACTTCCAGCTCCTTCCCAAACCCACTAAAAATGATTTCTTCTTCCTCAAATGATTCTGAGATTATTATATTTTGGTCTTTTTCCCATTTAAATTCTACTTTATTTTATCCTTATTTGGGTACATGTTGTATGATAATGATGATGATGAAAACAAAAATTGATGACTAAGACAACTAATGTACAGAGTAGTTTCAAGTTTCAAGTGTGTACCGTCCCCAAAGTTTTAGTGAAGTTTTAAGCTATTAATGATAAAGCCTTTTATGTCACATTTTATACCCTCTATGTCATCTCATTTGATCCTCAGATCATAAGCTCTTTGAGGACTAAACTATGTCATATCTTTGTTACCCAATGCCTGGTATAATTCTTTGCAAATAGTAGGTACTGAATAGACAATATGTTTGTTGAATTGGATAGAAAACAAAGTGCCAGATGAGAGGTCCTTTTTGGCTCAAGTCTTTGCAAACTCTTAAGAGTGAAATATAGCATCATTATGACCTTATGTTAACTCTTCAATACATCTCATTTGGGAGGAAATTTTTGGTATTGGGTCTGAGTCTACAGATAAATTCTTTGAAAGTTGATCACATCCATTCAACCTATTCTGAATAATACAAAATGGAACAAACTATGCTTTTTCCCTCACTAAAAATAAAAGTGCTCTGACCTTTCTGGTACTTGTATGACTTCAAAGTAGCTGAAGCTCTACATTGCAAGTTTAGGGGGAAAAATTGAAACTACTAAAAAAAGAAAGCTGAATTATATCTACAGAAAACAAAATATAAACTCTTAAGGCTGTCTTTTCCATTTAAGGTTATGATACACAATTTTCAGTTCTTTACAAACAAAGTCCATCTGTTTTAAGATTTCTTCTACTGAGGGACCCCCATTTAAAACAGACAGCAAATCTATCACAATCTTTATTTTCTTCCTTTTATTTAAAAGAGGCAAATAAAATGCAGAATCCCACTCAACGAAATACTAAACAGCAAACACCAGTCTCCAGGTATTTATCATTAGGTCTAACCTATTTTCAGATAAAGCAAAGGTAGAACCCACCCTATGAACAAAAATTCTCACTGGAAGCGCAGGAAGAAAGGCTCTAAAAATAAAATTCTGAAAATGCAAAGAGAAGCAATTGGAGGTGAGGGATAATAAGTGGGGAACAGATGATGTGGATTCAAAGGGATCTCATCAATCAGCTTAGATTTTAACACTATAAGTAGAAGAATTTAAGAATACCTCAAAGAGCCAAGCTGTGTTAGTCAACACAGGCATTTGTTAATCCATAAGACAAAGAAAATAGAGACAATTAAATGAAAACTGTTGTTTCAAAGTACAATTATAATATCTGCTTGTAATTCTCTGTAGCTGGTGTTTTTCACAGGTAGGAGAAATTAAGGTAAATTATAATAAAAATTATTTTTTAAAAATTTGTGTTAATTGACCCATTTGGGCCGTTCCTTCAAATTATGTAAGTGGGGAGGGTAACGAAGGATGAATATAAAAACATAGCACAGTACTATAAAAGTAGAAGAATTAATGGTCAGAATAATATGGGGACAGCGAAGAAAGTTAAGAACAACAAAAGTTTTTAAAGCTATATCAATGGAAATTGATATAAATAGAGAGGAAATATAGATGTAGAGATAGAAATGGATATATACAGAGAGAGATGATCTAGATATAGACATGGAAAGACCTACTGATTAGGCTGATTGTAACAATGATAATGGACAAAGGAAAAAGACAAAGCTGTTCAAAAACAATTTTTTGTGTGTTTTCTCTGCCAAGGAAAATTATTTTTGAACAATAAAGGAAAGAATAAACATGACCATTAGGGAGTTAAGCTCCAAATCAAATCAGGAGGTAGTTAAAGAGCACCAAGCTGCCCAGATAAGGTCAGCACAAGAAAACTAAAAGAAATAGCCAATGTGAATTGTTAACCACTACCAATCATCTTCAAATGTTCATAAAAAGGTATTTAAAAATAAAAATAGACAATTTTTTTGTTTTAAAAAAAAGGCAAGAAAAGTAAATCTGCAAGTGACAGACCATCAAACTTAGCCTAGCAATATTCTGAAATATTTTCCTAAAGGGATGGTTAGTGAAAATTCAGAAAAAAATTAAGTAGTGATTGATTACATGGCTTCATCAAGAATCAGTTAAACTAGACTATTCATTGTAATCTTCAACAAGATTACTAGATTTGTAGATCATGGGAAGGTTATAGACAATTTAGATTTTATAGAAGGGTATAGACAATTTAGAGTTTATGCAGATTTTAACAAAGCATTTGGTAGCCTCTCATATGGAGATTTTTACATTAAAAAAAAAACTACATATAGACTAGAAGATAATGGAGTTAGGTACATTTGAAACTGGTTGAATGATCAGACCTAAAGAACAGTCATTAATTGTTCAGTGTCAACTTGGAAGGCCTTTAGTATAGAGTTCCAAGATACTTGGCCATATGCTTAACCATTTTATCAGTGACTTAAAGAAATAGATAGCGGGGCGGCTAGGTGGCGCAGTGAATAGAGCGCCGGCCCTGGAATCAGAAGGACCTGAGTTCGGAGCCAGCCTCCGACACTTAATCCATACAAACAAAAACCTAGCCGTGTAACCTTGGGCAAGTTACTTAACCCCAATTGCCCTAAAGGGGCGGCTAGGTGGCGCAGTGAGTAAGAGCGCCTGCCTCGGAGTTTGGATGACCCGAGATCAGATCCGGCCTCAGAAAATGAGCACCCACGCATAAATGACTAGCTGTGTAACCTTGAGCAAGTTACTTAACCCCAATTGCTTTAAAAAAAAAAAAAGAAATAGATAGCATGGGCAGCTAGGTGGCACAGTGAATAGACCACCGGCTCCGGAGTCAGTAGGACCTGAGTTCAAATCCAGCCTCAGACGTTTAACACAAAAACTAGCCAGGTGACCTTGGGCAAGTCATTTAACCCCAATTGCCCTCCAAAAAAAGAAAGAAAGAAAGAAAAGAAATGGATGGCATGATTATTGATTTTTGATAAAAGGCTAGGAGAGCTTAGTAATAATAATGATAAAGATAGTAGCATTTACATATTACTTTAAGGTTTGTAAAGCATTTTAATTTTGAGCCTCACAACAACCCTGCAAAGTAGATACTAATATTTTCCCCACCTTACATATGAAGAAACTGAGGCTGAAAGAAATTGTTAAGTGACTTATCCAGGGTTCTATGATATCTGGAACACTGGATGACAGTCAGGTTCCTAAAAGAACCTAGAGGCTGGAAAAGAACATAATGGTTTAATTACACAGAAAACTGTTTTTGAAGGTGGAAGCAATCCAGCTTCAAAGATATCAAAGAGATTGTAATAGAGCTTTGCTGGGTTTCATCTTCTATCATTCCATTCAGTTACGCCCCCACCTTTGGGACTGTTAATTCCTCTGAAAACATATTAATATCATCAAAAAAGGAAAGCCCAAGAGTTTAGAAAAGCTTAAATGATCAGAATCAATAGCAAATGGAAAGAAATAGGAAAGATGACTTAAGTGACCAAAACAGAAAAGTTGAAATTTTCAGAGCAATGGGAACAAAAATAATTGAGGAATTCCAATACAGTAAATCCAAGATAAAAAAAAAAAAGTAAGGGGGGGGCGGCTAGGTGGCACAATGAATAGAGCACTGGTCCTGGAGTCAGGAGGACCTGAGTTCAAATGTGACCTCAGATGCTTAACATTTACTAGCTGTGTGACCTTGAGCAAGTCACTTAACCCCAATTGCCCCTCAAACAAAAAGGCAAAAAAAGTAATCAATTTCCTGTACTAGCCACAGGTTGGTGATTTGAATCTAACGCAGCTTGGTTGAAAGAAATTGAAGGGAACAAAGGGGTCTTGGTGTAAAGAGGAGTTTGCTTTCGTGTATGGGATTTTTGCAGGTTGGGTGTTTTTAGGAAATACCTCATTTGTGAAAATTAAGGGAACAAGGCCAAAAACATGACTTAATTTTTGGCATAATAAAAACTAAATAGTGTTTTAACATGAGGCACTGGATCCTTATGCCCAGTGAGCTCCCCATTCTGTATTACTGACTAGAAAAGAAATCATGTTCTTCTTAATTTGATTTAAGGTACACATACACAAAGTAGAATTTAGAGTCTGACTGTTCCCCTTAGAGAAAACTGACCTATTAAAATGAACTAGCTTTACATTTTCAAAACAAATCTTTAAATATAAGAATTTCAGCAGACTTGTAAATTCAAAGCTATGGTAACTATAAAAGGAATTCTAAGGGTTTGTTGTTATTGTTTTGGTTTTATAGGAAACTCAAAAATTAAAACTTTAAATAAAATCCTGTGTGATGTACATCTAATGTCCCTAAGCGTGGAAAGATAGCACAACTTCAGCTTTAGGGTGCTGCCATCCTATTTCCTTCATTATGGTTCTTCTTATAAATTCTAACAATATCAAATCTTGAGACAGACCTAATGACATCATCATGCTGCACAAAGGCTGTTAAACCTGCTCATTTTCTCACTGAATCTTATGTATTTTTGACATTTTCCCCACCTCTTTCATGTAAGTTCTTGGTAAGTATCTATGACATGTGGTCATTTTTTAATATACTTCATCTTCAACAAATTTCTTTCTCTATTCCTCTGATAAAAAAAATTAAACCCGGTTACCTTTGAAGAGCTGTCTTCTTTCCTGGAGTATATTAATATAAATGAAATTCATTTTGAAAAGTGTGAGTCCTTACTGTGATTTCTTTGTTTCACAATACATGCATTGTTCTTTTAGCATCCAAAGCTGCTCAGACTCTTATATTTGTCTTTATTTTAAGATTTAAAGTTAGTTCATTTAATTAGGCCAGCTTTAAGCTAAAGAGAAAAATCAAGGCCAGAATTCTATTCTGTGTATACACACCCTAAATCAAAGTGGACATTATTTATCTAGTCAAGAGGACAAAGAGGGAAACTAACTGGGCATGAGGGTAAGGTGCTTTGTGTGCTGAAACACTATGTAATAGCTTTATTAAAGAAAAAGTTCCAAAGATGGCTATGAGATATTTATCCCTAGAGAAAAGATTAGCTATAGGACAAACCTTTCCCTTTGTTGTTTTGGGTGTGGTGCCATCCTGGAATAGGAGACTGGACAAGTGTCTTTTGAAGTGTCTTCCAGACTATTATATACTCTCAGATTATCTGTTGTTTGGAGAAGGGAGGACAGAGGCTCAGTACAATAATTAATGTTGGCTGCTATGAGGACATAGTCATTCTATAAGTCACCACAGGAAAATTATGAGAGGAAAGCCCCCAGTAAGTGAGTTCACCTCTCACCTTCTTCCAAATTCCATACTTGGTTTTAAGAAAATCAGTTGCACAAGTGCAAATGAAGGAGACATAACCACATAGTAGCTAATACAAAAAGGTATTGGGAAGTGGGAAAGTAGGGAGGGGTAGAAGACTGAAAATGGGCAGGGATTCAGTAATCTCCAAACCCAGTATCAAAATCATTATTATAAGGCAAAAGAATCTAACACAAACTTAGGCTACATTAAGGGAAGCACAGTGTCTAGAATAAGTTATTAATCATTCATCTGTATCCTGCCCTGGTCAGATCAAGTCTGAAGTATTGTGGTCACTTCTAGGTGATACATTTTATGATAGACAAGACATTAAAGAATCTGGAAAGGTGATGGAAAGATGAAAAACCTTATCATTTGAAGATTAGTTGAAGAAACTAGAGATGCTTAACCTGGACAAGTCTTTGAATGGACATAATTGTCTTAATGTATTTGAGGAAGAGGGCAGCTAGGTGGCACAGTGGATACAGCTCTGGGCTTGAAACCAGAAAGACTCCTCTTCCTAAGTTCAAATCTGATCTCTAACACTTACTAGCTGTGTGACCCAGGGCAAGTTGCTTAACAGTTTGTCTCAATTCCTCATCTGCAAAATGAGCAGGAGAAGGAAATGGCAAACTAATCCAGTACCTCTGCCAAAAACAAAAAACAAATGGAGTCAAAGAAAGTCAGACACAACTGAAAAACTACTTAACAACATTTGAGGAACTGTCACAGGGTGAAGATTTGGTGTGCTTAGCTCCGGAGGGCAGAATTAATAGTAATACGTGGAAGTTGTATATGGCATGGTAGGCATGGTAGGAATATTAGGCCAGAACTATTAGTAATCCCTGGTATGGGAAGGCTAAGGATGGAGGGTCAACAGAGTTCAGGAGTTCTTAGCTGCAGTGAGCTAAGCTGATGGGGTGTCCTCATTCAGTCTGGCATTAAAATGGCGAGCCCTCCAGGAGGAGGGTACTGACATGTTACCTAAGGAGGGACAAACTGGTTAACGTGGGAAATGGAGCAGGTCAAATCTCCTATGCTAATCAGTATTGGGATCAAGCCTGTTAATAAACCCTGCACTTCCAGCTACTTCCTGAATGAGATAGGAAGACCCTAAAAATTTTTTTTAAATAAAAATAAACATATGCACATTCATATGTAAGCACATAAATACTTATAGATAGACAGATAGAACTGGATAGATTAAATAAATAAGATATCAATGAAAGTGGGATATTCTACCTTAGATGTTAATGAGTTCCCCATCACTGGAGCTCTTCAAGCAAAGGATAAGAAACCACTTGTTAAAGATCCTAGTTCAAAGAAATTGGACTAGATGATGTGTAAGGTCTCTTCTAATTCTAATATTCCATTGATCTTATAATTCTGTGACTATGTAGACTAACCAAAAGGACCCTACTTACTCTGGAAAACTTTTCCTGGATCACCCCAAAAAATATTGCTGGAAAACAGGTAACCTGGCATAGTTAAGGAGTGAGGGAACCATAGTCAAGAGCCAAATCCCACTCACTACCTGATTTTCTATGGTCTATAAGAATGGATCTTTCATTTTTAAATAAAATAAAACTGTGCTTGAAAATGTAAAAACCATCTTTAGTTCATGAGCCATACAAAAACAGGCAGCTGGGCCACATTTAGCCCTTAAAGAGTAGTTTGCTGATTCCTAGAATGGAGAGAGGGCCACTCTGGACTTAGGAACACCTGGAAGTACAATCTCTGTCACATACTATGTGACTCCAGGACAATCACTTAATGGCCAAGTACCACAATAGTCTTAAGACTATAAAGTACAGAACAATTACAGTAAACATTGGTTGGGGGAGTTCCCTCAACTGGAGTTGAGTATGCCGATAAAATCACAGGTCTGGACAAAAGAGAAAGGTGAATTCAACCTGGAAAAATGTTCAAATGAGGCAGCTCTTCACCTGAAAATTCAATGCAAATTTTCTGTTTCTTTGATTTGCTGCATTTACCTGTGTATCTAGTTATAAACATTGAAAGCAGGGATAATATCTAGATGTTATATAGCATTCTATAAAGAGGGTGAAAAATAAGATCAGTGGTGCTTTTTGAGGGGTATTTGTTAAATGGGCTGACAGTTCTGAAATTGCTTTGCTTTAAATCCCTTTTATCTCAATCTACTTCGTTTCACAGAATCAGAATCACAAAATTTCAAATTGGAAGAAACTTTAGTGGTCTCATAATTCAACCCCTGACCAACACCTCTAACCCCACCCAAGAGTATCCTCACTTCAACATGCTCAGCAAATTGTCATTAAGTCTTTGCTTGAGGACGCCTGATGATGGGGAACCTATTACTCTCTGAGAACTCTGAATCACTCTCCTTAGGTCAAACCTAAATTTGCCCCTTTTTGACTTCTATTCATTTCAACTTCTCCCCATTTCCTTTGTCCCTTTCTAGTGATTTGTCCCATAACCTCTGATTGTCCAGGAAAACATGCCATTTGAGTTGATCATTCCACTCTCATAACTGCCTAGAATTGCCTCTATACTCCACAATTTGTTACATGTTCCCTTTACTCTGGCAGCTCCTAAACTAGCTCCTTTCCTAGATAATTGGAAAAGAATACATCTTCCTTCTCTTGCTTCCAGCTCTTCTGAACATGAGATATCCTAACTCTCCTTCTGGGAATAAAATAAAAGATTTTCTTATATAGAAAGTTAATAAATTGTTTCTTCATTTTATTCATGTGCTTGTTCAATTCTCTATCAGTTGTCTCTATCACCTATTACCATTACATTTGTCCACATTGATGTGGTCCACCTTAGCTCATTTATTCATTCAACAAAAATTTATTGGGCCTCACTATTTGCAGCAGAAGCTGTCCCTGGGGGGCTGAAGGGCTTGTCCATAGACTCCATTTGGTTTGATGCCTGGGATGTCAAATGAAGATAGACAAGTACCATTGTCAGTAGAGAAAGCTCTGGATTTGGAAACCAAAGATTTGAGTTAGAACAGGGGGTGGGGGGGACATGTAACCTTGAGGTCACATGTGACCCTCTAAGTCCTCAACTGCAGCCCTTTGACTAAATCCAAACTCCACAGAAAAAATCCCCTTAATAAAAGGATTTGTTCTGTAAAACTTGGGCTCGGTCAAGTACCCAAGGACCTAGAAGGCCACATGTGGCCTCAAGGTCACAAGTTCCCCACCCCAGGTTAGAATATTAGATCTGCTGCATTAGATGAGTAATCCTGGGAAGCTCATAATTTCCTTGAGGCTTCTTCTCTTCCTCATGTTAAAAAAGAAGGGATTGGACAAGATGATTTCCACTGTCTTTCCCAGCTCCAAATTCCATGATTATGAGAAAAACTTTCTGATAATAACAAAGAAATATTTTCTGACCAGAAAGTATGACTATCATGCCTCAGAACAGTTGAAATGGCAAATAACTCTGAATTTCCAGAGGCAAGTTCAGCATTTATATATAGATTTAAAAAAAAAAACATTTGTTTGCTTCAACTCTTAGGCTAATCTTTCAGGTTTTCTGCGACTTATCTATTTTAAGAATAAATATGCTACCTATGTGATTGGTTTGGTTAGACTACAAGTTCGTTGAAGAAAGATCCATACCTTTTCTGTAAAATCCTGGTACTCAGTAAATACCAATTCTTTTATCCATTGGTATTTATACGGATGATCTGGACTGGTGTAGTTTAATGCATTTTCCTTTGTAAGTCCAAAGAAAATCAATTATCACTAGGATGAATAGAAAAGAAAACCTTTTACTCTAAGAATCTTGACTGTGCTTCTCCCAAATTACTTGGATAGGGGTTGGAGCCCAGAGAATCTTGTATTCCTACCTAATATTGTTGTTGAGTTGTTTTCCAGGAGTGTCCAACTCTTTGCGACACAATTTGTGGTTTTCTTGGCAAAGATATTGGAGTAGTTTGCCATTTCCTTCTCTAGCTTATTTTAAAGATGAGGTAACTGAGGCAAACAAGGCTAAGTGACTTGCCCAGGGCCACATAATTAGTAAGTGTCTGAAGCCAGATTTGAACTCAAGAAGATGAGTCTTCCTGACTTCAGGTCCAGCACTCTATCCACTGTGCCACTAGCTCCTCTTCCCACCTTATATTGTACTCAACTGTACTATAACCAGTCTGGATGTAACCTTCATAAACAGAGCTCACACTCACAAGGCATCTGAGATCTTCAAAGGTGCTTCCATGTCACCATTCAACAACCCTCTGAGTTATGTAGTGATTGGAAAAATTGTACTTTGCTCCAGGCCTAAGATTTAATCAGTAGAGGGAATTCACAGGGAGGAAACTGTCCCTACAACTGCAAATTCTGCTACTTAGCAATTTATAGCCTGAGAGAGTTGCATAGGACCCTGAGAAGTTAAATGACTCATGATCACATGGCACTGTATATGCCCAAGGCAGGACTTGAACCTAAGTCTTACTGACTCTTAGCCTAGTTGTTTCTTATCTACTAATCCAGGCTGTCTCTTGTGGAAGAATAAGTAAAATCTCCATTTTCCAGATAAAGAAACTAGGGTTCAGAATGGTTAACTGACTTGCCAGTGGTGGTAAAATGGCAGTTTCATTTTATAGTAAGGGTCAGAGCAGGGACATGAACCCAAGACCTTTGACCTCAGAGCCAATTTTCATGGTCAGTCACCCAGTTATCTGGCAAACTCACTTGGTCCCCCAAACCTTTTCTCCAAAGCTGTTCTCTCAGCAAAATGAGATCTTTAGTAAACAGATGCCCTCATTTCTTCTACTGATGATCTTCTGTGGTCACCTAAAGATAAAGAAAGCTGGAACAGAGAGGGGCCTTTATCCTCCTGTTTTTGACAAGGTTTGATCTGAGTAAGAAACTGAGTTTCTGTCCCATGCTGGCTGACTCTCACCTTTCCTCTTCCTACATTTTGCAATGGAATGGAGCTCAGCCTGTCATGGTTCCCAGTGACTGCTATTATTAAACATACAAAATCATTTTACCAGATGATAAAAGAAGCTACAGTGTATAAAAATTTAATATATCCAACGTGTTGTATAAACAGGCCAAATCCCCATACATTTTATAACTTCAGCAGTCTAAAGGTTAAAGCCTGTCAGTTGAATTTCACGAATTCCAGGAAGGAATGGAGAAGTCGCACCAACTCTTCATTGTATACCAGTGATCAAACATCTCCTCATTACACTTCAATATTGTTGCCTCTAAAGGTCACCATTGCTGAACATAATCACACAAAATCAAAACTGCAAACTTTATATATCATGGAGGTAGTAAATAGCTTGGAGGTTTATTTTCTGGTGCCTGAACAACATTCAGAACCCATTTATAAATTCCTGGGAACTGTGGCATGAACCAAACATATTTGCAGTGCCTAACAAAAGCTTCAATTAAATCAATTTCCTGTTTTAAAAAAAAGGCTTTCAATCATTTTTAAAACCAAAAACAACCCCCTTCCCATGATGAAGCAGTCTATTTAATTTGCCTGTTGTCAACCTATTTTCCTTCTCCTTATCTTTCCTTCTAAACAAATTTGGTATATTACTTCAGAATCATATTCAGGATGGATCATCCAAAGGCTTAACTCCTAGGAAAGTCATGTAGTTTATTTAGTAAATCACTGGTATGCTCAATCAATCTTATATGCTCCCTGGTTTTTCTATTCATTGATTTTACTGTACATTACTTAGGCAGCCTGCCACCTTGTAAGATCTACAGGCCAAAAATAAGGGACAGTTTTTCAATGCTGCCATATCCCACAGTATTTTTATTAGGAAGCTCTTGTTGGCTTCAAAGGAACTTTGCCCTTGGAAATGCTAAATATTGAGAAACAAAATGAGAAGGCAATATCATTACATTAGTAATTAAACTTTTCTCATCTAGCATTCTTATGAATGCATAGTGGCACAGAAGGATAGGTAGCATCTCACTGCCACATCCAGGGTTCTAAAAGCTGTCTGAAGCCATCATCTACTGCTCAGGAGTCTTCAACTTCCTCTGGGTCTCCAAGGCCTGCCCTATTGCCTCCAGCCAGAAGTAAACCCATAAGATCAAGGTAAATGCAAAAAGACTTTAAAAGGCAGGGTTAACAATAAAGGGTTAAATCAGTTACAAGCATTCTACCCAATTCCCTAAAGGCCAGCTATTTTCTAGTGTCTCCCTGAGAACATAAGTGAATTCTTATTTAATTATTCTATTCAGTTTCCTCAGTTAAGCAATTAGATCATACATCAGATAGAGTGCTAGGCCTGGAGTCAAGAAGGTTCATCCTCCTGAGTTCAAATTCAGCCTCAGACACTTACTAGCTGTGTGACCCTGTTTACCTCAGTTCTTCATCTGTAAAATGAGCTGGAGGAGGAAATGGCAAACCACTACAACTCTGACTCTGTCTTTGCCAAGACAATCCAAAATGTGATCCGGAAGAGTCATACACAACTGAGCAATAAGAATTTCCCATCCCAATAGCAGAAGGAAACATCATTCTCACTCCCTTACTAGTCTATTCAGAATTAGTATCTACAGACATCTGGAACAATAGCCTCTTCTCCAGCAGAGTTAGGATGCCAAGAGATGGATGCTGTGAAACCATCTGCTTCTCTGTGTTCTCTCTCTGCATCTTCAGCTTAGTCAAGACACTGGTGCCATTTGTTCATGTCTCTACCATGTTTCTCTACACTTTTGCTGGCTTCTCTAGTATTCTTTGGAAAACCACCCATGCTCAGAGTAAACACCGTAAACATCCTGGAGGCCTCTCTTTTGGTTCATGGGTACCAGTACAGTACTTAGACTGTTTTGATATGTTTTGCTCTTCCTACAAAATGATCTAACGCTTTTAAAAGACTTTACATTTTACTATTTGCAGAGCATTTATATACATTTGGACAATAATAATGCATATGAATGCAGTTCATATTATTTGTTCAGTCAATTGAAGATATATTTCCTTATTGATTATATACTGAGTTATGCTACAAATTTTACTAGAGCTAAATAAAAATAAAATGACAATTGACTGGTACACATGTTGATTTGCAAAGTTCTTGCAAAAGTTTTATCTCCAATTTCCTCCAGCCCCACTGTGGAATTTATGGCCCACAGGTTGAGAAACATTGGCATAGAATAAATATCAGATCATCTGAAGACTTCCCTTTCTTTTTTATCCCAAAGTCTGAGATGTCATGATTATCATGCCCAAAAGTTCTCATCATTTCTACTTCACCAACTCATGTCTTATTGCTCACTTTCAGGTCCAGAATATCAATCACTCTAATCCATTTGCTCTTCTAAAATATTAAAAAATAACACACCTCCAATTATTTTTAAAGGATGGAATTATCAACAAAGATCAAGTTCAAAAATTTCTATTACCATATTTTCTTGGTATACAAATACATATCAATGCCATCTATACTGGGGACAACATAATTTTAAAGACATTTAGGGGACTGGTTTTCAAAATCTTTCAAAAATGGGAAGATTCCAAAAGAACTGAAAAGATTGCAAATAGTACAGTTATAAAAAATAATCAAGAAAACATCATTAACAACTGATTTATATGTCTCCTTTGTCATCTCTATAAAATATTAACAAGATCAATTGTATATGTACCAAGAGTATCCTTGATGAAAACATATGAAGAGAATAAACAGACATTCACATGTGATTCTCTACAGAAGATCACACTTTTACAGTCACATAACAGACTGAGAAGTGTAGAAAATATAAGATCCTTCTATGTTTATTGCTTATTGATTTCAAGTTTATTGACTCAATAGAGCAAAATACTGCCTTACAGGCTTTTCTCAAACAAGGTGTCTCCCATGCATATGTTAAAATTATAGAAGATTCTATGACAGTTGTGACTACTGAGATAAGTCTGTTCAATGACCCACTGAGGATTGACATCAAGAAAAGCATAAAACATATAGACATATACTTACCTAAGAGGTTTATCAATATCATGGAGGATGCCCTGCTCTTAGTCCAAACAAAAGAAAGATTTCTTATAAATGGCAAGTTTCTCCAAATCCTTTTATTTGCAGATAACATAATAAAAGTGAACTAAGCCTCTATCACAAAGCTGCTTCCATTAAAGACAGAGTAAATCTCTTTTGGTTCATATTTTGCAAAATGGCCAAAGACGAACATTGAGAATATTGACAAGGATCATGGCAGCCTATTTGCTTTATCACTTGTGCCAACCACATATTCAGGAAGTTTGTCATCATCAATATTGTTGAGGCTATGTACATCTGAAACATTCTCAAAGCAGCATTTTCACCTCTTATGGGTTATCCCATCAATAATGTAAAACTATGTTGCTATATGAATGGTCTAATCCACAGCAAAGTGAAGAAGAACCAATCCTACAAGGAATCAAAAGATAGAAACTGCCACCCTGCTTCAGATTTGTGAGTGCTGACCTTAGATTCTCTCTAAAGTGGAGTACACTGGAGCCAGTTCATTCCAGCTTGGGAAAGTCAATTGCTAAATTTTCTGTATAAGTAGTTATGCCTTAAACATAGGTGGGCCTGACTTTTTTTCATGATTGTCTAAACTTTTAAAAGTGATAGAGGAAATATTAATATGAATTAAACTTTAAAGTATGTCACATGTTGTTTTTTTCCCAGAGAGCTGTTTGTTAAATATTTACAAATATTTACCAGCACACCCCTGCTCTGAAGCTTCCTTAAAGAACTATCTGCCTTCAAAATCTTTGAACAAGCCCTTAGAGGAGTAGTAAAATTATTAGTCTACCTTTTAAAAAAATACATAATTCCAGAAAGATCATCTCAGTCATCCACACTAGAAAAAAAGTAGATAAAAACCACATATCTCCCAGATTAGTGTCCTAATACTGGCATTGATGATGGGCTGAAAACGTAGGAAGAGAAAAGGATGAATGGTATTTAGGAAACTCTATAGCACAATGAGTCTAAGCTGCTCACTGCTACAAAAACCCATCTCTTTAAAACTCATATTCTCCTGATAATGTTATATGACTGTGAATCATGAAATGTCATAATTTCAGATTAGCAAAATTCAATGACCCAAGCAGTAATAGAAAGGTAGGTGGTTAGTGTAAGCAGTCAAAGGCATATTATCAAAGGCAACTTGAATGTAAGGTTTTCGTACAGACTTGTGATCTCAATAATGCATGGAATTCCCCTCCATAAATACAAACCTAGAAAGAGGTTATATAAAAGGCATCAAGGGGGGGGCGGCTAGGTGGCGCAGTGAATAGAGTGCTGGCCCTGGAGTCAGAAGGACCTGAGTTCTGAGCCGGCCTCAGACACTTAATCCACACAAACAAAAACCTAGCGGTGTAACCTTGGGCAAGTTACTTAACCCCAATTGCCCTAAAGGGGCGGCTAGGTGGCCCAGTGAGTAAGAGCACCGGCCTCGGAGTTTGGATGACCCGAGATCAAATCCGGCCTCAGAAAATGAGCACCCACACATAAATAATGAGTAGCCGTGTAACCTTGAGCAAGTTACTTAACCCCAATTGCTTTAAAAAAAAAAAAGGCATCAAGAGGGAGATGAGCTGATTCTATAATGAGAATGTGCCACAACCAGGCCAGCAGCCAGACACTATATTGACCAGCAGTATCAAATTCAAATACAAATGGAACCATTAAACCATATGCAAGGATCTCAGAAAGTGCCCTCCAGGTTAGGGTCTGCTTTAACACAAGAGGAAAACCCTGGGGTTAGCTGGGTTGGGAGGATGCCTTAGCACCCCACAGGAATTTTTAGCCCTGAGACAGTGAGGGGAGTTGAGCATCTGACCTCTGGAAGACCTAGGGAACCTCTCCTGACAAGAAACACTAGACCCAGCTGTGCTGCAGAGACCACAGGGGCAAAAAGGAATCAGCACACTCGTGCCAGGTGAGTGCAGAAGCAATAGGGCAGGGACGCTGCCGGTTTGGGCACTTACAGCAAGCTGGAGGTCTTGGTTTGAGTTCAAGGTCAGAGGGAAAAATCTGAAGAGGATCAGAGGTCAGAGGCACCATTCCCCATACCTCAGCACTAGAAGTGATTATAAAAACTAAATTATTATCCAAAAGAAAATCACAGGAAAAGGAGAAACATAGAAAACTGCTATGGGAATAGAGAAGAATAGGGTTTGTCTTCAGGGGGAGGATACTAAAGCAAAGAAACCCTCTTCCACCCCAAAGAATGATGTCAAATGATCACCTGCCCAAAAGGAAATCATTGAAGAACTTAAAAAAGACTTTAAAAATCAAATGAGAGTGATTGAGGGGAAAAAAATAGAAGAAAAAGGATATAAGAAAAACAAGAAGATAATGACGAGAAAGTCAACCAATTTGAAAAAGGAGATCCAAAATCTTTGAGGCAGAAAATGACTCCTTGAAAATCAGAATTGGGCAAGGAGAAGTCAAACCAGAAAAATTATAAGAAATTTTTAAAAATTTAAAAATATATAAAGAATGAAAAAATAGAAGAGAATGTGAAACATCTCATGAGACAAACAACGAATCTAGAGAACAGCTCAAGAAGAGAAAATATAAGAATAATTGGACTACTTGAAAGTATTGATCAAAAAGAATCTTGATACAATAATACAAGAAATAATTAAAGAAAATTGTCCTGAAGCATTAGAACGGGAGGGGAAAGTAGAAATAGAAAACATTCACCAATCACCACATGAAAGAGATCCTATGAGCAAAACTCACAGGTATATTATAGTTAAATTCTAAAACCCTCAGATCAAGGACAAAATATTACAAGCAATAAGAAAAAAACCAATTTACATATGATGGTACCACAATTAGAATCACACAAGACCTATTGTTGGTGACACTAAAAGATCACTGGTCTTGGAACACTGCATAGAAGATCAAAATAACTGGGCCTCTGGCAGAAAATATCATACCCACCAAAGGTAAGCATAACTCTGAATGAAAAAAAAAGGACATTTGATCAATTGTCAGACTTTCAGGACTCTGTTTTAAAAAACAAAACAAAACAAATAAACCCTGAACTCAATAGAAGATTTGGCATACAAGAGCCAAGAGGAATATAAGGTACATACCAATGACAATTAGAAAGGAATAAATAAGGACAGAACATTTACCTTTTATGTATGGAAAATGCAAAACTTATGTCCAAGATTGTTACTAGTAATTAGGTAGCATATAAGAAAGATTAGGGTAGACTTCAGTATGATATGACTTTAAAAAGTAAAACCATTAAAAAACAGCTAAAAGAGTAATTATCTTAAACAAATTAGGTGCAAGAGGAAGAACCAATTCAGAGGAATTAGATGGGGAAGAGGACTGTTAGTTCTGGAAACCTACTTTCATCAGGAATGGGTTTAAGAGGGGAAAATACATATACATCTAGAAGAGTATATAAGTCTTCTAAATTTAAAAAGAAATAAAACTCTAAGGGGATAGGGAGGGGGAGAGAATAAAGGAGGGATCTTTAGAGGGGAGGGTGAGAGAATAGGTTAAAAAGGTGGGGTATAGAAGGGTATTTAGATTTAGGTGAATGGAAGGATAAGGGAGGAGGCTTTAGAAGAGAGGGGGTCAGAATAGGTCAAAGGGGTGTGCAAAAGCATATTTAGATTCAGGGGAATGGGAGGATAAGGGAGGATTTACTGGAATGGGGGTAGCTTAAGTAATAGGAGGGCAAAGTATCAGGTAGAAATAAAGTAGAGGAGTTAGGAGAGATAGGAAAAAGAAATATGCAGAAACAAAAACAAGATTAGGAGTAAGTAGAATCTCTTAGGAAAAGTATGTTTTTACATATATTTATACATTTATATACACACGTGTATGTATATATCTATATCTATATTGCATATATGTATGTATATATCAATACCTATATGTAAATATAACCATGCTCAATTGTAGCCTTGGAGCGGCAGGTAGGAGGGGAGAAAAGAGAAAAAAGAACAAAGTAAAAAGTATGCAGCAGAGAACAAAAGAAAATCTACAAGGAAGCAAAGAAAAGATGGACAGCTTTCAACATAACACACAGTATTTAATATATAGGCTTTCTTGAAATGATAAGTTATTACTATATGTTTTGAATCCTCTCCTATATTCTGCTATGCACATGACATGTTTTTTTATTTTATATTTAAGTTAATATTTAAGTTTACAATGTTTCCTTTTTCTTTTTGTATTATGTATTTAAGTTTTAGTATTTGTCTAAAATTTAAAAAATTAAAGGACTTGGCTATAATATCAAGGCATCGGGCACTTTCACACCAGAACCTTGTAAACACAGGATGATACTAGGCAGGAACATAAGAAATATTATTCAAAATATTGTGAAACCAAATCTCATCAATTCCCTGTACTAGATAGGTCTTCAGGGTACCTACAGGTAGATTAGAAACCATTTGCTTGCCTCATCTTTGTCCCTGGACCCTTCCTCCCAAAGGCATCTCTACTAACAGTTGGCACCTAAGAAGGCACAGAGCCTCTGATACAGATGTACAAACAAAAATGTTTTATTCTCAATAACCCTCTTCCCCAATCCAAAGCAGTAGCTTTCAGTTTTATAAATTCAACCCTTAGCTTTCACAAAGACAATGTTCCTAGAAAACAGTATGAAAGTCAAAAATTCAAATATTGATACACTGAATCTATACACAATGGGGGTTTCAGTTCCCATGACCACCAAAAGCTGTAAAATCTCACTAGAAATTACTGAAAATACACTTTTCTGCACACAATCCTTTATAACAAAATATTATTCTGATAACATGCACTTTTCCTAATACAGTAGCCATGAAACAACCCCTAAAATGCAGGAGAGAGGAGAGGTAATCCTAGCCTAGTGGGGGAGGGGAAGGGGTAGTGATATCAGAAGAACTCCAAGGTAAGAAAGGGAAGGAGGCAACCTGCTACCTTTAATCTTCTCCCTTTAGGCTTATGGTTGAAATGTTCTCTGATGAAAAGCACACGCTCCAGGTTAGAACTCCAGCAAGTGCTCCATGCCCAGGCAGACAAGAGGTAGGATTAGTACCTGGAGAGGGCAGGGTGACCACCATCTCATTTACCAATAAACTTAGCTCCTTCTCCATTTTTTTTCAATTCCCTCCTATGTATGCACTTAAAAGGCAATTTCAGCACTTTCTGAGCAGATTCCATTCTTCCTTTTTCTGGATATAACAAATCATGCATTCATTAACACCAAACTCACTGCTTACTATGCCTGCAGACATCCCTGCACAAAGTTTATCATTTTTCACTAAGCAGCATCACTGACTTTGCTCATTTAGGCTTAGAGTCCAAAGGACTTGCACTATGCTTTGGGGGTGCAAGTGCCTCCCAAAATTTGAGTTTTAAAGAAAACATTGAAAATATGCAATAAATACACAAGGAGCTCTTTACAATGGTAGGACGAGCAACACCAATAAAGCTCCTGGTAGGATAACAACTGCTCTACAAGCTTCCACAAATATGCCTCTCACTTTTTTTCTCTATTGCACATAGCCGCCAATGTGCACGGTTGCCAATGCAAAAGTGAAAATGAGGTTACTAATAACATCATACAAATGCCTGAAGTTGTTAAAGTTAGATGCGCAAATGTTGAGGTTGACTGTATGTGCCAATTCATCATTGGTTATTTTAGCTGGAGTTCCATGAAGCAAATGTTTGTAATAGAGTTTCTAAGTTGTATTATTTAATTCCAAATGTCTTCACTTCCTACACCTTGTTGGCCTATGAAAGGTTAGAATGTTAAAGAAAAGTCAGAATCAGAACATGATAGGTACCAGGAGGCTTTGTCTGGGAAAACCCCCTTGAGGAACCCAAACTATGAAACAAAAGTGGAAGTAAAGAATCAAGCTAGTCCCCCATTGATAGACACCACTCCTCACAACCCTGACCATAGTATAGTTCTAATTTAAATATGTTTGTTACTCTGTGTACAAACCTGAAGCAAAGTAGAGAAGAGAGTTAGTCATATAAAAAGTTAGGACAAAAGCATGTCCTGGGGCTGAATTATCTGGATAATTGGTTCTATTCTCCATTTCACTTGGCAACTATAAATTCAACTTTCTATGGGAATGGACTAACAGACCTGGAATAAAGTATGAGACAAAAGTCCTTTGTTCTTCTGATAGAGATGGTAAAATTTTAATTATCATTTATGACATTTAAAAGATACGTTTGCTAGATTGTTTTTCATTTCATAGCTCTAGGCACCTCTTTGGAACTGATTAGAGAATCAAAGATTTAGAACTGGAAGAGACTTTAGAAGGTTATCTAGTACATTCCCCTCATTTTGAAAATAGGGAACTGAGGCCTAAAGAGCTTAAGTGACTTGTCTGACATCACATAATTAGAAGGTAGAACTTAATAAATCAGTGAGCATTTATTAAGTACCTCCTATTCGGGGGCGGGGGGGGGCACTTTATGAAGTCCTGGAATACAAAGACAAAAAAAAATGAAACTGTTTCTGCCCTCAAAGAACTTACATAAAGATGATCCATTGTGAACAATTCTGAACGTCTGTGGATTCTTCCATTCAAAGGAGCAATTTCCCCAATGTTTCTTTAAAAAAGTCATCTTGACTTCAGCCAACAATGAATAAGGTCTAGGGTCTTCCTGTCATAGAGGGATTTCTCAAAATCAGGAGAGTTGGAACAGTTTTCACTGTTCCCTCTGTTGCCCTTAATATCTTTGCAATATCTGTGCCATATGTGGTGGTTCCTTTTGCTGGCTTCTCCAAGCTAAGTAGTGTTCTCAATTTAGGGATTAAAATAAGTGAATTATAAATAAGAGGCAAATGATTGGTTTCTTGTAACTATAGACTTCACACACTGATTCCATTCTACCCAATCACTTAACACTCAACCATTAAATTTTCCATTGCTGCCAAACATTACTCCGGTTACTGTATCATGGAGTTACGTAGTTTTATATTTTTTTTCTTGTTTATGTTTGTTTGGGGAATTTGTGAAATGCTTTTGATCTGTACCAATATGACTTTTTTTTAATATTACAAAATAATGGGACTACATGCTGCATGAACTACCTTATTCTTTGTTCATTTTGCCTTTTTTATTATACCCATTGGTAGCCAATAAATATGTCAACATTCTTTTACCTGAAACCTGTCAGACCTCTGAAGCATGGCTCCCCATCACTGGATAGAAATCTGAAAACAAATTTATCCTTGAAAAGAAATGAATGATAGGTTAAAGTATTTAAATGAGCCAGAAATAGGCAGAAACAATTTTCTTAAATGCCCCCCATTTAAACAGAGAACACATTCATTCCTTTCCCCCCCACTATTTGGAATTTAAAAGTCCCAGCCTAGAAAGAAGCTGTAAGGCAAGGTTCTGCTGACTATATGAAAAAATGACTGTTGCTGGAGTCTCCTAGAGTTTATGGTTCGATTACAGTAATGGTTGTTGTTTGGATCAATAGGGAACAATGACACAATAATATCCATGATTTCTCTAAAACATCATATAAAAACTTTGCCATCATTTGTTAAGTCTTAGGAAAGTGTTCCGTGACTGGCTACATTCTGCTAGTTTCTACTAGCATTTGGGGCCAATTTTAGCAATGGTTTTTAGAGAAATCTCTAATATGAAGGCAAATAACTAGGGAGGGGTCATTTGGTGAAATTAAACATGAATTACTTGCACAGTTTGAGAAGCTCCAAATATAGTTTAGAGAAAATCTAGTGATATCCTGAAAGGAATGTCTCATATGCTTGTCTTTGTTTTATTAAATTGCAGAGAGTTCTTTGGAGAGCATTTGACTTATTTCATCATAAAACACTCAGAAGGAGTTTTTATATTGGCAAAGTCTGTAATGGAAAGAAGCCCACTGTTCATACCCCCCTTCAAACTACTGGCATATTTTAATTATTTGAATGTTAATCTCTTTTCTCAATCAGGAAACTACCTTAAACCATAATTCTTTTTTTTTCATTCAATTTAATTTATTTTTTGTTACATTTTAAGTTTTGAACTGTCTGTCTCCCTCTCCCCCCACCCCATATTAGAGAAGGCTACCATTCGACACAGATATATATACATAAATACACATGTATATGTAAAATGATAGTAGACATGCTTTTATTTATCACTTTTTTCTCTGGAGGTGGCTAGCATTTTCCTTCATAAGCCCTTTGTAATTTATTTGAGTATAATATTCAGAATAACTTAGTCATTCAGTTATTGTTCAACAATATTGCTATTACTGTATACAAAGTCCTCTTGTTTTTGCTTATTCCATTCCTCATTATTTCACACAAGTCTTTCTGGGTGGTTGGTTTTGTTTTGTTTTTCTCTAAATCAACCCAGTTGCTCTTTTAGTGGTTGCAAAGAAATGGAAACAGAGGGAATGCTCATCGACTAGGGAATGGCTGAACAAGTTGTGGTATATGAATGTAATGGAATACTATTGTGCTATGAGAAAAATGATGAGCAGGCAGATTTCAGAAAAACCTGTAAAGACTTACATGAACGGATGCTGAATGAAATGAACAGAACCAGGAGTAGATCATATACTGTAACAGGAACATTGTGTCATGATCAGCTATGATAGATTTAGCTCTTTCTCAGAACTACAATGATCCAAGACAATTCCTAAAGACTTATGATGGAAAATGTTATCCACATTCAGAGAAAGAACTATGGAGTCTGAATACAGACCAAAACATACTATTTTCTTTTTTGTTGTTTTTATTTCTTCATAGTTATCCCTTTTTGTTCTGTTTCTCCTTTCACAACATGACTAATGTGGAAATATGTTTAACATAACTGCACATGTATAACCTATATCAGATTCCTTGCCATCTTGGGGAGAGGGAGGTGAGGGAAGAAAGGAAAAAATTTTGGGACTCAAAATCTTATAAAAAATGAATGTCCAAAACTATATTTACATATAATTGGAAAAAACAAAATTCTATTTTAAAAAGTAAAATAAAATAAACTTACTCATCATTTCTTATTCCACAGTAGCATTCCATCACAATCATATACCACAACTTGATTAGCCACTCTCCAATTGATGAAGATTCCCCTCAATTTTCAGTTCTTTACCACCACAAAGGGAGTTGCTATAAATATTTTTGAACATATGGGTTCTTTTCCTTTTTCACTGATCACCTTGGGAAACAGACCTAATAGTGGTTTTGCTGGATCGAAAGTTATATACAGTTTTATGATTCTGGGCATAATTTCAGGTTGCTCTCAAAAATGGTTGGATCAGTTTGCAGTTCCATCAACAGTGTATTAATGTCCCAGTTTTTCAGCATCCCCTCGAATATTTGTCATTTCCCTCTTTTATCATTTTAATCAATCTGATAGGTATGAGATGATATCTAAAAGTTGTTTTAATTTGCATTTCTCTAATCAACAATTATTTAGATGATATTTTCATATGACTACATATAGCTTTGATTTCTTCATTGAAAAACTGCCTATTTATATTCTTTGATTATCAATTTGGAAATGGCTCAAAATCTTGCTAATTTGACAAAGTTCTCTATATATTTGAAATATGAGACCTTTATTCAAGAAACTGTCTATAAAATTTCCCCCCAGTTTTCTGCTTTCTTTCTAATCTATGCTCCATTAGTTTTATTTGTACAAAACCTTTTTAATTTAATGTAATCAAAATTATCCATTTTACATCTCACAATGCTCTCTAATTTTTAATATATTCTCCTACCCATAGGTCTGATAAAAAATGTGTTCCATGTTCTTCTAATTTATGTATGATATGTCCCTTTATATCTAGGTCATGAATCTATTTTGACTTTAAACCATAGGTCTTATTCTCTTTGGTAATATAAAGACATACATATTATATATTTATATATACATATATATGTATAATATATAATTTTTCATATATGTGTATATTTGTTGATTCTCTTTTTTCCATTTTATAAAGAATGGGCAGGCTTTTATCAGTACAAGATATATAGGCTATAGATAATTATATGAAGAGTAAAGGAAAGAGGAAAATCATTCTCTCTACATGGGTAAAAGAATGCTGTTCATGGTATCTATACCTGCATGGCCCACACAAGCCAATCTCTTAAAGATTTTCTCAGAGGACAGAAAGAGATTTCAGCATCAGTATTCATCCACAACTCATCCAACCGCAGGAGCTTTGAATTGACATACAGGTGTAATGGAGATGTGGCATATGCCTAGACTACCCAGGATGGTACCTACCACTCCCATATGGAAGATTTTGGAGAACCTGTCTCCAGGAGACTTGACTGAATAACATGAGGGCTTTTCCTTCATTACAATCGGAAGGTGAAAGAGTCCATCATTCACACAATACAGTAAAGAAAGTCATGAGAGCTGCCTATTCCCTCCCCTTTAGGCCACAAGACCCAAGAAACAAGTTTGAGGTTTTGTCCTCTTTATCCTTTTCTAGTCTAAGTGAAGGAAATGGAGTCTCTGATAGGCAGTTCCAGCCACAGGGGTCTGGAAGTCCAATTTTTGGTCAAAAATTGCAGCTAACTGAGCATCAAAACCCTGGAGAATAAGATTTGGGAATACTAGTCTAGTTGGATTTTGGACTAGAACTTGGTAGTTCCCATATAGACAAGAACTAAGATAAACTGTAAACCTAATTCCTCTCCCTCCCTAGAGAAGAAGGGACAGGGAGGGATTACACTTCTCAAGTGTTGGGGAAATGTTTCTATTTTTGTTCATGTTTTATCTTTGAGTAAATGTCTCTTTGGAAAAGCTAATCTAAGTGGTAAAAACAATTGGGGTGCTAATCACAGGACCTCTAAACTAGGAGGAATACAATTGGTGAGGCATGAGTCTATGTTAGAGAAGAGAGAACTCTCAAACCCCATTCAGGATCCTGGAGAATCCTGGAGAGGAGAGAGGGAATATAACAGTTCTGTCGCTCAGAGAGTAGGGCTAGAGTAAAAAGCATAAGATAAGTTATCTATCTTATCTATTGTCTAGACAACACCATAGTTATTGTTTGCATGATTTTTCCTGTTTATTCATATATGACTCATGTATTTGTCTACTAACATATTAAAAGAAAGTGATTTCTTTCCCTTTTCTCTGCCTCTCCCTTCTCCTCTTCCTCTTATGCCAAGGCATACACCTAGTTATGAATAAGTTCTATACTCTGGAAGTGTGATTTATACTGGATAGGACAGAGAATACATGATTTGGGAGGTTGGAGGAAGACACTTATTCCTGCCATATTTGAGAGAGTATATTCCTGAGCCCTTATTTATGGGTTGTAAAGGGTGACTTTAGCTCACAAAAGCTGACTTGAAAGAAGGGCCTAACTTGTGCCTGAGTTGGATGAGTGGTCAAAAGCCATTTATATGTATGAAAAATACAGAGAAGCATGGGGAACATTAGATAACCTGTTGCAATATGAAACTAAATCAGGAGAATAACATATACAATACCTACTGAAACAGTATAAATGGAAAGAATATCATCATCATCATCATCAATGACAACAACAATGAACTCGAGGCCATCATAATGAGCAAGCTTGGCCCAAAAAAAGAGGCCCAAGATGGCGGAGTAGAAACAGCACTTCCAAGGTGCTCTGCCCCACACAAATTTCAAACAATGTGAAAGGGGACTCCAAACAACTTCTGGAGCCACAGCACCCACAGAACGGCACAGAGAAGCTAACCTCCTGCTGAGGACAGCCCAGCAGCCCTGCAGGGAGTGGCCAGCGCAGCACTCTGAGAGCAGGCAACAGAGCTTGCTGGGAAGGGACAGCGCAGCCGGCAGAGCCCAGCCCAGGTCCTCGGTTTTAGCCCCAGAGTGGCCGGGCCTTCAGCCGGCTGGAGAGACCCCAGAACACCAGCAATTGTGGCAATTCCAGAATTATCAGCACAGATATGCCTAGGACAAAGTGAGAGGTTAGTGCCCTATGGACTTTGGGACCAGTATTTGGGGAAAACTTCGGCTTCCTTCCCAGGGGGTGAAAAGCTGCTGAAGAAACAGCTGCACAGAAGCCATTTTGCAGCATCAGTAGTGGCTCTCGCTCCTGGTCTGCGAACTGTAGGGAGATCCAGCAATCAGTCTGGGGGTTAATCGCTCTTGCTTTAAACTGCCTGGATCTGGATTGTGGTCTGGGGGGGATGTTTGGGGTGGGTATCCAACTTGCCAGAGTGGGTGGAGGCTGTACAGAGGCCACCCAACTGGCGGAAGTTGTGAAGACCCCACGTTTGGGTGGAAGCTCCCCTGTCTGGTGGCAGAGTCCTACTGTGGCAACAAACCCAAAAATCAAGTAATTAAGTGGCAACATGCCTAGGCAAATGAAACAAAATAAACAGAAAAGTTCAACATTGGATTCCTATTTTAGGGGCAAAGAGGCTCAAAACATGGAGGAGGACTGTGAGGTCAGAACTCCTTCACCCAAAGCCCCAAATGAAAATACAAGCTGGCTACAGGCCATAGAGGACCTTAAGAAGCAGATAAGAGAAGTGGGGGGAAATTTGGGAAAAGAAATGAAAAAGATGCAAGAAAGGTATGAAATGACAGTCAACAGCCTGACTGAGGAAAACACCACCTTAAAAAATAGACTAACTCAAATGGCAAAAGAGGCTCAGAAAGGTAATGAGGAGAAGAATGCCTTAAAAAGTCGAATTTGCCAGATGGAAAAAGAATCTCAAAAGCTCACTGAGGAGATTCATTCCTTCAGAGTTAGACTAGAGCAAATGGAAGCTAGTGACTTTATGAGAAATCAAGATGCTGTTAAGCAGATCCAAACAAATGAAAGAATAGAAGGCAATGTGAAATATCTCATGGGAAAAACCATTGACCTGGAAAACAGATCCAGGAAAGATAATTTAAAAATTATTGGACTACCTGAAAGCCATGATCAAAGAAAGAACCTAGAAATCATCCTTAAAGAAATTCTCAAGGAAAATTGCCCTGGTGTTTTAGACCCAGTGGGGGAAATAGAGTTTGAAAGAATCTACCGATCTCCTCCTGAAAAAGATCCCAAAAAGAAAACTCCTAGGAATATTATAGCCAGGCTCCAGAACTCCCAGATCAAGGAGAAAATACTATAAGCAGCCAGGAAGAAACAATTTCAATATTGTGGAAACACAATCAGAATAGCCCAGGACCTGGCATCTTCTACACTGAGGGATCGAAGAGCATGGAATACGATATTCCAGAGGGCAAAAGAGCTGGGATTGAAGCCAAGGGTCACCTACCCAGCAAAACTGAGTATCTTGTTTCAGGGAAAATATGGTCATTCAGTGGAATAGAGGACTTTCAAGCATTCTTGATGAAAAAACCAGAGTTGAATAGAAAATTTGACATTCAGATGCAAGAAGCAAGAGATGCTTGAGAAGGTAATCAAGGAAAAGAAATCAAAAGGAACTTATCAAAGTTGGACTATTTACATTCCTACATGGAAAAACAATAAATGTGTTTGATGAAACCTTTCTCATTATGAAAATAATTGAAGAAGGGTACATGGCATACGTCCAAAAAAAGAGGTGAGAAATGAGCCTCCCTCCCTTCTTTGTAAGGGATGGGAGGAGGGAGAAGAGAGGGAGAACTCATTATGGGACCTTGCCTATATTGTTAGACTTGGTCTATGTGTTGGTCAATGTTCATGAACTGTTTTTTTCTCCCTTTTATTCTTTCTTATACCAGTTGGTTCTCTGGATAAGTAGAAGAATATATGTGATATAAAAACAATGAAATCAATTGTTTTTAAATGATAGATATAGGGTTCTGGTATTCACTACCTATGCAATCTTGGGCATTAGTTCCCCTCTAAAGGCATCAGTTTCCTCCCCTGTAAAGTGAAAGTTGGAGGTAATGACCTCTGAGGTGTCTCCCAAATCTAAATCCTATGATACTATTGTTATGTTTAATGGGTTAACTGGCTTTCTAGGTCTCATTCATCTTCTGCACTTCTGATGATTTGTTTGTACAGAATATTTGAAAATTGTTTCTTAGTGCTAAGAGAAAGAGTAATATCACCCCCTCAGGAGTGGAATGAGGGCAAAAAACAGGCATCCCATGGAGTGGAATATTACTGTACAGTAAGAAATTTCATGTATGAGGAATTCAAAGAAACACAGGAAGAATTGTATGCAGAGTTACAGCATGAAATAAGCAAAATAAAAATAACCATACACATAATGACTGCAATAATGTTTGTTGTAAATGAAAAGAACACTATAAGATCACAAATCAATGAAAGCCCTGGAGAAGATTCCTAATTAAACAGACCTTCTCAGATTAGAGAGGTAAGAGCCTACTATGGCATAATGCCACATAGGTACATTGTTTGATAAATCTACCATATCAAACATTTTTAATTAATTACTACTCTTCACCATAAGGAAAGGTTTGGAAGAAGATGGGGATTATTTACCAGAAAAGACTAGAATATAAAGATATCATGCGTCAATAAAATATTTTTTCAAAAAAGAAAAAGAAAACAAAAGCACGGAGAGGATATGATATGGCCATTTGGAGGGCATCAAACGTGACATCAATTAAAACTGAGGAAATTCACCAGTTTTAGGGGAACTTTGTGAGCCATATCTTTTTTTTTTCAATGATAGGAACAATGTATCTAACCTATTGTTAACCCACATAGCCTATTGTTATTCCACATTAGTATATTACCAATTGTTGCACTATTAGGTTTTTTTTTACTTTAAAATATTAAATGATGAAGAAATTGTACATATTACTGTCATATGGCCATGCATTTTAATTATTTGACAAGTACTGAGATAAACACGGGATATTTCCCATTTTGGATAAGAGAGACTAATTTCTTTAAAAAAATTAAAATTGTATATCCTGATTTGTTTCCAAATCTACAGTTTCCCCTTTAGCATCCTAAAAGAGTACTAGGTATATATGAAATAAACAACCAAATTGAAATTTACTCCCCTACTGCTAGAATTTCCATTTTACAACATAAAGGCTCCAAGGAGATGAGAATCTCAAGGTTAATAAGATTATTGCCATCCTTTTTTATATCTAAATCTGTGCCACCAGGCCTTTCTTCACTGAGCAGAAGATTGTAATCATTGCTAAAGTCCCAGGTTTTTGCTTCTGTGAACAAAAATGAAATCAGTGGTGTGTAGCTGAATGCATTCCAGATAGCAATAGCATATCATTAGCATATCAGTGACAGCAACAAAAAAATACTTGAAAACAAAAACATTGCATATAAATGGAGGCTGTGTAAGAGTTTTCTACAAAAGAGAAACTGTTTTCCTTGTTGTTTTCCTAATGAGTCTTCACACTACATTATGAAGTCCAGAGCCAAAGCTTTCAGAGGCTGTTAAAGTTCTAGGAAATAAAGCTGGAGGTTGGGAGCTGAGAATCATGCTCCCATTCCTGACTCTCATCCTTACTGATTTATGTTAGCACCCAGTACATGCTGTGTCACAATGACTTAGCACCTCAGTTCCATTGGCTTACCTCACCAAGGTGTAATGGCTGTTCACAATTTGTTCATCCCTTCTTGTTCTTTTCCCCCCAGAGGCCTGAGGAGTATGTAGTTCTAGAATTTGGGGTACTCCTGGTCTGTAAGAGCTTCCAGTAAAGACCAGCAACCCCTATTACTCATAGTCAGTTTCCTGGGGGCACTAAGAAGCGAACCATGGTCACAGCTAGCACATATCAAAAGCAGGAGTTGAACCCAGACTTTTGTGATGCCAAGACCAGCCCTTTAGCCTCTATACCACATTGCCTCTTCTTAAGTAATTAAGTGCTCAGCAAATAAATGCATGGCTAGTCTTGAAAGTGTGCACAAAAATACAAAAATTCTTTAATGGTGAACACTTAATGTTCAGAAAGCCCAAAAATAGGCAAAATAAATGTAGCTGGCATTATCTGCTCCTTTCCTGACATAAACGGTCACATTCGGGTTATTTGGCCCAGTTCTCTTCTTATGGTTCATCTAAAAAGCAGGACAGGAGGAATTTAGTGATTTCAGCATGAGTCAGTGGGACTGGTTCTGCACTAATTCCCTTTAGGACCTGAGGCAAGGAAGGCATTTTATCATGTAATGTCTGGCCCTCCACCCTCTTCTGTAATATGAAGCTATTTAAGTGATTGAATAAATATATATATATATATATATATATATATATATATATATATATATATTCCTATTTAGGTACATAGAATCTAGATCTGTCTTAGATGAGCTAATCCAAGTCCCTTTCTTGGAAGATGGAAAAACCAAAGCCCAGAGAAGAGACATATTTAAGGTATTGGTGGTGAGGGGACATGTTTTGTTTAATTTTGGTTCTCAGTAATCATTACTATTTCTTCTGATTAATCATAAGATCTAAAAAGAAAAATTATATGAAAGAAGTGATTAAAATCTGTTTTTGAAATATTTCATCTATGTCCACGGGTATTCCTGATAACCTAAAAGTATCCTATGGAAATGTTGTTTGTATTATTCAGTGCCTAACAACAAAGCTTTTCTACAAATAACCTGGCTAGGGGAAAAGCTGAGGCTAAATACATAGAAAGAGCTTAACACCTTCCACAAGAATTAGCAGGGTTTCCTTGGCATGAGCCTGGCCTGTTTTAATCGGCACCCAGAAAATACTCCCCCAAAGTCAGGATCCTTTTGCGCTAGTACATTTGCCTACAGTTAATTGGATTTTATTTCTGAACTTATGATGAAAGCTCCAAAAATTCTAAACTGTTCATAAAATGTGTTTGAAGAACAGATTGAGGTTTCATTATTTATAACTCAGTTAAGTTACCAAACTGGCGGGATTGTAAACCTGCTGATACAGTAGCTTTTCTGTACCACTGTTTGAGAATTGTTGCTACTCATGCTTCTAATTTATGTGCAAATTGAATTTGCCTAATGCATAGAGTGATGTCCTCCTTCTTTTGGCAGGCTCCCCTACTGAGTGGTTGATAGCATTGTGTAGACTTGGATTTTTCCCCCCCTTGCACCCTATGAAAAGGTGCTTATAACAAAATCAATTTAATTTATTCTCTATGTCATTTCCCACGCACCATGCCCAATACCTATAGCAGATGGCCTTACATGCTCCAAAGGTACTTAAGGAAATCGATGCATCGCTGGCTAACTAGACTCATCTGAAGGTCTCCCTATTTCCCTCTCATTAAATGCCTTTCCTAAATATCTGTCATTAGAGTAGTTCAGTAGAGTAATTACAGAACTGAAATAGACCCTTTAGATTTCTTTTCTTGGTTTTGCCACTAACTTAATATATTACCTCAAAGTAATATTTTATCTGCTTCATCTCTTTATTTACTCACATGAATGCATAGCTTACCCTTATAACACTTTTCAAGCTATAAATTACTTCCTTTCATGCACTCTTCAGTCCAGCCAAACTTGCTTTCTTGCTGTACCATATACTCAAAGCAATCAGTCTCCCATCTCTATGCCTTTGCACAGCCTTGATCTTTGTGTCTGGAATGCACTCTCTCCTCACCATCACCTCTTAGAATTCCTACTTTCTTACACATGTCAGGTCAATGCCATGTCCTACATGAGGACATTCCTAATGTGCCCCATCCCCATCCCCTGAAGCTGCTAGAGAAGAAACTCTCAAATTACCTTTTTTTATTTTCCTTATACTTACTTTGCATATATTTTGTATGTATGTTGTCTCCTATTGAATGTAAATTTCTTGAGGATAGAAAAGGTTTTATTTATATCTTTGCATAACCTGGTGCATAACCATAATGCTTGGCACATAGTTGGCATTTGATAAATATTTGTCTAGTGATTGATATTATGCATTCACAAAAAGCTCAGAGGATTTAATGCAAAAAAAATGTGTCACCCCCTGGTAGTTCCATCTCTATACCATATTTTACCTCACTCTACTACCATAATCTCACCCTACTGCCTCCCTCTGTCCAACACTGGCTGGTTAAGAAGTTAGCTAGCATCTGGGGATAGTTTACTGTGCCATGGGACTAAGTTTGGGCTTTGTGGGGGGAAGAGAATGTCCTCAATTCAATAAATATTTACTAAACAACTACTATGTGCCAGACACTGTGCTAAGCAATGAGAATACCAATGAGAGAGAGGGAGAGACAGAGAGACAGACAGAGAAACAGACAGAAACATGGAGAGAGACAGAGACAGAGAAAGAGAGACAGATACGGAGACAGAGAGACACAAAGAGAAAGAGAGTGAGTCTTTGTCCTTGAGGACCTTATAATCAGTAGAGGAACAGAATGGGGTTGGGGGAGTTGTGGCACCAGTGGGTACCCCATGTGAGGGCATGTTTCCTGAAGCCAAGCAGAGCAGCTGATAGAACAATGGAGTTACCAAGAAGGTTGTGATCCACCTATGAAGGAAAGTTTTGGAAAGAACTCAGTGTTCCACCTTCCAGCCCTCCAGTCAGAGGAGGAGAGGCAACTGGGAGAAAGTTGAGAAAGTGTAGAGTATTCAAACCAGAGTCTTTCTTCCTGGAGAGGAGATTTCAAGTGAAAGCCTTTTCCAGGGAGGGAGATGGGGATTGGGGTGGGGGAGGGGAATAGTGGATCTGTTGCTCCCTGAAATAGAAGTCAAGCAGAGCAACTGATGCCAATATGACTGCACCCACTTGTGGTAGGTTGCCTTTTGCATTCTATCCTTCCCCACAGTGAATTTGTCTTGGAAGTCAGACTATCAATATTTATGGAACAAGAAAAGTATTTGAAGAGTTGGTGTGTGTGTGTGTGTGTGTGTGTGTGTGTGTGTGTGTGTGTGTGTATCTCAATGATAAAACAGAGCAGTAAGTAACCTATTAAAGAGGAAAACACACTGAACTTCTAGCCAGGACATCTGAGCTCAAATCCAGGATTCAACACTTAATATGTCTGAAACTTGAGCAAGTCACAATCTAAACTTCATAAACTTCATAAACATTCACTTTATTGTACTTCAGGAACTGTAATAGGCACAAAATAAATATGATCTGGAAGGCTACCGGGTATCTTAGTACCCAGAGAGCTCAGGAAAAAAGTTTCCTATAGAAGGCAGCACCTGAACTTGAGAAAAAGAACCTTCAGGGCATGGAAGACTAGCCTGGACAAAGATGCAGGGGTTGGAGATGGAATATTATATGTGAGGAACAGCAAAAAGGTCAATTTGGGAGACCATAGAGTGTGTGAAGGAGTAATGTGTTGTAAGTGTAGAAAGATGGGCTGGACTCAAGCTATGAATGGCTTCAAATGTCAGGTGAATAGATTGTGTTTTATTTTAGGGGTAAGATGTAGCACCATAAGCAGAGTAGCAATATATTCAGACTATTTAGGGACTATTAATTTGGTAACTATGTAGAAGATGAATTTAAGAAAAGAAAGGCTAGATATCAGAAGACCAATAAAGAAGCAACAGGTTATGAGGCAAGAGGTCCAGGTCATAGATGATAAGGACATGAACTAGAGGGGTGACTGTGTGAGTGGAAAAAAATGGAACATATAAGAAAAAAAATTGTGAAGGTAGAAACAATAGTACTTCACACCTAATGGGATATTGAAGGTGAAGGAATAAGGAGGGCCAAGCATAACTCCAAAATTGTGAACCTATGTGGTTAGGGTAGGAAATACAGTAGCAGAATATGTGCAAAGAATTGGGAATATGAAGAAAGACAAATAGAAAAAACCCTAACTTCCAGGATCTTACCCTCTAGTGTATACGGGAAGAAAAGGGGAATAAAGTACATAGATAAATACTGATGGATAATTTGAAAAGAGATCACTAGTAGTTACAAGAGAATCTGTTCATTTGACATTTGAAGCCACTTACAATTTGAGTCCAATCGATTTTTCCAGACTCGTAACACATTATTCCTTCCTCCTGGATCGGCTTTTTCACTGTTCCTCATAGTTTTCTCATCTGCAAAGTGGGGATAATACACTATTAGCCTCCCAGACTGTTGTGAAGAAAACACTTTGTAAATCCTAAAAGCATGATCGAGATGCCAACTGGTATTCTGTTGGAGCAGCAAGCTCCTGGGTTGATCCAAACTTTGGATTTCCTTAATCTCAGAATATCTCCTCATTAGTTATGCCAGCATGCTGTTCCTTCCCATTGATAGTTCATCTACTATTTCTTTCATGTACAATTTAATTTCTCTGAGTCTTGCTTTCCTCATTTTCTAAATGAATGTAATCATAATTATACTAGATCTTTCATAGGGTTGTTGTGGGGGAAATGTTCTATAAACCTTACAGCACTAATATGGAAATAAGACAGGTAAAATCATGGGATATCACAGCTGGAAGAGAATTTAGAGATAATCAAATCTAACCTCCTAATTTAACAGATAGGGATACTGAGGAACAGAAAGTTTAAGTAATGTCCCCTAGGTCACACAGTTATTTAGTGGCAAATCCAGTGCTAAAATCCCTATTCTCCTGTCTATTAGTTGTTGTTGACATGTCGTCATTGTTTTTGCTGTTGCTTTCTGATGCCAAAACTGCCTCTGAAACTGAGCAAAAGTCATTTCATCAAAGGTAGCCCTCACTGGATAACTTTGAGTAGGTATAACACTATAGAACTGGTTGGGTACCAGTGAGTGAAAGCACTTTTATCTTTCTTTGATTAGATGGTTGTAAATAATAAGTGTATTTAGACACAAGGCCCCATCTGTCCAGGTAGATTAGGGAAAAGAAGCTTGACCAAAAGAAAACAAAATGGAGGGCGGGAATGGGAGAAATTTTTTAAATAGTAGTTATTTTAACAACATATTTCCACTTAGTGGGCTTTACAAAATAATGAGTTATTTAACCTATAGGCTTTCCATGTTCCTTTGACATCTCTATGGCTATAACCGTGCTGTATTTCTGTCAAATCTGACCAAGTAAGAGTAATATATATATAATAAATTTTCAGTGGCTTCCTGTTGCCTTTAGGATAAAATACAAGCTCCTCAGATAAGTATTTAGAACCTTTCACAATCCATTTCCAATCTAGCTATGCAGGCTTTACCCCAGTGGTCCCACTGTCTGGAAAGCACCCACTTTTGCACATAGGTCATCCTTGATGCTAAACTAAAGAGCAGAAATTTTGGCACCCCAGATGGGGGTGCTCTTTAGTTTAGCATCAAGGATGACCTACCTACATGTGGCCTCCTAAGAGAATTCCTTCCTGATCTTCCTAGTTGTTATTACTCTCTGTTATTCTCTCTCTCTCTCTCTCTCTCTCTCTCTCTCTCTCTCTCTCTCTCTCTCTCTTTCTCTCTGTCTCTTCCTTCAAAGTATTCATAAATAATTATCTATTTGAGTGTTTTGTCCCCTCTCCCCCTTGAAGGTACATGTAGACTCCTTTTTGGTTTGTCTTTCTTTGTATCTCCAATACCTTACACAGTTGCCAGCCCATAGCAGGCACTAACCCATGGGGTTAGATTTATCAGGAAAAGAAAGTTAGAAAGGAATAAAAGTTGTTTAGAATGATGATCTCCCAATGAGAAGGTCCCCTTTCACACTAAAAACTATGATCCCATGGACCTAAGTTCTTTTCCTTCCCAAAATAACTTTGTACCAAGGCATAGACATTCTGTAACACATAGTTTAGGAGACAATTGTGAGACATGCCCATAGTGAGAATACATTAATAGAGAATGATGCTTCCAACAAGCAGCTGTGACAGGGTCAGGGAGCCTCACAATTCAGTAGCCCTTCAAGAAAAGCTGTCCCCAGACATCTACTTGTGATGGCCAGATGGGAAGGAGAGAGTTCCCTCTATCAGGACTTTCCCTGTCCTCAGGATAACATTATCAGCTGGGCTGTCACTAGTAACAAAGCCCAAAGGAGAGTTGGGAGCTTTGTTCCCTTCTTCCCCAACCCTTCCAACATTGTTTGATGGACCTATTCAGTCGTGAAATAAATCTGTTGTGTTGTGTGTCTGCACCATGCTGATATGAAAGGCAGTTGATAGCACTGTCTGCATATGTGTGTGTCTGTGTGTGTGTCTGTGCGTGTACATATCATATGGGGTGAGAGGTTTATATGTCTGTATTTTGACTAGGGGAAGCAAATGAAGTTGAACATTCTGAAGTGCTTTTAGGTTATAGATGCAATGTTCCCTTGTGTTTGTTGATATTGTTTTCTTTCAGAAATAGACAGTGGATACTTTTCCAGAAGTTTGGAAAGAACAAAAAATTCTATTCCTTCTTTCTCATGTTCCTATCCTCCAAACAACACACACACACACACACACACACACACACACACACACACACACACACACCTTCCCCAACAGAAAAAAAGTCAGAAGCACAGCACTGATCCTCAAATTGGGCAGTAAGCAAAATCAGCATTATCTACTCCCCTGTAGTATAAAATGGCAGGGTGAAAAAGATATTATATTTGGTCAGGCCAGAAAACTTTGGTGCAAATTGTGGCTCTATCTTTTATTTGCTGTCTTATTTTAACAAGTCTTCTGATTCAACTGGTGTTAATAATACTCCCTAAAGTCTCGTTCCAGTGTCTCATCCTAGCAGAGAGGTTTCACTGGTTCTTGACAATTATGCCAATAGACTACAAGTTCTAACAGGTCTTACCAAGATGGAAAGACTTTAAATATGGGCCCAGTAAAACCAGACCTTTAGACTAGGAATGCTAGAACAAAATGACAAACAGGTGGTTCAAAGTCAAAATTTGTGAGATTAAGAGAATTAAGATTAAGATTAAGATTAAGAGAATACTTTGCTGCCCTCAGTGAGCACCAGACATGAACATACTCTATCGCAGAGTCCTGAAAAAACTGGTGTATCAGGGCAGCTAGGTAGCGCAGTGAGTAGAGTGCCAGCCCCGGGAGTCAGGAGGACCTGAGTTCGGATCCAACCTCAGACACTTCACACACACACACACACACACACACACACACACACAAACCTAGCCGTGTGACCTTGAGCAAGTTAACCCCAATTGCCCTCCAAAAAAGCAAAAAACAAACAAACAAAAAAAAAAACAACAACAACAACTGGTGTATGTGACAGCTTAATAACTGTGAGGGAGCTTTGAAAAATCCTCGAGATCAATATGCCATAGGATACGAAAAACTCAAATGTCCTAAGTGTCCAATAAAGGAACATGGTACTACCACTGATGCATACTTTCTCATAACACCATTACTTTCTAATCATTCTCTTTCTTCAGACTCATGCTACCTACTTCCACTCTCTCCATTACTACTCTACTGTTCTCTCCCTGCAATCAACAACTCTCAAAACCATGTGTCACAAATACTGCAGGGGCCACCTTCCTAACCATGTTCTTCTCCACTGATTATTAGCATCAGAATAATGCCCTGAAGATTCCTTTATGGATCCCTGTCCCCTGGTAGTGGAAGGGGGAGGATGGTAATTAATAACTATGGACAGCTGCAAGTACTCTTTGGGGCAGGTGCACATTCACTTGCCTCCACAATCTATGCTTTTCAGTTCTGGGCACCACATTCTAAGAAGGACATTGGTAACCTTGAACTCATCCAGAAGATGGCAAACAGGGTCATGAGGAGACTAGTAAACACAGTATATGAAGATCAACTAAAGAACAAAAGATGTTTAGTGTCTAAAACAGAAGTTTTAGGAATGGACAATGAATGATACTTGTCTTCAGATATTTGAAGGGCTATCATGTCAAGGAGTAATTAGCCTTGTTCCATTATTACACCAGTGGGTAGAAACAGGAGCAGCAGATGTAAATTCAAGAAACAGATTCAGGTTTAATGTAAGGTGGGTGGGGAGAAACTTCCTAACAATTAGAGTTATCCAAAAATGTAATGATCTGACTCAAGAAGTAGTGCGCTTAGAGTAGCTAGTGATGCAGTGAATAGAGCCCCAGCCCTGGAGTCAGGAGGACCTGAATTCAAATATGGCCTCAGACACTTAACACAAAAACTAGCTGTGTGACCTTGGGCAAGTCACTTAACCCCAATTGCCCTCCAAAAAGCAAAAAAAAAAAAAAAAAAAGAAGTAGTGGGCTTTCCCCTCAATGGACATCTTCAGGGTCAAATGTCCACTTGTATGAAATATTGCAAAGGAATCCTGTTTAGATAGGGGATTCTACCTGTTACCTAATCACCAGCTTACATAAAGGCAAAAAGACTTATCACTCACTAGACTGGTTATATTTTGCATTATTAGTTTATATTATAACTGTTGTTTCTGTTACTCTTAGCCAGAAAAGTGATTTTCCTAATGGTTAGTTCTGACCATGTCATCACACATACACACACACACACACACACACACACACACACACACACACACTGACTAAACTCCAGTGGCTCCCTATTGCCTCCAGGATCAAATAGAAAATCCTCTGATATTCAAACTCTTCATAATCTAGCCTACTCCTACATTTCCAGTCTTCTTACATTGTACTCCCCACCATAAACTCTGGTTCAGTGATGTTGGCTTCCTTGCAAGACACTCCATCTCTCAGCTGCTCAGCTCTGGGTATTTTCTCTAGCTGTCCCACAAGCCTGGAATATTCTTTCTTCTCAGCTTCAACTAGCGGCTTCCCTGACTCCCTCTAAGACCTAACTAAATTCCCATCTTGCGAAGCATTTCTGGGGTTTCGAAAAATTTGGCAACAGTAAAGTTATCTGAATGAACAAGGACCAAAATTTAATTAAAAATCAAACACGTAATGAATCTGAGGTGCTTCTGGCAGCGCTCGCCCATGTTGCATCACACTACTTTACTACAGCCTTGGTTCTGAACCTAAAGCATCTGTACTTTGTACTGCACATGCCCTCAGGCCAAGAAACACTAATGACAGCTGAAACAGGGTCAGGAGTGGAAAAAGTGTAAGAAACCCTGTCAGCAAGTCTTTCCCAAATCCTTCTTAATACTAAAGCCTTCCCTCTATAATTTCCTATATTTCAACATATAGTTTGTACATATTTGTATTTATTTGCTTGTTGTCTCCCCCATTAGATTTTGAGCTCCTTAAGGGCAGGGGCTATCTTTTGCCCCTTTTGGAATTCCCAGTATTTAGTACAGTACCTGGCACATAGTAGGCACTTAAGAAATGGTTATTAGTTGATTGTTAGTTTGACAAATGTTGCTTTGCTGAGTCTGTTTTTGCTATTATTGTCACAGGAAGAATTCAATAGATGCCTAGCATTACCAGAAAATGACTACATGTAAAGGCAAAAATCAGACAATTTAAAAAAAATTTTAAACTCTAGCCTGTGTTTCAAAAATGAAAGATATTTCATTCATTTGGGTAACTCTAGGAGAATAACTAGAGTTTTGTTGACTAGAGGAAGAAATAAACACAATTCTTCTCTGAATATCTTAATCATTGTAGAAATTCCAATCCCATCCAATCCAACAAATATTTGTTGAATGCTTATTATATATAAGGCCTTGTTTCAGGTTCTGAGGATACATCAACAAAACGAAAATCAGTCTTGTCCCTGAAGGTGCTTGCATTTTTTTTTAGCAGATTTATATCCTAGTGAGGCCATGGGATCCTAGACTCCAATCAATTATAACATATATATATAATTACATTGCCTAATAGGAGCCCAGCACTGTGCTAATACTATAGAACCTATTAAGATACAATCCACGCCCTTGAACACTTTATATCCTACTGTGTAGATATTTAAACCACACTCTATATCACAAATGCTGCAGGGCCTGACTTCTTAACCATTACCTACACCACTGACCACCAGCTTCAGAATAATGTCCTGATCGGTCCTTTATACCCCGAGGACTCCATTATGAAGACAAAATCTAGGATATTAAAAAACAACAACAACAACAAAAACAATTAGGAATGCAAAAGGAATAAAATTAATTTGTTAATTTGGAACAAAACAGCACAAGAGATATCATGGATGGTAAAAATTGCTGGGATTGAAGTTCCAGCTGAAGAATGGTCCCACAGTTCCAAAAAGCTTCAATTCCATTCCTGCTGATGTATTTGGTCCTGTTTTATCAGTAGTCAAATTCCAGCCAGACTGTATTCACAATGAGACTTTTCTTTATTCCAAATCAACAGATTAAACAATGAAAGGTTTAAGCTTCCAGCCTCCTTGAAAGGTGAAATACATTTCTTATGTAACCAGTATTCTTGCATAAGTGATGCTACCTGCTGCCAGCAGAGCATTCTGTGCATGCATGGTAAGTCCCTTGTTATGTTCTTTTGTCTGTTCCATTGTGTTTGCACTTGTAAACTCAAGACTGACGTAAAAATAGATGCTATGTGTTTTTCCCTAGGACATCAATGCTATTTTAAAGGCCTATCAAAAAAATTTTAAAAGGCAGAGGATGGAACCCATCCCACAACTTCTCAGTGAAGATGATGAAACACACTGAAATAAATGGCCTCATTCAAGCCAGAGCTCAAAAAACACCAGATTGATCCACCGTTTTCAAACGATTTTTCAATAGCAGCTAACAGTGACATCCTGCTGAGTTCAAAAGATGGTCTTGTCTGACTTGAAATGAGGCCTTTTAAACATTACCATCACTCAAGAGACTTCAGAAAGCCTTCTTTTCCCTCTATCTTTCTAGTTCTGCTTCTTTCTCTCCTTCTTGGAAACTAATAATCGATCCATTCACAAAAAGGAAGAGTCGATTCAAAGTTTGATCATCCGTCATTCTTTTTCATATTTCAAATCCCAATTTCTTTACATAACTAATTTCAAAAATACATCCTTCCTCTACCGCACTACTTCCTCCATATTCAAACAGAATAAAAAGGTTAACTTTCACCTTACTGTTTCCCTTTTGGAGATTTTGAATTTATTTAGATTTTTTTCCAAAAAAATAACAAAGAACTAGGACTAACACTCTAACCTGAAATAACTCTCCTTTGGGGCAGGAGGCAGGCTATTTTGAAAATAAACTTAGAGGTGTCCTGTTAATTTGAAAGTCCTACAAGAGCCTAAATCGGGAGCTATCACATAACATACCCATTTCACAGAAAGTGAACAAATTCCATCAGAGTACCTCCACAACCTCTATAATTTAGTTAATGGTAGGCAGAGAAGAGTAAGAGGAAAAATTCCTGGCTCCATTCCCACTTGTTTCTCATTGACTCTCAGCATGACACTCCTTGTCAGCTGGCACCTGAGGCTAAAGTAAATACAATGAAGAGCATGCTGGCTTTTTGAAGAGAGAAATCCCTTATCGGTCAGAACTGAGATGCATTGAGAGAGTTCTCATTGTCCCTAAGTAATCCAAGCCAGAATCTTACAAATTAGAGATGATTTCTATCTGAACAATTTAGATAAAAAGCTGCTACAGGCAGAGAGGTGAATCAAAAGATAAACTAAAATGTTTGTCCCTGAAATTATACCTGTTTATATGTGTATTAAATAATAGTAGAAAATAACAATGAAAGGTCTTTGGCGCTTTGTTAGATTTATGGGGGTACAAAAATTTATCAGATATTGTTCCTGCCTTCAAAATGCTTATAGTCTAGTAGAGAAAGTAAGAATGCATACTGTTCACAAATAGCTTTAATACCAAATATATCATTTTAAAGGCACAAGAAAGGTCCTTAAGTGATCCTTAGAGGGAAAAATTACTTCTGACTTGGGGAGAGGCAACTTTATGGAAGAGGAGGCAATGGAGTGATGGCATAGAAAATGTATGTGATTATAAATGATATCCACATAATTATAATGATATTCAAATACATAAGTGGGCAAATTTTACATGAATATGTTCATTTTAGTTCTGGATCTGTATTCCTCACCATTGGGTTCTTATGCATAGAGAAGGGGCAAGATAAACAATTATTAAACTACTTTTTGTCTAAAATTTTCCAGCAGAGCTTTGGTGGAGTGGAGCTGTTTTTAGGTCTAAAGAATTTAGGTACAGGAATTTCATGTTTGTTCAATATGTGCTTGTTGCTGTGCCTTGAAATTATAAAATTTTCTGTTCTAAACAGGGGTATAAATAAAAGCAACAGTGTGTACTGAACAGAGCATCAGATTTGTAATAAAAGGATCTGGGTTCAGATTCAGACTGCTTTTCACTACTAATATGGCCTTGGGCCACACTTAACCTCTCTGGTCTTCATCCATCTAAAGAGTGTGTGTCTAATGATGTCTAGGTCTAGGTCGCTTACATTTCCAACTCTATGATTCTTTGTTTTAAATACATAGTTCTTAACCTGGGGTCTGTGAATTTTTAAATATATTTTATAACTATTTCAGCATAATTGGTTTCCTTTGTAATCCTGTGTAGTTTATTTTATGTATTTAAAAACATTATTCTGAGAAGAGGTCCAGAGGCTTCATTAGATTGCCAAAGGCATCCATGGCCAAACAATAGTCCTTCACCTCTCCCATCCCAAAGGCCAACATTTTGTGCAAATGATATTATGGGATTCAGGGTTCACATCACAAATTAAATATCACTGTATCTTGCCATAACTTAATAAACAGGTTATTTCAACAAAACTGCAACTAGGCCATACGTGATTGTTAGGACCAATATCAATTGCCCCTCATTAATGTTGCTGAGAAGTGATTAGCATTTTGAGGCAGACAAGGTGTACTTAGTTAGTGGAATGTGACCCTGCTGTCACTAAATTATATCTATGATTAATGATTGTCTCTAGTTTAAAGTTTGAGTCATAACAAAAATAGAATATGAAGCAAGGAACAGGAGGGGAAGGTGAAGAGAATGCAGAAAATATGAATTTGAAGGCCTGAATCACAGCTGCTCCTGGTCAAAGTTTATTTGAGATCCCCATGCAGATTTGTTGGTGCTTATGTCCTGAGGCCTATGAGAGCTGCTGAAGGATTAATGGCAAACTATAGTATGTTTAGGAGCTTAAACAGGATGATATCTGGAAACTGGAGTCAGAAAAAAAGTGAAATGTATATGAAGTCCATGAGAGAAAAAGAAAACAGTTTGTAGTAGAAAACCCAAATATGAAGGATTTATGGGAAGACACAAATAAGAATTGTATAGAATTAGGAGACATGGATGTTTTGCGATATATATCATTGGAGGGAGTACCCAATCCATTATAAATTTATTGAAGAACTGAGGGTTGTGTATGTGTATGTGTTTTTATGTATGTATATTTGTATGCATGTATGTATATTTGTATGAATGTATTTATATAAACATATACATGTATATGTGTGTGTATAGCATATAACAAACAAAAAGTCTCATAGAACAGGGGTGAAAAGTATTATCAGGGGCAGCTAGGTGGTGCAGTGAATAGAGTACTGGCCCTGGAGCCAGGAGGACCTGAGTTCAAAACTGGCCTCAGACACTTAACACTTACTAGCTGTGTGACCTTGGGCAAGTCATTTAACCCCAATTGCCCAGCCTTCCCCCCTCAAAAATAAAAAAAGAAAAGTATCATCAAAATATTATATGATACAAAAATAAGATCAGTTAGTCATGTGGGGAGAGGGAGGGATGACAGGTTTATGGATGACCAGAATGCTTTACCTGGTGTTGGGATGATATTTTGGGGGGTTATGGATAATTTTATTACAGAAATAAATGTGCAATTTCATCAAGCTCCTATATAAAATGTTTTCTCCTAAATGGATTAGCCTTATATCATCCCTTTTTCTGACTCTAGAATCCAGATATAATTCAGCATTTCTCTGCTTCCTGCTTCTTCTATCTTCTTCATAGGATCATGGATTGAGGGGGCCTTCACAAGGCTATTTAGTCACTGAATCTCAGAGGTAAAGGGGCCTAGGAGGCCATCTCCTTTAATCTGTATACAAAGAAGAACCTTTTCAATATATGGTGACCCTTCCTTTGCTTGAAGACCTGCAGGAGGATTGAGACTACAACCTCCTGAGTCAGCCCATTCCATTTTTATTTAACTCTCTTAGGATATATTCCCTTCCATTGACCCTAAATTTCTCTCTTTGCAGCTCCCACCCATAATTCTTTGTTTTACTCCATGAGACCTAGCAGGAAAAGTTTAATCTTTCTTCCACAGCCTTTCAAGAACTTGAAGATGGCCATAATGTCCCACCTATGTCTTCAATTTTCCAGACAGAATGTCCTCACTTCCTTCAAGTGGTCCTCTAAGGATGTGAAGGCAAGGCCTGCCATCATTCTGATTGCACTCTCCTGGGACCTCTTCAACTTATCCATGTCCTTCCTAAAATAGAGTATCAAGACTGGAATATGGTGTTCCAGACATGGTCTGATCAGGGTAGAGTACAGCAGGAGTGTCACTTTCCTAATCCTGTCCCTCTTTCTGCAGCCTAATATAGCAATATCCCAGCCACATCACACCCACATCAATGGTACATTGATTGATATTGAACTTGCAGTCCATTAAAACCCTCCGATTTTAAAAAAAAAAATCTATTGACTAGCTAAATCAAGTGTAACATGTTGTATTTGTCCTAGTACATCTTGCTCAATTCAATCCAGTGTTCTAGGCTTTTCAGATCTCTTTGAATCCTAATTCTGTCATCTAGTATGTTAACTATGCAGTGCAAATTTGTCATCTGCAAATCTGACAAGCAATCGGCCAGTTGTCAGGTCTTATCATTTGTGCAGTTAGGTGGTGCCATAGATAAAGAGACAGGACTACAGTCAGTAAGATATGTGTTCAAATCCAGACTAGCTGTGTGATGCTGGGCATAAAACGTCACCACTATCTGCCTCAGTTTCCTCATCTGTAAAAAAGGGAATGATAATAGCACCTACTTGCAGGTTAGTGAGGATCAAATGAGATAATAATTGTAAAGCACTTAGCACAATGCCTGACACATAGTAAGCACTATATAAATGTTAGCTATCATTACAATTTTTATCTCCACAGCATCTTGCTGGTCCAACCCATTTTCTTGGTTCAAATAGCCTTTACCCTAATTCAAATATTCATTGTGTTTAACTGGGACTACTAAAAGAGCCTCCTAATTGGATTTCTAGTTTCTGGTGTCTCCTCTTCTAATACATCCTCCATATAGCTCCGCAAAATAGTCTTCCTAAGGCACAGGATGGACAATGTCACTCCTATGCTCAAAAACCTTCCAGTAGCAACCTGTTATCTGTAGAAAAAAAAACAAAAAAACAGAAAAACAAACTCCTTTTTCCTGTTATGAGGTCCTCCACAATCTAACTCCCACCTACATTTCCTGTGTTTTTCATATTCTTCTTCTTCAACAACTCTATGTTTTTGGTCAAATTAATTTATCAGTTTTTCCCTGAATCTGACACTCCCTTTACTTCCCCTATAAAAGGCTCAAGTTTCTCTCCATTCATGAAATGGCCGTGTCTTCCTTATAACCAACTCTCAAAGCAATTGTCTTTCTCCAACATTCAACTACAAATCCCTATTACCACACCAGTGCTATAATACCTCACTCATTTATTTTTTTGTCTTTTTGGAAGGGGGAAGGGGCTAAGTGACTTGCCCAAGATCACACAGGCAGTGTTAAGTGTCTGAGGTCACATCTAAACTCAGGTCCTCTTGACTCCAGGGCTGGTGCTCTATTCGCTGTACTACCTAGCTGCCCCAACCTCACTCATTATTAATGATCTTTCAAAGATAAGCAATTACATCTGCTGATTCTTTCCATATCCTAAGATATGCTTCACATGGGCAGTGGGGGTAGTAGTAGTTGTTCTTAGGTATCAACTCCCTATAAGCCATTTTCATGATCCTCCTTCTTGGCAGAGAAAGCATTCTACTCTCTAGATTCAATTATCATCATCCTATCCATCCTGATCAGGGGTTCTATCTCCTTTGATCCTCTTCTCTATTATAAAGCTTTAAATGAATCCCTTTTGTTGTTCTTAGCTCTCTCTAATGGTCTTAGCTCATTCTAAACTTTAGAATTTTTGACACTATTCTTTCAGGATTGTGCCATACATGTATATATACATGCATATACACATATGCACATGTACACATATGTGTGTATACACATACATATATATGTTTTATATGTATTTCTGCATACACATATAGATATTCCTCCTCTGTCAGTTGTCTTCCATCTTAGAAATATGTACTTTAAAAAGCAATTGGGAGGGGCGGCTAGGTGACGCAGTGAGTAAGAGCGCCGGCCTCGGAGTTGGGATGACCCGAGATCAAATCCGGCCTCAGAAAATGAGCACCCACACATAAATAATGACTAGCCGTGTAACCTTGAGCAAGTTACTTAACCCCAATTGCTTAAAAAATAAAAAATAAAGCAATTGGGGGGCAGCTCTAAAGAGAGTCACAGATCCCCACTGCTCATCTCCTTCTGATCTTATTAGATGATCTCTCACCTGATAGCACCAGTGAGTCAGATCATCATTCTTTGGAGGATAAGTAGCTGCTTCCTCTTTGTCATGAACATCTTCCTCCTTTTCTAGAAGAGCCTTAAGTAGTATTCAGGGGGCCTTTTCCCTTTTCTCCTCATATTCTCTGCCATTCTTTTACCCTCAAACCAACTAGAACAGGTCACAATTTCTCACTGCTTCATTGGGTCCCTTTCCTTTTTCACATTGAAGCTCTTCCATTTTTTTAAAAAAGAAACATTGCATTTTCCTTGAAAGCCTGGAGAGGGAGGAGACATATTTCAAGGCTCTGCCTTTTTTCTTTCAGAAGAGAGAGAAACCTGAATTTTGAATATAGATAGCATTTACCTGGTTGTGGTAGAAATACAAACATCACACACTCAGTGTTACTCATTGCCCAATTCTTCCTGCTCTCTATGCTTATTATAAGTGAACTCCTTGATTTTCAGTCTTTTTTAACAGTAGGTCCTCTGGAGAACTGTCAGAACAAACTGTATATGATGGTCCTCATTCCCCTTCTCACCTCCTTTGTGTACCTCTTTTTCACTTCTGTAGACCAAGCACCAGGCCTGTAGTCAGAAAAATCTGAGTTCAAATTTTGCCTTAGACACATATTAGATATGTGACCCTGAGCAAGTCACGTAACTGCCACTTGCCTCAGTTCCTCACCTGTAAAATGGGGACACACTAAAAGAAGGAAATGGCAAGCCTCTCTGATATCTTTGCCAAGAAAACCCCACAGACAAAAATCCATGGAGTCACATAGAGTCATACGTGACTGAATGACTAAAAAACAATACCTGGAAAGGCGTAGCAACTTCCTTCTCTTGCTTATCTCTCGTCTTGTCTTACTAACTGCTCTTACCTTGTCTTCTTAGCTAATTTCTTCTTCTTGAGTCCTTCTCTTCCTTCCAACATCTTTACTTTACAGATGAGGAACCAGTGCAATAAGCAATAAAATTGGCCCTCAAACCCTAGATTCTCTGACTCCAAATTTAGTATTCTTTTGACTATAGCCCCCAATGAATGTATGATACATACATAGCTATAGAGCTATCTATAGCTATCTATATAAAACTTAATTTCATCTTTTTCCTCTATCCTACTCCATTCTAATATTCACTGTGCTACCCTTGCCCTGCACTGTTTCTTATTTAATTGGTCATCATAGTAAATTCCTTTCAACCCAAAAGGATAGTGAGCTAGCTGCTAACAAAAAACTATTTCACAAAGTTGATCTATAGGAAACTTGACTTTCAGTTAAAGTTCTAGACTTTGGGTGAACCATATCATTTTGTAATCAACCTGCTGCCTACTTTCTGAAGTTCAATGAGAATAAATTATAAAATTTTCACAAAGTTGAAAATAGAACCTTTATTTTATCGCGTGATTTTGTTCACCATCATTATTCTACTTCATTTTTTATATAGCATTTTAAAGTTGTACAAAGTGCATTTGCCCACATGTTCTCACTTGAACCCTACTGCCCTAAAGGTAGACATTATTTTAATTTCCTTAAAGATGAGGAAACTGAGGCTTACAGAAGTTGGTATTTTCCTTCAGTCATTCAATTTGCATACTAACAAGCAGAGATATCACACCTTGCTGACAAAGGTCCATCCATATAATCAAAGCTATAGTTTTTCTAGTTGTAATGTATGGTTGTGAGAATTGGGCTATAAAGAAAACCAAATGCCACAGAATCAACACTTTTGAATTGTGGTACTGGAAAAGACTTCTGAGAATCCCTTGAACAGCAAGGAGATAAAAATCAATTAATGCTTAAAGAAATTAATTCAAGGTATTCACTGGAAGGTCAAATACTGAGACTGAAGCTTAAATACTTTGACCACATAATGAGAACACAGGACTCACTGGAAAAGACCCTGATGTTGGAAAAGATTGAAGGCAAAGGAGATAAGAACAGTGGAGGATGAAGTGAATAGATAGTATCATATGAGCAATGGACATGAACTCGGTCAGACTTTTGGAGATAGTAGAGGATAGAAGAGCCTGGTATGCTATGGTCCATGGAGTCACAATGAGTCAGACACAACTGAACAAGTGAACAACAACAACAGAACTTGAAACTATGTCTTTTGACTCTATATCCAGTGGTATTTCCACAATGGTTATTTTTTACATCTATTTTTCCCAAACTTTAATTGGTACAAATAATAATCTGATCATGGATTTAAAGGCAGAAGGGACCTCAGGAGCCATTGAGTCTGAGCCCCATTTTACAGAAAAGAATAGTGAGTGAGGCACAGTGAGGTTAAATGTTTGCTTAGTGTTATACACACAGCTAATAAGTGACTGAGGAAAGATTTGAACTCTGTTCTTCCTGACTCCATGTCTGGTGTTCTCTCTGCTACCCAGAATTTCTTAACCTGGAGTCTGAGAATTTTATTCTTTTATTTTAATAATAATATTTCAATATAATTGGTTTCTTAAATATTATTATTTATTTATGGACTTAAAAACATTTTTCTGAGAAAGGATCCATAGGCTTCACCAGACTGCAAAAGGGGTCCATAATACCAAAAAGGTTAAGATCTCCCTGCTTTAAAGTGCTGCCTTTCTCTGAATAACAATTATGAGTATAGGATGACCTGGTCAATCTGTTCCTCATTTTTTCTCCTTTCAAGTAAACAGTTAATTTGGCTTTGAATTTCTTCTAAGATTAAGTGAACAATTAATTTTATTGTTAAGAATTAGTTCAACTAATGATAGACCAGTGGGGAAATTTAGAAAATGAGAGAATCCCCAACTATCATTTATACATATTTTAGTATAGATGTGTGAAGGAGCCATCAAATCCAAAGTAATGTGAAAAACAGCTTCATTCCAGCATTCACTACCTACAAAAAAAGAGTGGTTATCTCCATTATGTCAAATGGGGGAGCAAACTTTTAATATGACCTAAGTGAATCATATGAATAGAGATTCATTCTAGTTTACCCATTGCCCATGTCAAATACCAAATAATTTTATGTAATGGTAAAATAATTGAAATTTAGTTCCTTGATATTCTTAGAATTTTTTAAGTCAAAATTTGATTATATTCCAAGATATAAGCAGTAGAGGTACATGTATAAAGGAAATGTATGTTATACAAATATGTCAGAGATAGGTAGATAGGTAGGTAGAAACCAGATTTGGAAATTGCTGGACTGGTATATCATCTTAACAGTTATGATTTTCTTAGGTCTCTTTTACTGCCAAATTTTGTGCTTAGTTGGAGAGATTCTCATATGATTTTTTGTATGTTTATTTATGGTATTTTTCACTAAAAATGCATCATTACCTTAGCAGCTGCCACACCACATGGAGCAGCATGCGTGCTTTTGAAAAGGGATCCAGAGCGCCTTCCCACAGAAGCACAGAGCCAATATGCCTTGGGAAGTTTGTATCAAAGATTACAAGTTTCGTATGGAAGAGAACATAAGATGCAGATATATTTGCAGCCTTTTCCAATAATAATTTGCTTTTACCATTTCTTTTACCTTAAAGTTTCCATTTTAGAATTCTTTCTAAAAGAGAAGAAAAAAAAGTTGATTGCTTACTGGACGAGGACTTAGAATAAATACTTCCTCATTTTCACTCTGGGGCCATTTTAGAGGGCAATTTACATTGTGTCTACCTCAGACCAAAATAACGAATTCAAAGAGCAAACGCATTGGGAACTAAGGCATTATGTTGTTTCTCGGAGGGGACTCATGCCTCAGTTTTGATGGGTGGATGCAAAAAAGAAAGAGTATTCAAGAAGGGGTAAGTTTCACATGTCCTATTTGTTTTCCCTGCTCTATTTCCTGTACCTTTTTGAGCAGGTATTTCCTCTACCCTACCTTCCTACCCATCTTGACTTCAATTTCATGTCCCACTCCAACAGGATGTGTTCCAATTAGATTCCTAAGTACGTGCAATCTTTCCCTTTTTTCAAGGCCTAGTTCAGGTGCCATCTCTGTCAAGAAGCCTTTACTAAGTCCCTCAGTTAAAACTATCTGTTCCTCCTTGAATAACTCACAACATTTTGTTTGCTTTTCTACTAAGTGCTTATCATATTCTCTTTTGTAACAGTTATTTGCTTACAATATTCTGTCTCCAGCTATCCAGTAAGCATATTGAAGGAAGAAATTGCATCTTACTCTGTTTTATAATTCCCAGGGCCCAAAAGTATACTCTGCATTTAATAGTGACTTTGTGTTTGTGGGATTAAACTGTGTCTGCCTTTTCTTGACTATGTCCCATAATGAAAAGAATAGTTAGTATTCCTAGACATGCCTGAAGCTAGAGATGTAGCTAGTAATTTTGACATCCAGGGCAAACAGCATGCTTGGGGCATGCTACACAAAACATACCTTCAAAACAACTTTGTAATTCATAATGTAAAAATAATAGGAATATTAACTAACAAATTTAGTTGAGCAGAAGGGGGTATTAGTTATCACAATGGTTCACAGATCATTGATACTAACAATGTACCATCTGGTAGCTTACTATTTCAACTAATTATTCTTGATAACTAGGTGTTAAGATCAGTTGTTTCTATTATGGTGGAGCGTGTGTGTTGTCAACATGGAAATACAACAAAATTCAAAGTAACAAAATACATTAAAAACAATTTTTAAAAGTTGTGCCTTCCAAATCTCTGTATCTTAGGACAAAGTCCCAGTGCAGCCAAGTTATTATTCTATCTAGCACAATTAAAAAATGGAGCACTATTGATATACTCATTATCTTATGGAGGAAATGCTCCACAGGTCCCAGAAAACTACATTTGCTCTACACATTGCTACATAATCATTTTCACAGGTTTTTTTTTTACTGTTTTTAATGAATTGACCAGCTGTCTTGATATCATAGAGGCTCATAGAGACTTTAAGACAGTGTATGGGCTTCATTGAATGATAGGCTTATTAGCTAGAAAATGGTATCAGAGATTATCTAGTCCATCATCCTCATTTTACAGATGAGAAAACCAAAGCTGAGAGATATTATGTAACTTGTCCAGGATCACAAAGATGAGGAGACTGAGGTCCCAGAGGTGGAACTATTTGCTCAAGGCCACCCAGATATTAAGTGTCAGAGCTGGGATTTGAGCCCATGTCCTCTGATTCCATATCTATCATTCTCTCCCGTATACTATAAGATCTTGTTTTCTATTTACCTCCTAATTGATCTCCCTACTTCAAGTTTCTACCCTCTCCAATCTATCTTCCTCATGTGAAATTCCTAAAGTATTGTTATATACAAGAATAAACTCAAAAATCTGAAATAGTTTTAGAAAGAAATTTCTTAGGACATTTGGTAGAGAAGGAGCCAAAAAGAAGGGGTGCTTCCTTCCTCAAGTCTTTGTGAACTTACATTACATAGAGCTCAGACAAAAGTGTAAGGATATTCATGTAGTCTTCAAGAAAAGGACAAATTGAGATGTATATCAGATAAGTCAATCTATCAAAGGGAACCCAAAATACAAGACTTGGGTGGACCCAGATCAAGCACTGGGTGAGATCAAAGTATTCCTTTCAACTATCAGGTTTCCCTAGAGCCCCTGTGAGGTCAGCCTGACCTCTATAATAAGTTTTTTGGGTTAGACATAGAATCTGTTCATGTAAACTGTTGTTATAAGATTAGGCCTGATCATTTTGAGGACTTTATAACAATTTCCCTTTAAGGGAGGCTGTAAACTTAAAAGAATATATTTAAGGAAAGATACTGACAACAATATTTTTGAAGGTTAGTGCAACTGTGACCCCCCAAATAATATTTTGTCTACATCAGCTTCTTTTTCTTCCTTATAAAACCCCCAAAATAGTATTTTGTCTACTGCTAGCTTATTTTTCTCCCTGATGACCGCCCCCCTATAATATTTTGCCTTGACTCCTGATAGACAATTCAACCAACTCCAGGGAGGCCATCATAGTCTATGGTACTCATTCTCAGGAGAGCACTTTGGAGAAAACCTCTCTGTTGCAGCATCTCCTTTCTACTGAATGGACCAGTACCTCTTTGCTCCCCAATGCAGCACTACCCTTACATGAGTTATACTCTATGTTAATATGTATGCTTTGAGTCATATGTTGGGTCCTTTTTTCCCTTCTTCCCCTTTCCCCTCTTCCCCATTGCTTGCAATAAAGCATTGCATTGACCCAACTCCTATTGTTTTACATTATTTTCAGCACCTGAAATAATTGAGGGGTTATTTTCCCTGACATCTTTAACCAACCTATGGTGCTTTCCTGAGACATAAACTGTGTACCCAGGCAAGGATTTAACCTATTGACAGTCACCCTGCACTGGGGGAGTAAAGCACTGTGAGCATCGTTGCAGAAATCAAGTATTACTAGAGGAACCCTAGGTCCTCCCAGAAGGGACTCTCTTATGCCAGAGGGTTGTCACAAAACTTGCTCCAATCCTCTAATTTTACAGATGAGGAAACTGAAGCCCAAAGATGTAAGGTAACTTGCTTAAGATCAGAAGTAGAACCAAGACTGAAGCTCAGAGCTCTTGATTTCTCAATCTCTTGCTTTTTCCAGCCACAGACAGAATAGTGTGTCTTTCCCAACACACAATGAAAGAGAATATTGTAAAAGCAGCAGGAAGAAAAAGCTGCACTGTTGGATGTGGGCCTAACGCCTATACTCTCTTATTTTAGGTTCAACGGTGAGAAGAAATGAGGCACTTGCAGGTCATTGAACAGCGAAGAAAAGGAGATTTACTTTGCCCTAACACAGCAAGGACATACAACAAGGATACAATGGTCCTTAGCTTCTCTGAACACTATCCCCCTCCCCACCCTTGTCTCCATATGGAAACTCGTCTGGTGAACATGACAGGGTATGGTGAAGGATATGGTGACTCACGTGGTCCTCAGAAATGCACTACGTGGAAAGGCCCTAAACTACACATGGTTGGGACTTTTTATGCCCTTTGGTAACTAGAAAGTGGTGTCAGGAAAACAGAAGCCAATAAGCTTTGTCTCCTTTTAGGGACAATTAATCCCCATTGCGGAAAGTAAAGGGGAAGAAGACAGGCTACCTCTTCTTGGGGGAAAATACTCATAGATCTTAGTCTTACCACATACCACCCCTTGATGGCAAGGCTCTCTATGTCCAGGACAGTCATCAATTTCTTTTCCTGATGTAAAGTTCTGGTGACCAGAGAGAGCAGCTCTAGGAACATTGGGGCCACAGCACAGACATTTCTGCCAAAGTCAAAAATTCTTCATGGCATATCAGGGTGATTTGTAGTACCATGACTAAAAGATCATGAGCCTTTTGCATGCAACTTGATTGTGGTATCTAAGTTGATATCGAGGCTCTCCCTGTATCACCACATACTCAGAATTCCCTGGTTCACCCACCAAAATTTCCCCTTCCATAAGAACCACATTATAATAATTATATAAAATGTTTGCTTTCTTAGGGCTGCTCCCTTCTATCATAGGGATAAATAAGGATTCTCTCTCAGTTCCTTCTGGGGACTCATAATTACGACTAAATCATCTAGAGGTTCCCTCTTCTTTTAAGTAAATATATATTTGCCATAGTTACATGTTGAGAATTTCACCTCCCTTGTGTTATTAAAAAGCAGAGCACATCTAAACAGTACCACCCATTGGTCCTCCAAGTTGTTTCTGGAAAGGAGTTGTCCAAACCATCCCAGAGGAATAAAAACCTGTTAGTCCTAGAGGACCTGAGTTACTTATCCAGTCAATCAATAAGCATTTATTAAGCACTTAATATGTTCCAGGCACTGTGCTAAGCACTTGGGAAACAAAGAAAGTTAAAAGATAGTCCCTGCCCTCAAGGAGTTCCCAGTCTAATAGAAGAGATAACATGAAAATAAGTATGTACATACATGCTACACACACACACACACACACACACACACACACGTTAAATTGGAGATAATTAATAGAGGGAGGTAGTAGCATTAAGGGAGAGCTTCTTGTAGAAGACGAGATTTTAGCTGGGACTTAAAGGAAGTCAAGAGGTGGAGATGAGGAGAGAACATATTCCAGGTATGGAGAATGGCCAGCGAAAATTCCTGGAGGCTGGAGATGGAGTGTCTCATGAGTGGAACAGCAAGAAAGCTAGTGTTACTGAGTCATAGTGTACATAGGGAAGAAAGGGAATGTAAAGTTTAAGAAGATAGCAAAGGTAGAAGAGGGCCAGGTTACAAAGCCTTGAATGCCAGAAAGAGGATTTTCTATTTCACGTTGGAGGTAATAGGAAGTTGCCAGAGTTTATTAAAGATGGGGACTGATGTGGTAAGGCCTATACTTTAGGAGAATCACTCTGATAGCTCAGTAGAAGATGACCTGAAGCAGGGAGACTAACCAGCAGGTTACTGCAATAGTCCAGGCATGAGGTTATGAGGGCCTGAGCAGAGAGGTGGCAGTATCAGAATAGAAAAAGAGAATAAAAGACATGTTAAGAAAGCAAAATCAACAGAGTTATCAATAGATTGGATATGGGGGATAGAAGGAATGAGGAATTGACAACACTTAGATTTTAAGCCAGGGTGACTGGGAGAATGGTGATGCTTTCAACAATACCAAGCCCTTAAAAGGAGAAAGCACCTTGAAGTCAAGGTGTGTCTGTAATGGGAAAGGAATAAGGAAGTACATGAGAGTACCAGCTGGAACTACGTCCAAAACAATCATTAACAGGTAAGTCTTTCTGGAGATTTAATCCCAGAAACCACTGAACTGGCAATCCATTCCTCTTCCTAAGGTGGCAATGATTTGTCACAGATGTGATTTCTTAGATGTTGGATACCTAATCCAGGCAGTCAGTTGCCTAAGATGCAATTATTAATTAGAAGGAACAAACCTCTTCCCCTGAGATGGGAGATTGCCATTTTGCCAATTGGGAACAGGTTGAAGACCACTTTGGTTAGGTGAGTGCTATGATTATCACAAGGAACCCAACCAGGCAGTAATAGTTGTCTTGTTCCTAATTAGGGAGAATTGTATAATTCTGTTCCCCTTCCCCCAAAAATGGCATCACTTTTCCAAAGTCCATATTAGCACTAGACCCACTCACTTACCTCTGATGTTCCTATAATATACCAACCTAGTCATTTAGCATGTAATGTCTCTGACGGGTGCTGACATGCCTCAAAAACAATTGTACTCAAAGGCATCAGGGAAATTTCTGCATTGGTCCTGATGCCAAAGGTCCAAGGCAGCTAGGTTGTTCAGTGAATGAAGCCCTGGGTTTGGAATCAGAAAGATGTATCAAAATCTAGCCTCAAACATTTGCTAGATAAGTGATGGAGTCATTAACTTCTATTTGGTTCAGTTCCTCATCTATAAAATGAGTATAATAATAGCACCTACCTTCCAGGGTTGTGTTGTTGTTGTTAATATCATCATTATCAGTGGTATAGTGAGGGGCTGCACTAGAGAACCTGGAGCTCCAGAAGCTTTGTCTGGTACCTGCCAAAGGCTCTACTCAGCCTAGTCTTTATGGACAGAGACCTCTAGAAACATGATTTTTCAGGGTCTTAAAGGCAGCTAGATAGCATGGTGGGTAGAGCACCGGGCCTGGAGTTAGGAAGACCTGATCTCAAATCTTGGATCACAGACTTACTAGTTGTATGACCCTGGAAAAGTCACTTAACTTCTGTCTGCTTCGGTTTCCTTAATTGTAAAAGGGGAATAATAGCACCTACCTCCCAGGGCTGTTGAGACGATCAAATGAGATAATATAAAGCATTTAACAAAGTGTGTAGAACACAGTAAGAACTTAATAAATGTTTCCTTCTTTCCATAAGGACCCATAGGGAGAGATTGGAGGACAGCTTGCTTTTGCATCTTCCAAGGCTGTGGCCTATTCTGGGCCCCACATGAAAGAGGACAGTTTATGGAGCTATCAGGATACTTCTGAAAAGTCTCTTGGGAAAACAAGCATCAGTAGTTTATTCTAGTCCATGCCTGGAATCTTACAGATTTTTGCCACCCACTATATTCCCCAACACTTGACAGGATGGGCTTGATTCTATATTTTCTTAGAGATGATTCCTCACCCTCATTTGGCCCAGTCAAACTTATGTCATCGATGTAGTGGTATACATTAATGTTCTCAGGAAGAAAGGCCTCTTTTAGGTATCTGTCCACTACAATATATCAGTAAAAGGGGGAATTCAGGTGGCTTTGAGGAAGGATGGTGAAGATATATTGAACTCTTTCCTATATTAAAGGAAACTGCTCTAGACTGATCAAGAGCTTGCTCCCTGTGCCATAGAGGAGACTTCCCTAGGGCCCTTTCAACCAGGAGCCATCAGCATCAGCTGACAACCCCATCTTCTATATGTGCAAGGTTCTTCCTCTTGGTCAACCATGATGTCAACCATGAGACCATCTCATCTTTTCCCAACCTGCCTAGATCTGTTTAGAATAATACTATGTTTATTGGCCAACTGACTTAACACTTTAATTTTAAAGATGAGGAAACTGAGAGCCAAAGAGATGAAGTAATTTGCCTAGGATCAGACAATTAGTCAGAAGTAGATCCAAGAGTGGGGCACAGATCTCCTGATTTCTCAGTCTCGTGCTTTTTTTAGCCATATGAAAGAAAGCCTCTCTCCCTAAGCACAATAGAAAGAGCACTTTCTAAAAACAGCAGGAGTAAAAAGCAGCAGTAACCCTTACAGCAATAATTTATAAGGTTGAACTGGGGCCAGATCATGGAGTCCAGTCTCTTGATCTTATCATTTATCTACCAGCATGACCATCTCCCCCTCCCCTTTCCCCTGTACACACAAAAAGCCCTCCTGCAAAGACAAAGACAAAACCAACCATTGATTGAATTGTAACTGGCGGTTCGCTCTGTTGTTAGTGCACCTGTGCAGCTTCCCTTCCTCCCCCTACTTCCAAGGTCCCCTCATTCCTGAGGTGAACAGTGCTCATCAGTAGGCAATGTTGGAATTGAGAGCAGAAGAAGGAAAGGGCTAAATTTAACCTGCTCCCGTTCTTCAGGCCCCCACTCTCCTGTGACGCACAATTATCCTTTCGATGAAGAAAAGGTTTATTTCAATAAGGAAAATGGGCTCCCCTTCCTACCAATGCCAGGGAAGCAGCATCCCACAGAAGCATTGCTCCTAGACCAGTGAGTAGGAAGGCAGATGCCATTAGTTTCCTCTCATCTGTTCATGTTTTCATATAGTTCTAGCAGTGGGGGCAGGAAACAGCAGTGGAGGAAGAAGGCTTCAACTCAACAACAAGTGAGTAGGCAAAATACTTCTCCCTGGGAATAGCATTATTTGAATGGGGAAAGTTTTTCCATAGATTTGTTGTGACGGTTTCAAAAGTAGGAAAGATTCCTAACAGTTTCCTAGTAGGCAAGACTCCCAATCTGCCCTAGTTTTGTAAAAACATTTGAACAAAGTATTGGCAAATTGTTTTTCTTCCTCTCATTGGAAGCAGTTACTCCGTAGCATTTATTACATCCACCATGTTACCATCATTCACCTGGATAAAGTAAGCAAAATGTCCATATCTTATAGATGTATTAATCAAATCGTAATCAAGTCATGTGAGGGGAAAATGGTCCTCAGAAAGGTTGGTATCTAATTGAATTATGCCTGGAAACAAATTAGAGACTTATAGATTGGTTCGATGTATCAAAGGATATCTCTTCTTTATGGTGATGGGAAAGGCACATTGGATTTCACATTAGAAGACCTGGCTTGAAGTCCCAGCTCAGCCTCTGAGTATCTTGGGGGCATAAAGTGAATTATTTCACTACTCCAAGCCTTCATTTCCCCATCTGTAAAGTGAAAGTATTGAAGTTGGTGATCTTTAGACTTCCTTTCAGCTCTAATATTATATGGGTCTATGGGTCAATGGGTCTGTCAGTACTAAGAACACATAAAAAGAAGGGAAAAGCCAGGTATAATGTTTTTAAGGGATGTGTGCTGAATTTGAAGTCATAGGACTGTATTTTGAATCCTAGCTCTTTCACTTATTGGTTGTTTGACCACGGGTAAATCACTTAACCTTTCTGGGCCTTCTCTACGGATCACATCAGTGAAATGAGGCATCTATACTAGGTAACCTACAAGACCACTTCCTTGTCTAAATCTGTTGATGAACATACCAATTATTTCAATTAGGAACTTGAGAATCCATAGGCCCCAAGTCCACACCACAATAGTCCTGAGCTTTTAGAGCAGGGGAAATGGAGGATTTGAGAAAGCTAATGTGTGATGAACTAGGAGGAAGTTTTAAAATCTGTATGCTTGGAAGAAGCCTGGAGTATTCTAATAGACAGCATAATTAAAGTACCAAAGACTATAATTTCTCCCTGAAAAGAAAGAGTAGGAAGTGAACGAAGTACTCAATGATGTGTAAAACGAAAATCTCCTCTCTTGGTTACCCCTTATTCAATCTATTTTATGCAGCTATGCTCCGGGACACAACAAGCGACCTAGAGCCTAGTGTTAAAATTGGTCTCTGGTCCTGTGGGAAACTCTTTCAATTCAACAGGCTATGAGCACCAATTATAGTTCTTAAGACTGTCACACTGGACCAGTTGTGGGCTGATGATTGTGTTTCTGAAGTGCACACATGAGATGACCTGTAAAAGGTTACAACCCCGTTTGCAGATTCAGCAAAGGGCGGTGGACCAGCAAGCCTGAAGGAACCCCAGTCTGAGAACCTGAACCTGTCCTACAGAATCTCTGCATAGAGACAGAATCATTTTAAATGAACAACCCACTTCCCAAAACTATCACTGAATTCTGCTTCCAAGGCAACACATTCCCTAGCAATAGCAATTGGCCAAAAAAAAAAAAATTGAAAAATGAGCCTAGAAACCTAGCTTATATTTTAGGAGGCTAATAGACAAGAGTGTGGCATTAAAAGTGTGGCATTGACATGATATGCAGCTCTATAATTGAATGAAAGTCCAGAATGATGAACCTCACAGGGCTGGGAATCAGTGCCAACCATGAAATTCTTCAGTGTCCTTCATCTATCAATGAAATTCAGTTCAATTCAATCAAAATATTTTATTAAATACTCACTCTATGTGCTAAGTACAAAGGATAAAAAGATAAAGATGAGGGGGCAGCTAGGTGGCACAGTAAATAGAGAACCAAAGGACCTGAGTTCAAATCCAGCCTCAGACACTTAACACAAAAACTAGCCGTGTGACCTTGGGCAAGTCACTTAACCCCAACTGCCCTCCAAAAAAAAAAAAAAAAAGATAAAGATGAAAACAATCCCTGTCCCCAGGAAACATTCTCCAATGTCTCCCACTACTAATTCTCTCTAACCTGGACTTTAGCAGGGAAAAAATTATAACAAAATGCCCGAGCCAGTGCTATGATGGACCCAAGGAAGAATGTCAGGGAAACTGCTTCAATAGTATAATGAAGCTATGAAAGACTCAGAAACAGCAGTAATAATAAAAAAAAAAACATGGGTAGACATTACTCAAATCCTTAACTGACAATTTCGGTGCAAAGGACAAACAGTATGAGCAGTGGCAAACAGCATGAAATGCAGACTCAAATAAATTTGCAATTATAATGTGAAAATAATGTGATTTTCACTTCTGTGTTAGTATCTCCTGCACCTAGTACAGGGCCTGGGACTTCAGAGAAAGCTTAGATGATTTGTCCACCATTGTATACCCAGTATGTGTCAGGAGCAGGACTTGAAACCAGGTCTTCTTGGCTCTAATCCAAGCTGCCTCTTCACCTGACACGTAGTAGGTGTTTAATAATACTTATTGTTTGATTGAATATTTGAAGTAATTAAGACAAATTCAGTTGAGTGGAAGGGAGAAATTAATTATTATGGACTTGGAAAATAGAATCTCTGAATTGGAAGGAAAAAAAGAAATTATCAAATATTTTTTCTCTTTCCCCTTTGTCCCATAGAAGAAAAGAGAAAAAGAAAACCCTCATAACAAATGAGCATAGCTAAGCAGAACAAATTCCCATACAGACCATGTCTGAAGCTATGTCTCTTTTTGCATATTAGACCATCAGTGTGTCTGGAGCGGGGTAGCAGCTTTCACCAGTATCCCAATAGAATCATGGCTGATCATTGTGTTAATTTGTTCTTTGGTCTTTCAAGCTCATTCAGTTTTACATTGTTGATGTTAAAGATTTTTGTCTACATTTTGTTCACTCTGTATTACTTCATACAAATCTTACCTTTTTTTCTCTAAAACCATCTGTTTCTTCATTTCTTATGGCATAGTAGTATTCTATGTATCCATATACCATAATTTGTTTAGCCATCCCCCAATTTATAGGTACTCCCTTAGTATCCAGTTTGCCATGATGAACCATTCTAAATATTTTTATATTTATAGGAACTTTTCCTCTTTGCTCTCTTTGGGGCATAGGCTTAGTAATGGTTTAGCTGGGTCAAAAGACATGCACAGTTTAGTACCTTTGGGGGTAAAGTTTGGAATCATTATTCCAGAATGACTGAAGATGCCAATTTACAATTCCACCAAATCTAGTGTAGAAGGCTTGGGAAGGAAGAGCATCTGAGTCACACAGGAATAGCAGTTAACAAAACCTTATTACCACAAACAAGCAGAGGAGAACTGAGACCAACAGGGAGTAGTTTTGGGTTATGGTCTTCATTTCCCTCTGTGCAAGGGCAGCACCCCATGGGGTAGCTTCTAAACATGGAACCACTCCCACATTTTCAAACTTTGCCTGAAAGTCCATAGCACCTCAAGGCTCAGACTTACATAGAGTTTTAGACAAACAATGATTTGGCACCAATAGGAGACTTCATTGTTATCCCCTGGGGAAGAGAGTCTAGGGGACCCAAGGATATAAGGGAATTTTTAATTGCCTAATAAGAAATGAGACATAAGGGGCAAAGACATAGGAAACAATTCTTACTGTTACATCAGCAAGCTATTGGTGGGAGATGGAGGGATAATAATAATACTGGGTTTATTATCCTTAGTATACATGCAATCTAGGGGATTATGGCTATATCAGTCAATCTAGTTTTTGCCAATTCACACCAGCAGTGCACAGATTTGCCTGTTTTCTCATTATCCCTCCAGTATTTGCCATTTTCCCTTTTTTTGGTCAAATTTGCTAATCTTACAGGTATGAGGAAGAACCTCAGAATTGCTTTAATTTGTATTTATCTATTAGTGATTTAAAACATTTTTATATGGTTGTTGACAGCTTTAATTTCTTCCTTTGAGAATTGCCTCAACATTCTTCAACAATTTATTAGCTGAGGAATGGCTCTTATTCCTCAATTTGAGTCAGTTCCTTATATATCTTGGAAATGAGACTTATATCAGAGAAACTTGCTACAAAGATTTTCCCAGTTAATTCCACAGGAACTTATTAACTGCTGCTATGTTCTAGAAACTGTATTAAACACTGGGTATATAAAGAATTGTTTTAAGTCCATGCTCTTGAGGAGCCACAGTCTAATAGGGGAGATGGCACACAAGCAACAGTGTCCTCACAAGACAAATTGGATATAATCACAGAAACAAGGCATTAGCTTATTAAGTGAAACTAGGAAAGATTCTTTCAGAAGGTGGGATTTTAGCTGACCTAAAGAAAGCCAAAGGAGCCAAGAGACTGAGACTAGGAAAGAGAAAATTCCTGGCATGGGGGACAGTCAGTGAAAATGTAGATGTTAAGTGCTAGGAGCAGAAAGGAGGCCAGTGTAACCAGATTATAGAGTACACAGAGAGGCATACAGTGTTAAGACTGAAAATGGAAAGAGGGACCAGGCTTTGGGGGCTTTAAAAGCCAAACAGAAGGAGGATTCTGGGAAAATAGCAGAGTAGGTCAGAAAATTCCAAGCTCTCAAGATTTTCCCCCACAAAAGAGTTCAAATAGCACCTTAGGCCGAACAAAGTGTGGGTGGAGATAAATAAGAATGGGGCATATCCAGGGTTCTTCTGGAACAATTTGAGAAAATCAGAGGAAAAATCCCAGGATGAGATTTGGTCCCAGTGAAGAGTATACACCTCCAGGCTAGGGTTCTGTTTTAGCAGCAAGCCACAAGCCTCTTAAACAACAATGGGCACCCTGGATAGTGAAGGGAGTTGGGAGTTTGAACCCAGGAAGATCTAGGGAACCTCTGCTGACCAGGAACACGAGACCCAGCTGTGCTGTGGAGAGAAGTGGGGGTCAGAAGGAACCAGCACATGCCTGGTGAGTATAGAAGCAGTGGGGCAAAAAGCCCCTGACTGTAGACACTTATTGGAGGTTGGAGGTTTGGCTTTGGTCTCAGGCTAGAGGGAAGAATGGAACATCTGGGACAAGAGGCACCATTTCCCATACCCCAGGGTTAGAGGCGACTATACATAACTAAGCTATCTCCACAAAAATGCACAAGCAAAGGAGAAAGAATCCAACCATAGAAAGCTATGGAAATAGAGATGACTTTGATTCATCTTCGGAGAAGGACATTGAAGTAAAGAAACCCCCATAGAGTATGTCAAATGGTCACCTGCCCAAAAAGAATTTATAGGAGATCTTTAAAAAGACTTTAAAAATCAAATGACCAAGGTGGAGGAAAAACTAAAAAAGAAAATAAGAATAATCCAAGAAGGGTATGAAAGAAAAGTCAACCAACTAGAAAAAGAAATCCAGATTCTTAAGGAAGAAAATGACACCTTAAAAATTAGAGTTGGGCAAAGTGAAGCCAGTGAAATTATAAGAGATAAGGAAATGATTAAACAAAATATGAATCATGAAAAAATAGAAAAGAAAGCAAAACATCTCATAAGAAAAACAACAGATTTGAGGACTAGATCAAGGAGAGAAAATATGAAAATAATTGGACTAACTGAAAGTTATAATCAAAAAAATCTTGATATAATAATACTAAAAAATAATTAAAGAAAATTGTTCTGAAGCATTATAACAAGGGATGAATATAGAAATAGAAAAAAAATCCATCAATCACCACTTAAAAGAGATCCTATGAGGAAAATTCATTGGAATATCATAGTTAAATTCTGAAACCCCTAACTCAAGGGGAAAATATTAAAAGCATCAAGATTAAAACAATTTAGATATGATGGTGCCACAATTAGAATTACACAAGACCTAGCAGCAGAGATACTAAAGGAACACAGCTCTTGGAACATAACATATAGAAGAGCAAAAGAACTGGGGCTCTAGCCAAAAATATCATACTCTGCAAAGTTAAATATTATCTTGAACAACAACAAAAAAAATGGATATTTGATAAACTCTCAAACTTTTTAACAACTTTGTGAAAAAGAAAAATCCTGAATTTAATAGATGATTCAACATATAAGAACCAAAATAAATATGTACATAACAATAACTGATTATAAGGGATCCACAAGGACAGACTGTTTACTTTTTATATGTGTCAATTATAAAAAGTATGTCTAAGATTCTTATTAATAATTGGGTAGCTCATAAGAAAGACTGGGGCAAACCTAAGCATGATATGAATTTTAAAAGTAAAGCCACATAGTAACAGCTTAAAAGAGTAATTACTTTATACAAACGAGGTACAAGAGAAAGAACTGATACACAGGAATTAGATGGGGGAGGAGGGTTGGTAGTTCTGGTAACATACTTTCATCAGAAATGGGTTTAAGAGGGAACAATACATACATATTTAAAAAGAGTATAAAAGTCTTCTAAATTCAGAAGAAATAAAACAGTAGGGACATAGGGAGGGGGAAGAGGACAAGGGAGGGATTTGTAGAGGGGAGGGTGAAGGAATAGGTAAATAGGGGTATAGAAGGGTGTTTAGATTTATGAGAATAGGAGGATAGGGGAAGGATCCTTGGGAGGGAGTAGACAAGTCATAGGAGGGCAAGGAAATGGGCCAAAGTAAAGTAGAGGAAGCAGGAGGGATAGGGAAATGAGATACGCACATACATAAAAACAAAGATCAGAAGTAGAATAGGTTTGGGAAATTATATGTCTATATATGCATGTATATATGTGTTTGTATATGTATACATCTATCACTATGGAGAAACATCTAAACTTTAGTGTAGCCTGTGGGGGGGGGGGGCATGGAGCAGGGTACGTATATATTTATAGCTGTAGAAAAATACATCTAAACTTTATTGTGGCCTTTTTGGAGGGGGGTAATTGGGGGAAAGCAATAAAAAGAACAAAGTAAAAAAAAGTACACAGCAGAGAACAAAAGAAAACTCACAAGGGAGCAAAGAAAAGAAGGAAAATCTCTCAACACAAATATTATTTATCATATAGGCTTTCTTGAAATGAAAATTTATTGTTACATATTTTGAATCCTCTCATGTTCTACTATGCACATATGCTTTTTTTTCCTTTCTAACTTTGTATTTAAGTTCCAATGTCTAATTTTTATGGTATGTTTTTGTTTCTTTTCTCTATTCTCTATTTGTGTTTTGGCATTTGAGTCTAAAATAACATTTTGAGGAAAAAATATATTAAAAAAAAGCCAAAACAGAGGGTTTTATACTTGATCCCAAAGGTAATAGGGATCCATGAGAGTTTACTGAAAGGGGAGAGGGTACATGACATGACAAAACCTATACTTTTGGGAGATCATTTTGATAGCTGATTGAAGGATGGACTGGAGTGAGGAGGAGCTTGAGGAGGGGAGACCAACCAGCACATTATCACAATAGACTACAAATGATGTGATGAGGGGCCTGTACCAGGGAGGGTCAACCATAGTGTCAGAGGAGAAAAGGGAGCATATGCAAGAAATACTATGAATATAAGATTTACAGACCTTGGCGAGAGACTGGCTATGAGGGGTAAGAGAGAAGGAGGAGTTGTAATAGCAAGCACCCTAGCACACCCACAATAGCCTACAAGCACAGGTTCTTTGATCTGTTTTGCTAAAGGAAAGACAATTTTAAAGGGGTTAACAATCTTACTTTAATTACATTCACTAGTTCAGGGGAAAGGCCAGCATCTTGAATGTGGAGAAAATACAAGCAGAGAAATTAGCACAAAAACCAACAGATAGGCCTCTAACTGTCTGAATATAGCTATATACTTTACATTCAACACTGGATTAAGGGAGCACAGACATCTAAGTAGGTGGGGGGAGGACATGGGGGAAGGGAGACTCTGAACATATAGCTACTCAGACTCCCGACCAGGAAATCAAAAGATCCTTCTCAAGAGCAAATCCCCAAAGGCAAAATGCCAACCTCCCAGAATATATAACAGATTCAACCCCTGATTGGCTCAGAGCCAAAAGGCACAAAAATCTACTTGACTCAACACAGCTGTGAATTATCAGGGTTCAAAAGAGATTAATCTTTCAGATGTTTCCAATTTAGCCTTGAGCCTCAGAAAGTGGCTCCAAAAGGAAAAACAACAAAGATCCCACCTTGCTTGCTCTTACAAGAGTCATAGAAGACCTCTAGCTTCCAAGCCTGAGCAACAAGGAGAATGGTTATGCCCTTAATAGTAATAGAAAAGGAATGGGGATGGCAGAGGCATTGGAGGGAAAGATAAGTTTGATTTTGAACATGTTAAGCTTAAGATGTTTGTGGGATAGACAGTTAAAGATGTCCCATAGAAGGCTGGATGTGCAAGATTATTGGAAGAGGGGTTAAGGTTGAATAAATAGATGTGAGAATCATTTGCCTAGAGATAATTGAAAAAGGAGACTGAAGAGTCAGAGGTGATACTGAGGTTGTGAAAAGCAGGGAACCTAAGTTACAAAGAGGTTGGTGGTGCTCTTGATAGTAATGGGAAAAGGCTTGGGAAAGAGAGAAAGATAAGAAATCTGGAAACTGTCAAAATCCATCCATTTTGCTCATCCTCTGAAAATCACTCTGTACCACTCAAAATGAGGGGTTGGGAGGCAGGACTCTTACTGAGGGCATCTACTACAGCCAGGAGGTGATCTGGAGAACAGGAGATGGATATGCTCAGTGAAGAAGGAATTCTCAGTGACACCCACAAAAAGCTATTTCTGTGAATTCCTGAGTAAAAGTAAGTTTACAACTGGCTAACTGCCCTTAGGGGACTATGTGGGCTCAAAAGGAAGGATGCTGGCAGCTTGCATAGCCTAGGAAGAATGAAGAGGAGGAGGAGGAATGAGGGAGAAGGATGGAGGATAAGGTTATGTTGGATATGACCTCGGGATTAACTATGGTGGGGAAGGTTGAAATTCTCACCATGCTCATATACCTTCTTGAAGATATCTCACAGGTCCCACTTTACAGACTACCAATAGAGATGATGGAATTGCTTTAAAAGAAAGCATAGAAATCCTTCATCATAGAAAACTGATCTGAACAGAATGCTAGAATTGTAAACTCCATAGCTAGACTGTGAGTTACTTAAGGGCTTACAATTTAAGGGCCCTAAATATTTCTATTTCCCTGAAATGCCCCCAAAAGCCTTAAACCTAGATCTGTGTTTTCATTGAGATAAGGAACTCCCAATGAGGAAACTCTACCAAAGCAGGTCAGCACTCCTTCTGCACCCCTTCTTGAAACATTACCTGGGAGAGAGGGAGAAGAAGGTACTCAGGTTTCAAGTGACTTGACCAAGGACATTCAGTCAATAGATGTCAAAAGTAGAACTTGAACTCAGGCATTCCTAACTCTGAGGCCACCTCTTTATACATGATGCCACATTATCTCATAAACATAGTAAATGTTTCATAAAGGTTTGTTGATTTCCTGAACAAAAACTTGACCAGGCTTTGAGGACCAGGACCACCAATCAGCTTATCAGATTCTTCCACTTGAAATTTCTTTAGTCTTTCTCTTAAACTTTCCAAAGCTCTCCCTTGTGTTTTCTAATATTCCTAAGTAATTCTCAGAAAAAGAGAGGTAGAACTATAAATCATTTAACTGAAGTGATGTGAATTAATCCAATCAGCAGATCACTTCAGATGGTTAAAAAAAAACTTATGCTATATTTCTGAAAAGAAATTGCTGAATCATAGTATTTCTTGGATGACCTACTTTAGTCAAGTCATATACCAGAAGACTTAGTCCACTAAAGCCAGTAGGCACTTGAATGACAACATTATTTAGGTGTTCAGAGAATATTTTCCCCATAGCAGGGAGTTCAGGAATCATCTCTGAGATCTTTCCTTGTCTTATTTGGGAATGACAGTGATGAGGAGAGGGAATTAGCACTGTTGGGGAGCTGTAAATGTCTCCTGGTTTTAAAGTGTTTTCCTTTGACAGGAACCCTGATACATGTGATAAGAGACAGAGACCAGGGTCAAAGTGACAGGCTATTGTAAACCGGCTGTCAGGAGGATGTCTTCTGAGGCAGGCATTTCCCACCATAATATCCAGTTACTGGTTGAAAAGGTTAACATCTTTCTAAACAAGATAGTTAACCATCCAGAAGAGGAAAAAGAGGAGTTTACTAATAAAACCAAGCTGGGTCTTGAAAACAACCTCTGCTGGGTATCAGGAGTACACTGTATTCATTATTTAAAAATATTTAGTTGCCAGATTGTTTATCTTTAGTTGCAGATCTGTATCTGCTGCTTAGCTCAAGGGACTAAAAATAGGGGGGTAGGGGGAGAGGAAATGAACCCTGATTGGGTAGATCCTTCTGCTGAAACTGTTGGCAGAAATATTTGTATTATATGAAATAAAAGTCTCCAGAAAGCCAAGGTGGTTTTTGTTATTGTTCTATTTCTTCATTAAGGAGAGGTTATAAAGAATTGGATAAAGAGGAACAAGAAATGTGGTGAGAAGAAAGGAAGACTTAGTGGCTGGCTTAATGATTAATTTGCTGATTAACAAAGTATCTGTCATTTTAAAAAGGAGGACCAAGGAGAGGGCTCTATCTGCTTCTATTTATGGTTGCAGCCCTTTAATTACTCAGAAGTCACATGAATCAAGAAGATTAAAAATACAAAAAGGGTTGTTTTTAGTGACTTTCCCATCCCCACATTAAATTAGGAATCATACATAGTGAGTGAGGGGCTCACTTCAAACGTATTCTTTTAAAATAAAAGGCAGCCACAATGCACATGTGACATAGAAGAATTTACGGCTGCTCACCTGTAGAGAGGGACTAGGGAATGAAAGTGGATTCTCTATTTGGCTCCCCTGACAGTCACTGCTATTTCTAAAGGATCAACAGGAAATTTGCTTTGGGAATAGGGTTTGATTTTTTTATCCTGTTTTGTTTTTATTTTTTGGCCCAGACCTGTGATTTACTAAATAGGAGAAACTCCTGGTTGAAGAAACTCCCTCTTTCAATACAGATGGTTGATTCATTCACAACTTGCCATCTTTGTAACTTGCTTGGGATGCTGGGAGATTGCTCAGGGTCACACAGTCCCTATGTGATAATTTTTGAACCTAGATCGTCCTAATTTCAACTCTCTACTTGAGTTTGCTGACTCTCACTGGCTCCAGAAAGTTTATCACTGTGATTCGGTTCTCAGTCCCAACACTGACATTGGCTATTGGCTGGCTAAAATGACTGTCATTTCTACCTAGCAAGTTTGGCAATTAAGAAACAGATTTTTAAAAATCTACTTGATACATTTATTCATCCATATCTAGACTGATACTGGCTATTTTCTCTCTGGTATCAGGTTTTTTTCAGGGTTAATATGTAATCTTTATAGGATGTAGTCCTCAGTCATTTGTAATCAATTGCCTTAGGAGGTCAGAGGTTCCCTCTCTGAGGTCTTCAAGTAAAGGCTAATGGAATATTATAAATGTGATTTTTCATCATGTATTAGTTGACCTAGGCAGTCTCAAAAATTACTTCTAAGATAGAGACTCAGTGAGGCAGCTGGCTATCTTAGTAGATGGAATGCTGGACTTGGAGTCAGCAAGGCCTGAGATTGAATCCTGACTCAGACACTTAACTGTGTGACCCTGGGCAAGTCACTTACCTTATCAATTTCAATTAATTCTTATGTAATAGAAGAATAACCCCTATCTCAGGGATTTTTAATCTGGAATCTGTGATTTCATTTTTGGTAACTATTTCACTCTAATAGTTTCCTTTTTAATCCTATGTGTTTCATTTTATGCATTTAAAAACTTTCTTCTGAGGGGTCTGTAGGCTTCACCAGACTGACAAAGGGGTCCATGACACAAAAAAGGTTAAAGGGTTTTTTTTCTGAGGATCAAATAAGATAACATATATAAAGTATTTTATAAATCTAAAAGCATTATATAAATTATTATTACTATTATTATTTTGCAATAAATATGTGCTGTCTCCAATTTACAATCCCACTAGTTGCAAATGATTCAGCCATAAATTCCCTGTTCCCCTAAGACTAGAGCATTAAAAATAAAGCTACAGTCATTCAGCAAGATGACTAAGCATCAGATCTAACCCTAAACACCCCCATAACCACGTAAAGTACCAAACAAATATATCCAGGGGACTAACCATTGAATGTCCCATCCCCAAAGCTTGCCCTGTAAGCTCTACCTGCAGCCTGCTGATGTGAAATTGTCTAGGAAGCCTACTTCTGGAAAGTAATGATGACAAGTATTAACAAAGGTGTTGCTCTCAAATTCAGAGCATGCAAAGGTGTTATGGTTTGTAGTCTACTTACCAGACAGTGAAGAAGAGTACTTGGGTTGGCTGCTGAGGACAGAATGAAAGGTAGATTTAAAAACAAACAAACAAAAAAACAAAACTCTCTTACACGACAACATAAGCTCCCTTACCCTTTTTTCTCCTCCTTGCTGGTTTTAGAAAAAAAAAGAAAGAAAGAAAAGAGAAAAACAAGGCAAGGCAAAGGTAAAGCCCAAGGCAAAGCAAGGCAAGGCAAGATGCTTTAAGTGTCTTAATGCAGAGAGGCCTCAGGATCCCCCTACCCAGGTTGATACACAACCCATGAAAATAGGCCTCTGATTTTTGCCTCCTTGGAGAGGGCTATGACCCTGCCAGCTTCAAAAGATCTGAGGAGCACCAGGGTGGTACAGCAGGGGATAAACCTAGTCAAAAAAAATATTTCACATATCAGCTCCTTTATGTTTGGACCCACTCCTTCCCCACCACTAGGACTCTGTATTTAAAGGAGATTTCTCTCTTCCCCCAGTTCAGGTGGATGGGTTAGTACTTCTGCTTTTGGTATATCATCACAGAAAATATTCCTTTGTAAAATTTAATTGATATGAATTGGTTAAATGATATGGGGTCACAAATTATTAATGGTTAAATTAACATTGATGCAAATATATCAGAATGGAAGATTGAGCCAAGGTCATTAGAAAAGGTCCTCAGTACAATTTAGGGTACCACTTGAATCCGAAGGGAGAAATGGAGTTAGGCATGAGCCTCGCTGTGGGAACCTAACATGTCAATGCGAGTTGGGGTGAGATAAGAACTCTAGTCTTTATTAAGACCACACAGAGTAAAATAACAACTAAGAGCAGAAATTTAAGAAATCCTCACAAGAAAAATCTTTCAGAAAAAAAAACAACAGTGAAGAGATTGAAGAAATAAGCAAGCCCAAAGTAATTCATTACAATTAAAAGATAGGATAAATCTTATTTTAAAAAAAGAATGATACTAAAATAACAACTATATCCTCTTCCTCTGCAAAATACAAATGGAATACAAAAGTTCCCAGAGTGATTTAGAAGTTTACTACAAAAAGTATGGGAAGATCATGACTCCAGAGTTGGAAGGGACATCAGAATCCAATCATCTTGTTTGACATATGAGGAAAACTGAGATTAAGTGAACTGGCCAGTGACAAAGGTACGAAGCGTTACATCTTTGGACTCCAAAGAATATAAGAAGGTCCTTCTACCACACCATACTGTTTTCCATGTATAGAGGGGAATTGGAACCCTATTAGGACTTGAAGGCATTGAACAATTTATAAACTGATGGTGGAAAAAATCAATAAAACAGCGAATACTCTAAAGAAAGGGCCAGTAATTGAATTTTTTTAAAAAAGTGATTCAAAGACAGAACAGCAAATATCAGATCAAAATCAAAAGACAGCAAAACTGGAAGAAGACTTAAAGTCTCTACAAACTAAAGACATTGACCTTTAAGACTGAGCTTGGTGAGAGAATCTGAGGATCATGGGTTTCCCAGCAAAAAAAAAAAAAAACAAAAAAAAAATAAAACAAAACAAAACAAAAAAAGCCTGAATGCCACATTTTGTGAAATCACACAACAAAATTGCCCAGCAATATTGGAAATAGAAGGCAGAGTACAGATAAGAAAAGAACCCTAATTTTTACTTGCCCTAAAATATAATCACTCATTTTCAGAGTTTCAATGTAAATAAAAGAATCTTTCAAGCAGCTAAAGGAGACGGTTCTTTAAATCATGTAGGACTACTCATAAATGATGAGAAATGAAAGAAAAGGATGGAATATTACATATATATATTTTATAATATATATTATATATATATATATACTTTATAGGAGAAGAATCTATTTCCCCAAAAAAGAGGGACATTGAGAGAACAAAGAGAAAAGCTATCATCTAAACTCAAGAAAGATGCTTCAGCTGAAGTATCCTAGAGTAATGGATAAGTAGGGAAGGGGAAGCAGTGAATTTGTTTCTTTCTTGAAATCAAGATGCTACTGGTAAAGGCCATTCAAACAGATGTAGGAACCTTATAAATATGGAATATGTACTAAATCACATTTTTATTTGGATTAAGTGTAGCAGCAAGCACCTCAATATCCCCAGGGAGACTGCCAACACAGGTTCTTAGATCTGCTTTTGTAAAGGAAAGCAACTCAAATTGGGTTAACAAGCTTACTTTAATCAAACAAATACACATTACCTAGTTCAGGGGAAAAAGGTCAGCACCCCAAACTTCAGAGTTATAGAACTTATAGATCAAACAGACAGGCTTCCAAACTGTCCTACCATTATATCAATACCAAATCACAGTTACCAGAAAGGGAAGCATCAACATCTGGGTTTTCAAAGCCGGGGGGCTCTCAACAACGGCTTCCCAGAGTCTCATCTGGTCAAATCACACAACACTTCTCAAAGTGAGCCCCAAAGCAAAGCCTCTCCTCAGGGCTCATATAGCCTTCTCTTGGCTCAGAGAATGTAACAACCTCCTTGACCCACTGCCCAATCACAAAGTATCAAGGTGTGGGCTTTCCTGAAAACCAAGCCTCCCACCACAGGCTCCAGGTGCACTTAAGCTAGGGGCAGGGAAGATCTTTAAATCTGCATTTCCATTACATTAAGCAAGGGAAGCATAAAAATTATTATATTGGTAAAAGCAGAATCTAGATTGAGGTCAGCAAGAAGATGGGTCTATAAGTAATGGTAGACAATAGGATTAGAATTGCTTTAGCCAAAACAATTTACTAAAACAGAGCTTTTTTTTTCTTTCCTAAATTGCAGCATCCAGGAATCTGAGGCTAGACTAGATTATGTATATGTGTGGGAAAACTGGGACCAGAGTATTTTTTTAAAAAGTAACTATACTATTGATATTTTTTTTAATTAACAGGATTTGGTGTAGCGGGGGGAACAATTATAATCCTAAATATAAGTAGGCTGGATTCACTCTGAGAGGCATGATAATAAAGTGTATTGAGTGCCTGGAAGACCTGGATTCAAATCTCACTCTTATGGAATTCTGGCTATTGTGCCTCAAGGCAAATCACTTGGCTTTTCTGTGCCCTAGGTGATTCTCTAAAAGTAAGGGGGGGGGGCGCGGCTAGGGTGGCGCAGTGAGTAGAGCACCGGCCCTGGAGTCAGAAGGACCTGAGTTCGGAGCCGGCCTCAGACACTTAATCCACACAAACAAAACCTAGCCGTGTAACCTTGGGCAAGTTACTTAACCCCAATTGCCCTAAAGGGGCGGCTAGGTGGCGCAGTGAGTAAGAGCGCCGGCCTCGGAGTTGGGATGACCCGAGATCAGATCCGGCCTCAGAAAATGAGCACCCACGCATAAATGATGACTAGCCGTGTAACCTTGAGCAAGTTACTTAACCCCAATTGCTTAAAAAAAAAAAGAAAGAAAGAAAAGTGAGAGTGGCTGAGCAGGAATCTAGCCACATGGGTAATAGAAGTTTCCTATACCAAAGAAAACACAAGTCTAGTCTTTAAAGAAAAAAAAAAACTCACCCCTAAAACAACACATATTTAGATAGTGTTTTAATGTTTGTAAAGTATTTCTTTCATGACAGCCTCATGAGGGAGATTATAGAATGGATTGGAAAACAAAAATTAACAATTTGCTGTATATAAGAGTTATACTTAAAACACAAGGTGTGTATAGTTTTAAATGAGAAGTTAGAATAAAATTTATGAATCCAAAAAGGAGGAGTTGCAATCATGATTTGAGATAAATGAACAGTAAAATGAATAATGAGATAGAGGAACAACAACAATTTTAAATATATATCCTAATAGGGGAGGCTAGGTAACACAGTGAATAAAGCACAGGCCCTGGAGTCAGGAGGACCTGAGTTCGAATCTGACCTCAGACACTTGACACACTTACTAGCTGTGTGACTTTGGGCAAGTCACTTAACCCCAATTACCCTCCAAAAAAAGATATATATCCTAATAAAATAACAACAAAACAACAATAACACCTGACATTTGTAGCCTTTACACATTGCAAAGTACTTTATAAATACTATTTCAATTGATCTTCACAACAATCCCGGGAGTTAAGTGCTTCTATTATGCCCGTTTTACAGATGAGGAAACTGAAGCAGACAAAGGTTAAGTGAGTTGCCCAGAGTCACACAGCTGTAAGTATTTAAAACCCTATTAAGTCTTCCTAATGCCAGGTTCAGTGCAACACCTGGGTGTTATAAATGATTCAATGACTTCCCCTATAAATCCTTAAAGCAAAAGCTAACAAATGTAAAAAGACAAAGCAACATAACAAATATAAGAAATTTTAATATGTCTTTTTCATGCTTTGACAAATCTAATAGAAAGATATGCAAGAAGGAAACTATGTCCATGAACAGAAGTTGGAGAAATAAAATTTAATAGCTTTATAGTGATCATTAAGTAGGAATCTTTAAAAATCCTTCTTTTTCAGTATCTCATCACATTTGCAAAAATCAATAATGTGTTAGGGCATAAAGAACTCAGAAATGAATGCAGAAAGATATAACTACTAAACATAGACTGTGAGATAAATATGAAAAAGGAGACTCAAGAAATGTATACATAAATAAAAATTAAATTACAAGATTCTCAAAAACAAGTGGACTAAAGTACACATCACCAAAAAAGTTATATTAAAGAGAATGATAACAATGAGACAGCATACTAGGATTAATGAAATAGAGATTACAATCTCAAGAAGAAATTGTGTATATTCAAACAAACATCAACAAGGGAGAGAACTACTGAACTGATTATGTTTTTTTTTAATTTAAACAAATGCTTTATTAACTTCTGTTTTACATCATTCATTTCCGCCAGATTTTGAGTTACAATCATTTTCCCCCCATTATTCCCCTACCCACCCTCCCAGAATAGCAGTACCACAAGATATCGCTTCCTCCAATCTGCTCTCTCCCATACCTTCTCCCATACCCCCTTTGACTTTTCCATTGGAGCAAGGTGAATCTTTGTGTCCCAATGCCTGCACATCTTATCTCCCAATTTTAAGCAAAAGAGTATTAATAATAGTATTTATATATATTTGAAACATTTAATCTTAAGACTTTGAATTTCAGATCCATTTCCTTCCTCCCTTGTCACCCATTCCCTCTGGGGAGATAAGTAATTCAGTATATGTTGTACATGTCTAGCTATGCAAAACATTATCATAGTAGATATATTGTACAAGGCTGCTTATAATTCCCTCCCACTCATCCCAACCCCCACCTGGTCCATTCCCTACATGATCCTGTCCCTCTTCTATAGTGGGTACTTCCAACCTCCCCTCCCCCCAAGGATGCCCTCCCATCCATCATCCCTCCTCTCATCCCCCTTCCCCCTACTCTGCTGTAGGTTGAGATATCCCATTTAGTATGTATGTCATTCTCTTCCTGAACCAAATTCAATGAAATTGTGGTTTTGCCTTTTTTGCCTTCCTATTCTCCCCCTCCCTTGCAACCACTTCCCCTTGCTTCTTCTACATGAGATAGTTTACACTACCCTGTCTCTCCCCATCTCCTCTTGCCACTTCCCTCTCTCACCTCATAATTTCATCCCTTGAGTATTCTCCCTTCCCAACAAATTCAACCTATGCCCTCTATCCATATATAACTGTAACCATATCACACACATTCACATATGTATTCATATGACCACACACCCTTCTTCCATTATTTTCATAGTGAGAAAGATATCATCAGTCACAGTTATTGCTTTTCCATATAGGAATGTAAATAGTTCAACTTTGATAAGTTCCTTTTGATTTCTTTTCCCTGATTACCTTCTCAGGCATCTCTTGCTTCTTGTGTCTGGATGTCAAATTTTCTATTCAATACTGGTTTTTTCCTCAAGCATGCTTGAAAGTCCTCTATTCCACTGAATGACCATATTTTCCCCTGAAACAAAATATTCAGTTTTGCTGGGTAGGTGACCCTTGGGTCCATTCCCAGATCTTTTGCCCTCTGGAATATCATATTCCATGCCCTTCGATCCCTCAGTGTGGAAGCTGCCAGGTCCTGTGCTATTCTGATTGTGTTTCCACAATATTGAAATTGTTTCTTCCTGGCTTCTTGTAGTATTTTCTCCTTGATCTGGGGATTCTGGAACCTGGCTATAATATTCCTGGGAGTTTTCTTTTTGGGATCTTTTTCAGGAGGTGATCTGTGGATTCTTTCAACCTCTATTTTGCCCTCTGGATCTAAAACATCAGGGCAATTTTCCTTGAGAATTTCTTGAAGGGTGATTTCTAGGTTCTTTCTTTGATCATGGCTTTCAGGTAGTCCAATAACTTTTTAAATTGTCTCTCCTGGATCTATTTTCCAGGTCAGTGGTTTTTCCCATGAGATATTTCACATTGCCTTCTAATCTTTCATTTGTTTGGATCTGCTTAACAGCATCTTGATTTCTCATAAAGTCATTAGCTTCCATTTGCTCCAGTCTAACTCTGAAGGAATGACCCGCCTCCGTGAGCTTTTGAGATTCTTTTTCCATCTGGCAAATTCGGGTTTTTAAGGCATTCTTCTCCTCATTGCCCTTTTGGGCCTCCTTTGCCATTTGAGTGAGTCTATTTTTTAAGGTGTTGTTTTCCTCAGTCAGGCTGTTGACCCTCATTTCATACTTTTCCTGCATCCTTCTCATTTCTCTTTCCAATTTTTCCTCCACTTCTCTTATTTTATTTTTAAAGTCCTTCTTAAGGTCTTCTATGGCCTGCAACCTGTTCATGTTTTCCCCTGAGGCTTTTGGAGCAGGACTTCTGACCTCACAGTCCTTTTCCTGCTCTATGCCCCCCAAATAGGAGTCTAGGGTTGCATTTTTCTGTTTCCTTTGCCTTGGCATGTTGCCACTTCATTACTTGACTTTTGGGCTTGTTGCCACACTGTGGCTTTAAGGCCAGATAGAGGAATTTTCGTCCCGAACATGTGGGGGGCAACTTCCATTTCTGGCAAGCTGTAAACCCACCCACGACTTCCACCCTAGATCACAATCCAGATCTAGGGAGGTTAAAGCAAGAGCGATTACCCCCCAAGACTGATCGCTGGATCTCCCTACAATTTGCAGACCAGGAGCTGGAGCCACCTCTGAAAACTACAAAATGGCATGTCTCCTCAGCGGCTTCTAGCCCCAGGGGAGGGAGCCAATGCATTCCCCAAATACTGGTCCCAAAGTCCATAGGACACTAACCTCTTATTTTGTCCTAGGCATGTCTATATTGATAATTCTGGAGTCGCCATGGCTGCTGGTGTTCTGGGGTCTCTCCAGCCGGCCACTGATTATGTTTTTTAAGATAAATTTTTTAAAAGCATAAATAATTTGAAAAGAAAGAACATGTCTCTGGGGTACTCCACTAGAGACCTTCTTCAAAGATAATAATTTAAAAACATTAATAACTGTTATTTTCATTTGGCTATTAAATCTATTTCAAATCAATCTGAGTCTAGCTAATAACAAATCTAATCCCATCTCTTCATCTTATCCACAAGAACAGGATAAGAGACTTTATCAAATACATTGCTAATATCTAGTTTGCACATCTGTAAAATGAAGGTAACAACAGCCCCTACTTTCCAGGGTTGTTGTGAGGATCAAATGAGGTAATATTTGTAAAGTGTTTAGCACAGAGCCTGGCACATAGCATTTAATAAATGTCCATTCCTCTCCTTCTTCCCCCTTGTCTAGTTCAATTATATCTGAAGTATTTCCCTGAGGGAAGGGGAGAGAGAATTTAACCCAGTACAGCCTGTCCTTGATGAAGCCTAGAACTAGAAGTTCTTGGTGTTCATCATTAATGGCCACTTTAATAATACATTCTAAAATTTTGCCAGGAAGACAAGATCACCAGCCTATAGAGCAGAGATTTTTTCCTTCTCATTTTTTTAAAATAATGGGGATATTTTCTCTTTTTCAATCTTGGGGAACCACTCCCATTCTCCATGACTTTCCTTATTCATCTTATATATCAACTCCCCACTAGTCATTTTGTTCTACCCTTTCCAGCATCGCCCCCTCTCCAAAAAATGTAGTTTTCCTTGGCAAAGAAAATAGAAACAAAATGAGGGTTTAGCAGGTGCTTTCTTTCTTCTTCCTTTCTATGACCTTCCTCTTTTTAATCTAAGGTCTTCTCACCAGCCTCAGTGCATTAAGAACTATAATCTTCTTCATATTATTTTTATAGGATCATGAAATTTTTTACAAATTTGATTTCTGTTATTTGCTTTGTTTCCAAGTCCAAATTCAACAAATGCTTACTAAGCAGTGGTGGCATTGAAGAGAAACAAAGGATATCTAAGTCAGGAAGATGTGAACCCAACTCTGACACATACTGGGGAGGTGATCCCGGGTAAGTCAGTTAAATGCTGTGTCCCGTGCAATTTTCTCAGATAAGTTTCAGAACAATTGTTGATCTGCCTTCATAGAGGAAGTTTCTCACCTGATGTTCTCTTGTGCCAGAGAAATTACGAAGAGGGCCGAGGGGAGAATTTGAGTCACTTTTGTACATGTCTTTAAAATCAAAGATGGTCAATAAATCACTTAGGCACCCACATCACTTAAATAGCCCCTCCCTCTTTAACCTTCTTCGGAATTTTTCTAGCATTTTTTGACTTCCATCTTTGCCGCTTCCCATTGCTCTTGCATTACGTTACCTTGGCCAATGAATCTTCCCAATGCTTTTTCTGAAAGCTTTAAAATATGATATCCCAAAATCTATGGTGCATGTGAGACTAAGCTTTGCTTTCCCCCCTTCTATCAAAAGTTAAAAGATGGGAGTGCCCATATTTTCCACCAGTGCAACCTGTTAGTCCTTTCACTAAATTTTATGTAGTTTAGGCAGAGAACATGGTTTAAAAAAAAAAAAAAACAGCAATGAATTTGGACCTACCTCAGAAACTAGTGAGTTCTCCAAAACTGACACTTGTAGAAAGAATTCTTCCTGTTCAGCTAAAGGTTGACCTAGAATCAGGGATGGGGAACCATGTGACCTCAAGGGCAAAGCTTCCCCATCCCTGATTACTAGATGGTCTCACGAGGACCTTTTTAACTGAGATTCTATGTTTTTCACATATGAAACACTATGGAAATCAGGCCAATGGTAATGCAGAGAGCTGGTTGTGTACACTAAGTTTAATAAAGCTGAAATTTAAGCTGATGAGTTAATGCCTTTATTTAGGCCCTTAGAAAAATACTACATTAAACACTCACGGAGCTTTTAAATTCCCTAAATGATGGAGTATTAGTAAGATGAAAGAAACTGCATTATTTGTCATAGGTATATCCCTGTTTGCACCTTAGAGAAACCAACTGTTAAGCAACTTATTGGGGAGGGGAGAGTGAAAAGGGAAGCTTGATGGGCGTTTTTTAGGTGCTGGTGGGTTTTCTTTTTTAATCTTAAAATGACTTTGAATTGGCTTGAGGTATTATTTCAGAGATGATTAAAAATTTTTTTCTATTAAAAGGCAACAATGGACATTTTTAATTTTATAGAAAAAAATGAGAAAAAATATTAATCTGCAGCCATGCCAAAAAGGCAAACAAGGAGAGCAGTTTTTAATTAAATCCGGAGGAGGGAAGGCTTGGTACATTTTTTCATTTTGCCTTTTCATTCCCCTCCCAGCGCCTTTGCTGTAAGCTGAATCTGAACTGCTCCTGGGCTGATTTACATTTTCTCTGTCTTGTGAAAGAAGAATATTAAAAGTCATGATAGTATCCATTTTAGGAGAAATTTTTAATTATTAATTCATAGCGAGTAATATTAATATGTCAAGTTTGTTACATGATCCAAATTAAAATACTAGGTTAAATTTACACCAGGGGATTAGAACATCAAGTGATGTAGGTAAAGAATCTGAGGCTTTTTTGATGCCCCATAAGAAACGATTCTGAGTATCAACAGGTAAGATTTCCAGTAAAAGAAACTTAAGTTGCTGTGTGAGTTTAACCAAATCACCCCCCTGTCCTGGATGCCACAGAAAAATCTCTAACATTGTTTTCATCTTTCATATTATTTGATTCAGTCAAGAGCATTAATATGATAACTGCTATAGGGGATACTTACATTTCCAGTTATGAGTGCTGGGTAATTTCCCTGACTTCCTGACCTTGGCTGACATTTTCAGGGGCCACAAATGGAATTCTATACAGCTATTGATAACAATCTTTCTTCCCTGCTTCTAGATCATTGATTTGGAGCTGAGGATTCCCAAGTGAGGCAACTCAAGCAAGGTAAACAGAGTAGGACTTGATTGAAAATTACTAAACAATAAAAGCAGTCTTTTAAGCAGTACCACTAGTCTTGGCATCTAATAAGATTTTCTTTCAAGTCTTCCCAAGTGGGAAGGCTGTGGACAAGCAAGACAAAAAAAAAATTTTAAGAGCACCACAGCTATTTCTAAACAAAGTAAAGTGAAAAATTCAAAAACATTTCTAAGACCCTGATCTTACTATAAAAAACAGCTAAAAACATTTGGACAATAAAATCTATTTTTGGCTAGAAGGATGCAAGTTTTACATCTCTTCTCCCCATGATCTTAACCAGGATCATTATTCAACATTAGCCTTTGGGTGATTGATGCAAATGCCTATTTGATGTTATCAGATTATCAAAATAACTAAAGTCATAACTAGTGATTTTTGACCCTAAAGTGCCATAAAACATAACTAAGGACAAACAGCATGAAAGGCCCTTCAAGCCAATTTGTTTGGACAAATTAAATTGGTTGGGATAAAGCTCATGGAGAAATTTTTATAGAAGTGCCCATGGGGAGAGTAGGACAGGGGTGGGGAACCTGTGGCCTAGAGACTATATGTGACCCTGTAGGTCCTCAAGTGCAGCCCTTTGACCGAATCCAAACTTCACAGAACAAATCTCCTTAATAAAGGGATTTGTTCTGTAAAACTTGAACTTCAGTCAAAAGGCTGCACCCAAGAACCAAGAAGGTTCCCCACTTATGCTCTAGGACATTACTTTGAAGGGTAGAGAATAAAGAGACCCTGTGATACAAGTTCATGGTAAAGGGAAGAGTTAGAGGTCTAGTCACTGAGGAACTTACCTAGTATACTGAGCTCAGTTGTTTCTACCTTCTGATGGAGTGCACAATTATCCCTTTCACATTGCTGAAGTTAGGGGTATTTGGCCCTCTTGATCTGGAAAATCCACATAAACATTTTGGTCCTCCCTTCACACCAGAGAAGTCTGAATTTTTTTCTTTTACTTTTATGGAGTGTTTACAATACCTTCTTGCAAAATTTGAGCTGATATTATACAATATTATACATATATTTTATGCATTTCTGAGTTTCTAAACTTTTTCTGTGTTGTCTGCTGGCCTTCAAGTATTTTCTGCAACTTCCAAAACCTCCCCCAAAATTCCCATTTAATTTCTTAAGCCAACTTGGGATATAGCAAAACTTCAATGAGGAAAGTCAGGATGAGGAAGTTTGCAGTGAACTCCAAGTTTATGCACTCAGAGACAAAAGTCCAGTTACCAAACCCTAGTTCAATACTTACCAAGATCTTCCCATAGTTATAGCTTGTTTCAGCATTCTGAAGGAAGTGTTTTATCAATTGCAAAATGCTACTTTTAATTTAACAGCAAAAAAAGTTTTAATTGCTCGTAGTATAATTTCTCAGAGGTCCAAACGCATACCTCCTTGCTAATGTGGCCAAGTACCTACTAGTAATAGCATTTTACCCAACAAGGTTGACTGGTGAAATGTTGGTCAGTTAAGAGATACACTTCTATTTCGTGGCTTTTGTCTGCCAACTCTGACTGCAAGTCTGAAGGGAATGACCATTATAATTGTGAATTACCTTTTTAGCTTCTGATGAAAAGTCAGCCTGAAATACTACTGTTGTAAACCATAATGTAGAGCTGTTGGAGAAATTTAAATCATCCCAAGCTCAGAAAAGAAAGGCTTTATAGAACAGTAAGCCTAGAATGTAAAGTTTGAAGTGACATCATGGCCATGTAACAAGGTGATTTGTTGCTCTCTCTCAAAGCCTCTGTTAGACTTTGGCTAAAAAGGAGGATCAGAAAAGCAGGAGACATGAGGAGGAGGAAGTGGGGGAGGAGAATAATGCATAGCCCTTTGAATCAACAGAGAGTTAAGGGAGCAGGCTCAGTGAGGATAACCAGAGGAGCTCACAATTGAAGGTTAGCAGACATTAGAGATCATAGTTCCTATTGCCCATATGCTTCATCTAAATTAACAATGGCCCCAGAGTCCTAACACCTACAGAGGCCAAATGAAATATGAATGAATGATATGCTGATGCCTATACCTAAGAATTGACACACATGGCAGGGTTACTAATCACTCAGCTAAGTCAGCAGAGCGTTGCTAATGAACAGAAAGCCAAGGAAGCAGGGTGGGAAACACCATGTATATGTTGTTTTTATTTCTTGTATTGGAATCAATATTTCTTAATTTTTTAGCTACTTTCCAACCTGACTCCTCCATTTCTTACCTATCTGTCTCCTCACTGTGTTCTAATTATGCCATGATTGTTCCTAGTTTCGAAACTTTTACTCCTCCAGTGTCTCTTTCCTTGAATGCACTCTTCTTTCTTCTCTATCTAAATTCTATGCATTCCTCAAGGATCACCAATGTGACCTTGGACAAGTCAGTTAATACTGATTTCCAGAGTACTTGGACCAATTCACAGATCATATTCATCAACTGAGTATTAGCATTACAGCTTTTGTGATATAGACTAGAGAGCTGGACCTGGAGTCAGAAATCAGGTCTGAGTCCAAATCTGGCTTCAAACACTTACTAGCCACGTGAGCCTGAGCAAGCCATCATCTCCACCTCCTCATCTGCAAAATGGAGATAATAATGGCACCTAACCCCTGGATTATGGTGATGTTAACATTAGAACATATATAAAACCCTTTGCCAACTTTAAAGTGTCATTTAAGTGCTAGATATCATCATCACTATCAATATAATTACTATGATTATTATTATTCCTTATCATAACTGAGGAAGAAATAAGAAGTCCCCTAGATTGGAGGATTGCCAAGTCCCTTTCCCATTCTATTTGTGATGCTTCAGTTTCTGTGACCAGTTAAACCCATATTGATATCTCCCTGCTTTATATTCTTCCAAAACTTACTGTGTATAAGAATAATAATGATAGTTAGAATTTACATAGTGTTTTGAGGTTTGCAAAGAACTTTAGATATATTATTTCATTGGTTGCTTACTTCAACTGTGACAAGCAATTGCTATAGGCACTATTAACTCTGTTTTATAGATGAGGAAACTTGAGACTTAAGGGTTAAGGGAATTATCCAAGGTTATACAACAAGTATTTGAAGTGGATTCAACCCCAGGTCTTCCTGACACCAAACTTAGTCATTTATTAACTATGCTGTCTTCTAACTATTAACTATTAACTAGTACTGTCTTTTACTGGGCATCTAGGTGGTGCAATGAATAGAGAACCAGGCTAAAGTCAGGAAGACCTGAACTCAAATCTGGCCTCAGATACATACTAGCTGTGTGGCCCTTTGCAAGTCACTCAACCCTGTTTGCCTGAGTTTCCTTATCTGTAAAATTAGCTGGAGAAGGAAATGGTAAACCACTCCAGTATCTTTACCAAGAAAACTCTAAAAAGGATCATGAAGAGTAGGACTCGATTGAAAATTACTAAACAACTATGATAATAAAAGCAGTCTTTTAAGCAGTACCACTAGTCTTGGCATCTAATAAGATTTTCTTTCAAATATCTCATTTGAGGGCATACCCAATACTGGGGGAGGGGTGCTATAGTCAGACTAAAACCAGTAGTAGCACTTAGCTCAATTTTATTCATATAATACTCTTAGATATTATTTGTATTGTTACTGCCATTGTTATAAAAGACACTCAAGTAACTGTTAAATAATTTGTGGATAAAGATATATGTTTAGTTGGGGTTGAAGACTGAAACTAGACTTGTAATTTCATTAAAATGTATTATTAATTATATATAATATATAATTTCTCATATATTATATTTTAGCATAATTATATATTTTATATATAATGGCATTTTAATATAATTGTGTTATATACTAATTACATATAATTATAAATTAAAATTATTATTAAATTTCATTAAAATAGATTAAGATGAGAATATTCCCCATGTCAATTCAGGATGACACCTTCTCTTAACATTAGTATCTTAGAAACTTGCCTAGAGCACTAAGAAGTTGTGTCCATTGTCACACAGCCCATATGTACCAGAAGCTAAACTTGAACCAGACCTTTCTGGCTTCAAGGTTAGCTTTCTATCCACTACTTCATGCAACACCTCAGTGAATAAAACTATTATTAAACCTTAATATTTCAGCAAAATGAGCAATGTCAAATGAGGCCCTTATAGACTATGAATTAGACAATTAATACTAGTACATCTGTCAACAGGGTATTTGCATACTCTTTGGAAACATTCCAAATGTTTGTCATCAGGGAGATGTCATGCAGATAAACAGATTTCCTAACTGAATTGGTCATTTTTCTTGCATAAATTTTAGCATCATGCAGATGTAGCTAAAGAATCCTCCCCACCCCAAGGACATAAACCCAATTAAAAGTAAAAGACCTAAAACCCAACAAAGCAATGCTTCAGTCTATGATACTCTACAAGTATTCTGCACATAGTATAGTTATACTTGCTAATAGAGTCCAGTCTTCTCTAGTCTTCTTCATTCATCATGACAAGGAACTGTTACAACATGGGAAAAATCCTAATAGCCTGATGATTTGAGTAACCTCAATTGAAAAAAAAAATAAAGAAAATTATGATCACTAAGAACCAGCATGGGTTTGTAAAGAAGGGGAGTGGAAGAACATAGTTTGTTATTGATCCCCCCCCGCCGCCTCAGTTTAACTGATGACTTAGTCACAAAATGCAGTCTAAATAAACATATTGAGGTTTTAATGACTTAACATGGTAATCCCTTTATAAAGTATGGACACCTTTCTGATTTAATAAAGAAGGAAGCAACATGATTGGCTGAGCGGAGAAATTATCTAAATATGTAGGGACTTCCAACCTATAGGTTTGGTCTTAGCACCTCTTTATAGTCTCAAAAAATATTGAGGATGTCAAAGAACCTTTGTTTATATGAAGTATATCTTTTGGCATTTACTATGTTAGAAATTAAACTGATATAGTTTTAAAGTGCTTATTAATTTATTTAAAAATAATAATAATAAACCCATTACATGTTAAGAAAATAGCATTTATTAAAAATACTTTATTTTCCAAAACAAAAATAGCAATAAGAGTGGCATTGCTTTACATATTTTTGCAAATGTTTTAAATGTCTGACAATTTCTAAAAAGACAGCTAGGTTCTCATATCTGCTTCTATATTTAATCTGTTGTGATATATTTTGGTTTAAGATATGAAGAAAAGCCTATTATACACAGATATATAATAGATAAAAGAAGTTTTTAATAGGTGAATAATGTCTTAATATTATTTTGAAAAGAAAGGACTTCTGTAATGGTGTCAGGGACCCCCGGGGTCTGTAAACTATACTTTGAGAACTGCTGCTCTATTTGAATTTCATCAGATCAATAGTGGAAGAGCTTGGATTACAAATTCAATATAAGTCAATAGTGTGACATGGTAGCCAAAAAAGCTAATACAAGGCTAAACTGCAATGATGAAAAAATGGCTTCAGTGTGTGCTAACTCCCAAGAAACCAGTCACTTCAGCTTTCTTTTACCACAGATGGCCCAGGTAGCAGCAATACTGCCATTACTAAGAAAAGACGGGGTATATTCACATGATCACCAACACCATAGCCTCTTCACTGGGACTGTGGTGAATGAGAATGAAGTAAAGAAGCCATGTACTGGCCAGAAGTTTCAAGAGGATGATTCTGCCACTATCATCAACCCTACCCAGTCAACATGCAAATCCCTCTCAATGAAGTCAATGAAATAAGGATAGAAGAGTGGAATGCTTACTCCAGAAGAGGGCCTGCTTGACCCTTCCTATCCACTTCAGCCTTAAGATACTCCACTCTCTATGCTCTTCTGACCTCTGTCACTTTCCTTTGAATCCCTTGGACTCTCTTTGTGGACAAAATCATTTCATACTGTCTCTTCCTCTCTTACACTCTTTACAAATTCTTATGCTTGATTGTTGGGGGGGGGGGGGACGGAGCCAAGATGTCGGAGTAGAAACAGCATTTCCAAGGTACTCTGCCCCACACCACTTCCAAACAATGTGAAAGGGGACTCTGAACAACTTCTGGAGACCCAGCATCCACAGAACAACACAGAGAACCTAACCTACTGTTGAGGACAGCCCAGCAGCCCTGCAGGGAGTGGCCAGCACAGTGCTGGGAACCGACAGCACAGCGCTCTGGGAGCCGAGCCCAGGCCCGCATGAGCCCCGGTTTTAGCCCCAGGGAGGCTGGGCCAGCAGCCTGCTGGAGGGACCCCAGAACACCAGCAGCTGTGGCGATTCCAGAATTATCAGCACAGATATGCCTAGGACAAAGTGAGAGGTTAGTGCCCTATGGACTTTGGGACCAGTATTTGGGGAACGCATCGGCTTGCTCCCCTGGGGGGCGAAAAGCTGCTGAGGAAACACGGCACAGAGGCCATTTTGCAGCATCCGTGGCAGCTCCAGCTCCTGGTCTGCAAACTGTAGGGAGATCCAGCAGTCTGGGGGTTAATCGCTCTTGCTTTAACCTGCTTGGATCTGGATTGTGGTCTTGGGGGTAGGTCTGGGGTGGGTATCCAACTTGCCAGAGCGGGTGGAGGCTTTACAGAGGCCACCGAACCTCCGGAAGTTGTGAAGACCCCACGTTTGGTATGGAAGCTCTCCTGTCTAGTGGCAGAGTCCTATTGTGGCAACAAACCCCAAAATCAAGTAATTAAGTAGCAATATGCCTATGCAAAGGAAACAAAATAAACAGAAAAATGCAACTTTAGACTACTATTTTGGGGGCAAAGAAGATCAAAGGAACAGGAGGAGGACTGTGAGGTGAGAACTCCTGCACCAAAAGCCCCAAATGAAAATACAAGCTGGCTACAGGCCATAGAGGACCTTAAGAAGCAGATAAGAGAAATGGGGGATAAATTGGGAAGAGAAATGAGAAAGATACAAGAAAAGTATGAAATGACAGTCAACAGCCTGACTGAGGAAAACAACACCTTAAAAAATAGACTAACTCAAATGGCAAAAGAGGCTCAGAAAGGTAATGAGGAGAAGAATGGCTTAAAAAGCCAAATTTTCCAGATGGAAAAAGAATCTCAAAAGCTCACTGAGGAGAAGCATTCCTTCAGAATTAGATTGGAGCAAATGGAAGCTAGTGACTTTATGAGAAATCAAGATACTGTTAAACAGATCCAAACAAATGAAAGAATAGAAGGCAATGTGAAATATCTCATGGGAAAAACCACTGACCAGGAAAATAGATCCAGGAGAGATAATTTTAAAATTATTGGACTACCTAAAAGTCATGATCAAAGAAAGAATCTAGAAATCATCCTTAAAGAAATTCTCAAGGAAAATTGCCCTGATGTTTTAGACCCAAAGGGGGAAATAGAGGTTGAAAGAATCCACAGATCGCCTCCTGAAAAGGATCCCAAAAATAAAACTTCTAGGAATATTATACCCAGGTTCCAGAACTCCCAGATCAAGGAGAAAATACTACAAGCAGCCAGGAAGAAACAATTCCAATATTGTGTGGAAACACAATCAGAATAGCACAGGACCTGGCAGCTTCTACACTGAGGGATTGAAGGGCATGGAATATGATATTCCAGAGGGCAAAAGAACTGGGATTGAAGCCAAGGGTCACCTACACAGCAAAACTGAGTATCTTGTTTCAGGGGAAAATATAGTCATTCAGTGGAATAGAGGACTTTCAAGCATTCTTGAGGAAAAAACCAGAGTTGAATAGAAAATTTGACATTCAGACACAAGAAACAAGAGATGCTTGAGAAGGTAATCAGGGAAAAGAAATCGAAAGGGACTTATCAAAGTTGAACTATTTACATTCCTACATGGAAAAACAATAACTGTGTCTGATGAAACCTTTCTCATTATGAAAATAATTGAAGAAGGGTATATGGACATATGAATACATATGTGAATGTGTGTTTATATGTTTACAGGTATACATGGATAGATGGCACAGGTTGAATTTGGTCGGAAGGGATGATAATTAAGGGGTGAAGTTAAGAGGTGAGAGAGGAAAATGACAAGAGGAGATGGGGAGAGACAGGGTAGGGCAAACTATCTCATGTAGAAGAGGCAAGGGGAAGTAGTTACAGGGGAGGGGAAGTACAGTAAGGCAAAAAGGCAAAACCTTATTCTCATGAATTTGGCTCAGGGAGAGAATCACATACATACTAAATGGGATATCTCAACCTGCAGCAGAATAGGGGGAAGGGGGATGAGAGGGGGATGATGGAGGGGAGGGTATTCTAGGGGGAGGGGAGGTTGGAAGTACCCACTTTTGAAGAGGGACAGGATCAAAGTAGGGAATGGACCAGGTGGGGGGTGGGATGGGTGGGAGGGAAATATAAGCAGTCTTTTACAATATATCTACTATGGTAATGCATAGCTATACATGTACAACATATACTGAATTGCTTATCTTCCCAGAGGGAGTGGGTCACAAGGGAGGAAGGGAATGAATCTGAAATTCGAAGTCTTAAAATTATATGTTTCAAATGTATATAAATACTATTATTAATACTATTTTGCATGTAATTGGGAAATAAGATGTTCAGGCATTGGGGTTCAGAGATTCACCTTGCCCTAATGGCAAAGTTGAAAGGGGTATGGGAGAAGATATGGGAGAGAGCAGATTGGATGAGGGGATATCTAGTGGGACTGCTATTCTGTGGTGGTGGGTAGGAAAAAATGGGGGAAAAATTGTAACTCAAAATCTGGTGGAAATGAATGATGTAAACCAGAAGTTAATAAAGCATTTGTTAAAAAAAAACCAAATTCTTGTGCTCATACATGTAGATGACAATTCATCCTTGGCTCTTCATGGTGCTCCTCTTATGACCATCAACACACTGAGTCAAGAGAAGAAGCCACCATCCCCCATGTTCTGTATTGCCAGTTTCCTTCGTTTCCATCCGTCAGGACCCTCTCTTCCTTTGAAGTTCACTAAATGATCCATCCTTGTTATTGTCATCTTCTGTTCCTCAAGTCATTCTTCTTCTTTTTCTGAAGATCAGTTCCTATTTCACAACTTCCCTTAACACACCAGTGCCTTTATACTTGAGGATTTTGATAAGCTCCTTGCCTTATAGTCTATCAGCCTCCTTCTAAAGTATACTTTTGGTATTACCATCCCACTTCCTTTAAGAATGTCATCTCTAAAGCAGAGCAGGGAGTGAGAGTGACACAGTGCTCAAACTTGAGAGAAGCAGCTTGAGTGGGCAGAGGGAAGAACTAGTCTAAGGGAACCTGCTCGTAGGGAGGCCTAACAAGGCATAAGATGTTGGTGCTCCCTGGAATGGTGATGATCAATACCTTGTTAAATATTACCTCCTGGTATTCTAATCTAAATAAATACTTTGGTTTTGTAAAAAAAAAAAAAGAAAGAAAGAAAAGAAACATCAGACTAAGACTCTAATGGTGGTAGAGGACTATTTTGGGGCTTCAATGGTCTTAGGTCTCACTGGAGTGGCTACCCCCTTCTACTGATGCAGATTGCAACTATCCTATAGCCTACTGATTAGAGTGCTGGTTTTGGAGGCATAACGAGAGATCTGTCTGTCTTGAAACCTGGGTTTCAAAACCCACCTCAGATACTAACAGTTAGACCCTCGATAAATAGCTTAATTTCTGGGTCTTAGTTCCTCATCTGTAAAATGAAAGTGTTGGAATAAGTGTACTCTAAGTTCCCCCAAAGCACTAAATTTACAACTTGCATGGTTCTTGAAAAAAAAAAGAATGTCATCTCTACCTGGATATCTTTACCTGGATGTCTTATCCATATATATCCAGCTCAATGTAATTCTTAATCTTTCCCCCTAAGCTCTCCCTACCTTCAAACTTCCTTGTTGAGTCACCCAAGTTTACAACCTCTGGTCTAGACACTTCCCTTTACTTTTTGCCAGATCCCATCCACTCTCCCTTTATAAATCTCTCCAATCCATCACCTTCTCTATACCAATAGTCATCACCTGAACTGGTTCAGGCTCTCATCAGCTCTCACCTGGACAAGGATAATAGCTTTCTAATTTATCTCCCTCCTCCAGTCTCTCCCCTCCAACAATTATCCACACAGCTGAATTCCTAAAATAGAATTTCCTTTTCTGTGGAGCCTTCCCTAACCACTCCCCTCCTCAGTTACTAGTGCTTTCTCTCCTCAGATTATATAGTATTTAATTATCTGAGTACAGAAAAATATAAGTTATTTGAGGAAACAAATTGTTTAAGTTTTTGGCTTTGTAGTTCCAATGCCTAACACATAAAAAAGGTATTTAATAATTATGTTGATTAAATTTTAATTGAATTAAATTGGAAAATGTCCAGAATGAGGGAATTGGCTCCTGGTTATTACTAACTTCTTTTATCAGTGCTCAAAAGCCATTTGAGCCAATGCTCAAAAGTTTAGTGATCAGTTTTAAAAGTTTGCTTGGACTTAGAATCTATAAAATATTAGTCTGTACTTTCTAGAATCTGTGTTTTTCCTGGCTTTTCTGGCCAACATCACTCTTTTGATTCATACAATCCAAGAAAACTGCCACATATTTTTTCAGGAATGATTGTTTAGTCATGCTTCTAATGAATCAATTTGCAAAATTGATTTTTAGAAGCTAAGTATAGATCTTTGCATTGAACTCTATTAAATTTAACCTTAATTGAGTTTGCTCACCATTCTATCTTTTCTTAGAGTATTTTAAATCTTGGCTTTCATACAATGTATTAAACATCCCACTTAGCTTTGAGTCACCTGCAAATTTGATAAGCACGCCATCTGTGCTTTTATCAAAGGAAGAGATAGAAAAAAATCTTTACTTCACAGGACAAAGAACAGTTTCTTTGCTAGCAGGGCACTCTGCTAGCAACCTTCCTCCAAGTCAACCTCAGCCTGTTAATAACTACTCTTTGGGTCTGATCATAAAACCAATTCCAAATCCATTTAATCATAATATAATTTAGTTCATACCTTTCCACCTTACCCACAAAGATCGAATGAGAGACTTCCTCAAATGCATTGATGAAATATAAGAGTTGTCTACTACATTCCCCTCACCAGATTTGTTACCTTGCTATAGAAGCAACTGGAGTTAGTCTAGCATGAGCTGTTCTGATTTAAGCATTCCGCATTGTCATTATTTCTGATTCCTATCATATCTAAGTACCCATTAGCCCAGCTTTTCTTAGCTTATTCAAGATCTTTACTGGGAATAGAAGTTAAACTACTGGTCTACATTTTACAGACTACCCTTTTCCTCTCTTGGAAAATAGGGATATTTGCCCTTTGTGAGTACTATTCTCAAAGATTTTTTTTTTCAAAAATACCTTTTTGGATAATGGCTCAGTGATCCTATCTAATAGTTCTTAGAATATTTCAGTATATTTAATATATTTAGTCTATTTTAGTATATCTAAATGCTCTAGTGACTTGAACTCATCAAAGGCAGTTAGATGTTGCCTGGCCATCTCCATACTTACCTTGAGTTATAAATAACAATTTTTGTCCCATCCTTTCCTCTCCAAAGGTTACTCTTATTACTCTTCTTTGAAAAGAAAATAGAAATAAAATTAGACTCAGGCCTTGTTATAGCCATCTGTTTTAATCACAAAGTACTGGCCCTTCCTTTTTCCCCAACAAAGCATTTTAAAAGACACCACTTTTTATTGTTCTTAACATTCATTACCAGCCCCATCATATCGATTTTTATTACTCCTGCTTTTTATTAAAAATAGACCCATGCTACTTTAATATTCATCCTGAATTTCTTGTGTTATCTTCAGTCTTCTATATGTGTCTTTTTTTTTAATTGAATTTGTTACTGAGTTCCTCATGGGCCCACATCAGTCTCAGGCCTATCTCCTTTATGCTATTTATTGGAACCACTTTTGCTTTTGTATTCATAATTTGATTCTTGAGAACTTCCAACACTTTTCTTTGGCTGACTTTCCCTTCCAAATATTGCATCATTAGATCCTACCTATCCTTCTTCTGAATAATTTATAATCAGTTTTCCCATAATCTACAATGTATAGTATAATTATGCAAAGATTCTCTATCCTTTTCTGTCACGAACTGCATAAAGCAAAGGTCAATTGCCACCAAGTTCCCTGCCCTTCCTACCTCATTAGCAAGTTTCTTCTTGTTGATCTGGGGTCATGTCCATTATAAGTGGAAGGGAACCCAATAAGAATTCAATAAGTGTCAATTAAGTGCTAGGTACTTTGTGAAGCACTGTACAGACATTATCTCAGTTGTTCCTCACAACAGCCCTATGAGGTAGGTGCTATTATGATTTTTATTTTATAGTTGAAGAAGCTGAGTCAGACAGAATATAAATGACTTGCCTAGGGTCACACAGCTAATACACATCTGAGGTAGAATTTGAACTCAAGTCTTCTTGACTCTGGGACTGGTACTCTATCCACCATGCCATTATATTTCTTCTTGTCAATTCCTCCACTTCTTGAAGAATGAAACCATCATTGAGCCATGCCTCAAATTCATCAGTTACCCTGCATTTGACAGACAGGGAGAATCAGTAGATATCTAAATATTTGAAGTCTTCACCATGAAAATATCATATTTCCAGTTTAGATTTGTCAAGGCAACTCAATAAGCACTTATTAAATGCCTACTTTTATGATCTATTTATCCAAAATCCTTATCTAATTCCTCCTTCTGTCTAGGTGGTCTATGGTTTAGTTCAGTGAGTTTATAACTTTTTGTTTGTATATTCACTCATATTCAATCAATTTTCTCATCTGTTTTTCCTCCTCTAGAACATGGTCATTAGAGATATATTCCAAATGTGTACTGAAAAGTCTCATTTGTTCTGATATAAATCAGCATAAGGGAGTAATAGTAGGTAGATTTGATGAATACTAGAAGGTTTTTAAGTTCATTGTAGTTCATTCATTCATGCACCAGAAAGACATCATACCCTCTGATAATTTATGTCAAAACTACATAACCTTCAATGTAACTATTCTTCACAAACCTGACTTCCTCTTGGAAACATGACAGCATTCTTCTCATTTAGTAGTGTCTGTATATTATGAGGTAGAGTCTCACATGTACTGTATTGTTCCAGTAGAACAGTCGTTTTCATCAATCTCCCCTATCTCATCCTCCAACAGTTTTGGCCCTACCTGGTTCCTAGTTATTTACCTTCTCTGTGATTTTTTTTAATCTGTTAAATGGTAATAACACATGTAGCCCTAACTTTAGAAGGGTACTGTTAAGAAGAATAATGTTTGCATATCATTTCCAGAACCTTAAAGGAAAAACACTTTGTTATATACCAAGTAGCATTATGTTGATGTCTAGTATATTATTGTAATATTCATCAACTTCTTAGCTGTCTAGTTTATACATACACAATTAGTGGAAGAAAGCATGGCAAATAGTGGGCAGTGGTAAAACCACAGTTCATTTCCCCTTGTGAGTGAATGACTCATAATTCACAGTAGACAGAGTAAGATGTGAAGGTCACTCACTTATTCAGAGAAATAAATTATATTATACCATCAAGTAAGTTTCTTCAGCCAGTCATAAAGAAGAATACTGCTAAGTAATTTACTCGCAAATGATGGTTATAAACCACTCACACTCTAACAAATCAAATTACAATATCCAAACCACCTAGTCATGCTCACAGGCTTACCAAAAAAAAAAAAAAGGGCTGAGGAGGTAATAAGGGAAAGGACCCACCCACCTTATCAGCTTTTCAAATCCTAGGGAAGAAATACCCATTTTCTACTGATAACCTATAGATATCATCCAAAGTTGGCTCCTGCTGATGCCTAAGAATCTCTGAGTCTCCTTTTATGTATTAAGAATCCTATTTCTCAAGATGAGTACATTCAAAGTCTCTCAAAAAAAAAAGTTTATGCAGCCAATGCATTAGAATAATAATGGTATATTTATTACAACACCATTTTATTCAACTTACCATTGATCTCTCTGGTTCCAGGCTCTTCCTTCTCTAATTCATCCTCCACATAGATAGCTAACATGTGCTCCTAAAAACATAGATCTATGTCACCTCACCATTCTCTCACTCAAAAATCATCATTGACTCCATATTATTTCTAGTACAATAATTATTATTTTAATAGCAATGATAATAACTATCATTTAAAGTTCAAACACTTTAAGATTTGAAAAGTATTTTCCATATGTTATCTCACTTGATCCTTACAAAAATCCTGTTAAGTACATATTATTATTGGCCCATTTTATAGATAAGAAAATGGAGGCAGAAAGAATTGAAATGACTTACCCAGGGTCACACAGCTATTAAGTGTCTGAAGCAGAATTTGAACTCAGGTCTTCCTGACTCCAAGTCCAGAACTCTATGTACTGAGCCACCTAGTGGCTGCAATAGGATAAAATACAGAATTCTCAGCTTGGCATTTAAAGTCCTTCACAAAGTAGTGCCTAAGTTCCATTTATTTTATTTCATGTTTTTCCCTTTAAAGTACTCCCCACCCTCATCAAGATGGCCTATTTGCTCTTCCATATACATCCCATTCTACCTCTTGCCCCCATGGGCTTTAGCATATGCAGTTCCCCATTTCTGAAAAGTACTCCTTCCTCATCTCCCACTGAGAGGATCCAAGCCTAGCTTGGGCCCTTTTCCACAAAAGTCTTTACTAATCTCCCCGGTTAATAGCATTCTCTCCTTGGAATCTCTTCGTGCATAGTTTGTATTAACTTGAGCACATACTGTGTACCTCCCTCATCCCCCAGTAAAATGTAAACCCCAAGAGGACAAGGATTATTTCATATTTGCCTCTGCAGCCACCATGGCACACCTAACTGTTTAATAAATACTGAATTGTTCACTTGAATTGAATGAAAGCAGAATATATTTATTCACTGTTATATGAGGAGTGACCAGACCAAAACTGGACATACTAGGGAAACATTACCAGTCTTTGCAGAGTACTTTGAGTTTTTCACCAATATGTTCAAAGTAAGCCTGTTAAGTGTTTGACTAATTTGAGGACTGAAGGTGGATCTAATCACTTGTTCATTCATTCACATTCAACTTGCAATATCCATTTATTTTTTCCTTTTTTATTATATAATTTATTTATTTTCAGTTTTCAACATTCACTTCCACAAGATTTTGAATTACAGCTTTTCTCCCCATCTCTTCCCTCTTCCCACCCCAGGATAGTGTGCACCCTGGCCACCCCTTCCCCCAGTATGCTCTCCCTTCTATCACTCCCCCCCTTCTCCCATCCCCTTTCCCTCTATTTTCCTATAGGGCAAGACAGATTTCTTTACCCCATTGCCAGTACATTTTATTTCCTAGTTACACACAAAACCAATTTTTAACATTCATTTTTAAAGCTTCGAGTTCCACATTCTCTCCCTTTCTCCCCCATCCACCCTCATTGAGGAAGCATGTGTAGCCATGCAAAACACTAATAGTCATGTTGCAAAAAACTAACCACATTTTCCTCTATTCTGTCCTGCCCTCCATTTATTCCATTATCTCCCTCGACCTGTCCCCCCACAAAAGTGTTTGCTTCTGATTATCCCTTCCCCCAATCTGCCATACCTTCAATTATTCCCCCCTCTTTTATCCCCTTCCCCCCTATTTTCCTGCAGGGTAAGATAGATTGCTACACCTAATTTAGTGTGTCTTATTCCCTCCTTAAGCCAATCTGATAGGAGTAAGGCTCATTTATTCTCTCTCAACTCCCCCCTCTTCCCCTACATTATAAAAGCTCTTTCTGGCTTCTTTTATGTGAGATGATTTATTACATTCTACCCCTCCCTTTCTCATTCTCCCAGTACAATCCTCTCAACACTTAATTTTATTTTTTAGGTATATTAAGATCACCCTGTGCCCTCTGTCTACATAGATATGTGTGTATGTGTGTGTATATATATATATATGCATGTATATGCACATATGTATATATGCATGTATATACACATATATAATATATAATATGCATATACATAACACACACACACACACACACACACACACACACACACACACATATACCTTTAACTACCCTAATACTGAGAAAGGTCTCATGAGTTACAAATATCATCTTTCCCTGTAGGAATATAAACAGTTCAACTTTTTTTTTTTTTTGCTTTTTGGAGGGCAACTGGGGTTAAGTAACTTGCCCAAGGTCACACGGCTAGGTTTTTTTTTTTTGTTTGTGTGTGCGTTAAGTGTCTGAGGCCTGAACCGAACTCAGGTCCTTCTGACTCCAGGGCTGGCACCCTACTCACTGCGCCACCTAGCCACCCAACAGTTCAAATTTTATGAGTTCCTTATGGCTTCTTTTTCCTGCTTACCTTTTCATGTTCCTCCTGATTCTCATATTTGAAGATCAAATTTTCCATTGAGCTCTTGTCTTTTCAACAAGAATGCTTAGAAATCCTCTATCTCATTGAAACTTCATTTTTTCTCCTAAAGTATTATACTCAGTTTTGCTGGGTAGATGATTCTTGGTTTTAATCCTATACACTTTGACCTCCGGAATATCATATTCTAAGCCCTCTGATCCCTTAGTGTAGAAGCTACTAAATAGTGTGTTATCCTGACTGTGTTTTCACAGTACGTGAAATGTTTCTTTCTGGCTACTTGTGGTATTTTGACCTGGGAACTCTGGAATTTGGCTATAATATCCCTAGGAGTTTTCCTTTTGGAATCTCTTTCAAGAGGTGATCAGTGCATTCTTTCCATTTCTATTTTACCCTCTGGCTCTAGAATATCTGGGCAATTTTCCTTGATAATTTCTTGAAAGATTATGTGTAGGCTCTTTTTTTGATCATGGTTTTCAGGTAAACCAATATTTTTTAAATTATTTCTTCTGGATCTATTTTCCAGGTCAATTGTTTTTCCAATGAAATATTTCACATTGTCTTCCATTTTTTCATTCTTTTGGTTTTCTTTTATAATTTCTTGATTTCTCTTAAAGTCATTAGCATCCATTTGCTCCATTCTAATTTTTAAGGAATTATTTTCTTCACTGAGCTTTTGGGCCTCCTTTTCCATTTGGTCAGTTCTGCTTTTTAAAGCATTCTTCTCCTCATGAGCTTTTTGGATCTCTTTTGCCATTTGGGTTAGTCTATTATTTAAGGTGTTACTTTCTTCAGCATTTTTTGGGTCTCCTTTACCAAGCTGAATTGTTTTTTCATTATTTTCTTTCATAGTTCTCATTTCTTTTCCTAATTTTTCCTCTACTTCTCTTACTTTATTTTCAAAATTCTATTTTAACTCTTCCATGACCTGAGACCATTTCATATTTTTCTTAGAGGCTTTGGATGTAGGAGCCTTGACCTTACTGTCTTCCTCCATTTGTACTCTTTGATCTTCCTCATCCCCAAGGATGTAAGAAAATACTTTTTCACCAAGAAAGTAACCTTCTATAGCCTTATTTTTACCCTGTTAGGTCATTTTCCCAGCCAATTACTTGACTTTTGAGCTCTTTGTTAAGTGGAGGGTGTGCTACCCCAAGTTTACAGGGTTTTGTGCAGCTGTTTTCAGAGATATCTCTTGAGACCTGCAATTTCTCAGTTCTTCCAAAGTGGTATGATCAAAGGAGATGTGTTTACTCCCCAACTGGCCTGTGCTCTGGTCGATGAGCAAACATAAGAACTCTTTTCTGACCTGGAAATGTGAGGAGGATTCCCTCTCCACAGCCTCCACAAGCTCTGCCATTCCAGTGCTCCTCCTTGCCCCAGCACAGTTGCCCAGGACCCCTCAGTCTGTAGGCTAAGAGCTCCAGAAACAGGTGCTGCTGCTGGGGTTTGGGGCTGGGCCTAGAGCTGGGACTGGACAACACTGCTCTCTCACCCAGGTGAAAGAACTTTCCCACTGATCTTTGAAGCTGTCTTTGGCATTTGTGAGTTGAGAAGTCTGGAAACCCTCTCCAGGTGCCAGTGATTCAGTGCCCTGAGGCCTACTCCAGTCCCATCTGTGCCAATGTGCCCCATGCTGGGCTGTGCTCCACTCTGAGCCCAGTGCAATAGATCCTTTCTGTCAGCCTTCCCAATTGTCTTGGGATGGAAATTTATTTCAGTCTGTCATTTTGTGGCTTCTATTGCTCTAGAATTTGTTTAGAGTAATTTTTACAGGTACTTTGAGAGGTTTTGGGGGTGATCTCAAGTGGGTCTCTGCTTCTACTCTGCCATCTTAGCTCCACCCCATGCAATATCCATTTATGAAGAAAAACAATAGTTTTTTCAGGGTTGTTCTAGGCTGGGGGTGATAACAATGGTCAGTAAATTGCTCTGGTAAGATTGATAATCTAATGGAAGTAATAAAACATGAACATTTTATAAATAATAAAAATTAAATGGCTATGAGAAGATGACAACTCAGTTCAACAAGCCTTTTAAGTACCTCCTAAGTGCAAGTTAATGTGCTAGGTCCTAGGAATACAAAAAGAGAAAAAAGAAAAGGAAAAAGAAATGTCCCTGTCCTTAAGGTCCTTTCATTCTTTTTTTAATTTAATATTTTATTTTTCCCCAATTATACATAAAAACAATTTTAACATTTTTTTTCAAATTCTGAGTTCCAATTCCCTTCCTCTCATTGAGAAGGCAAGCAATTTGACTTAGGTTGTACACATATAGTCATGCAAAACACATTTCTGGGTAAGTTATGGTGAAAGAAAACACAAACAAAAAGCACCCAGAAAAATAAAATAAAGAAAAAATATCTTAAATATTCATTCATGCTCCACCAGTTCTTTCTCTGAAGATGGATAGTACCTTTCATCAGAATTGAAGGAGCTCACATTCCACTGGGGAAATACATCGTGTACATAGATTAGTAAACGCAAATTTTATGTAAAGTGTGAAGTAACAATATGAAGGTGAATCAGAAAAGGTTTATGTAAGAGGAGGGACCTGAGCTAAGTCTTGGGAAGAAACTGGAAATTCTAAGAAGCAGAAGGAAGGAGGAATACATTATGTGCAAAGAGATGTGCCACAAATACAATAGTTTGATTGCTTGACTAGGAATAAAGTCAAATATGTCTGGAAAAATAAGCCAGAACTAGATTGCGCACAGCTTTAAATTTTATCCTGGGGCAATAGGGAGACACTGAAGATTCATCAACAAGAGAGTGACATTCAGCAAAAGAGACCAGACCTATTCTTGAGCAAAGTTATTTTGACAGCTGTGTGGAGGAATATAGATTGCAAATGGGAGAGATTGGAAATAGGGAGAGCAGTTAGGAGACTATTGAAATAATTCAAGTGAAAGGTGATAAGGGACTGAATTAGAGTAGATCACAAAAAAACCCCAGAGGAGAGCTTACTATTGACTGCTCTATGTGTCTACATAAGCATATAAGTCCACAGAATGGTCATAGTTTTCCTTGCCGATCCATATATTATGCATAGGAAGTAAAAATGGAAGTGACAGCATCCATCATTTCCCTAGCGAGATAATACCAAGACTTGCATAGATTAAAAAATAATAATAATAAGCACTGTTCTGTCAGTTTCCTCTTTTAAGAAAATGAAAATAGTAGCTTGCCAAATAATTTTCACATATTTTCTGTCACCATCAAATAATAACAGTGTTTAAATATGTTCCCTCCAATAATCTTCCCAAGAGCAGTTAAGAATATCTCCTAACCCACTGGTGGTCTTATGAAGTAATGACAACATAATTCCTAATTTTTTCAGACAGCAACCCCGAGGAAGCGAAGAAGTTCTTTTGGGCAGTAAAGGAATGTGCTAGATAATTAATAATGTAAACAGGGATATTTAAGCTACCAAAGAGAATAAACTGCTTCTAAGCATCCTCAAGCACTTTAGAAGTACCCAATTGATACCTTAGTTATAAACCATTCTTATATAGTCATTAAAGTAAATCCTGTAAGGAGCACAACTGGATAACTTGGTTTTTAGCTTCCTTTGAGTAGTGTATGAACTAAAAAATAATAACATTTTATTATTTTAAAATACTTTATAATTCACATCTTTTAGCAATTCAGACTACATTATCTCCAAAGTGTCCAAATTCGTGCCCCTTTCTGCATTTCAGGGAAATTGAGGCACAACAAAAGAAGCGATCTGACCTTGTTTCATCTTCCTGTGCTCTTCTAATCCTGGAATTGACCCTTGCATTCCATTCGCTCAAGAAACTTCTTTTTCTGCCTCTCGATCTGCTACTGTTATTGAGACAGACAATTTTTCTTGACCTTCAAAGAATGCTGTTAATCTTCATGGTTTTTCCACTTATCCTATAACCTTCTGCTTGCTCACAAACTAAAAGAAAGTCAGGCAAGGATTTGTATTTCCCTCCCAAAATATTAAAGATATCACAGATTGCTCAATTAACCAAACTGTTATCCGTTGTGAATATATGCATCTGTATCATGTAGGTATCATAAAGGATCAAATATATTTACACACATAAATGCCTGGGATACATATGTACATATTTTGTTTTCTTATCTGTGTCTCACATTGATGTTTCACCCACCAAAATTCATCAGCTTTTACTAATTGACAAGATGGAACATGGTCTAGCTGGTTGATTGTGACATTTTTCCATAGCAGATCTGGAACACCACGTTGTTTTAGCTTATAAACAGGCTGCAGTGATATAACCTCCTATTTTCATTTGTCCATAGTGCTTGGGTGCTTGATTGCAAAAGGTGGTATTTTTGTGATTGAGAAATTGGTCTAATCTGTCACAATGAGACCAAAAGTGGCAGCAGGAAACTCAGCCCTTAAGTAACAAGAAAAGCATCAGCAGAGTGAATGTGCATTTAGAAACAGAACACTTTATTAAGTCTTTGCCAAAAAAGGAGGGGGGAGGGGAAGAAGCACAGCTAGCCACATTAACCCAAATGCATGGAGGAAATTGCATTGTTATCTCAATTTCCTCACCCTAACTTTGATAAGTTGTGACCCACTTGAAGGTTCCATAATAGCATCTTCTTTTGCTTTTCTTACTACATAACTGGCATATTCCATGGCCCTTTGCATTAATATAAGAAAACTGTGGATGGTATTGGTAGTAAACAGATCTGATACAAAACAGAAATTATGCCTCCAAGTTCATTTCCTCTATAAGAATATCCCCAACTGAGCCAAAGAGGATGCAGCTTGAGCAGCATACAATGCAAATTTTGCTTTCTATCTTGGCTTTATGTTTGCCCACACTTACTAGGACCTGTGAGTGTGAGGAATTCCTAGTATGGAAATTCCCTCCACCCAGAAATAAAAACCCATCTCTTTGTAGAAAAGTCTTAAGAAATTACTTGAGGCTCAGACAAGTTAAGAAAGTTGGCTGAGGAGGATCTGAACCCCGGTGTTCCTGAGTTACTCCAGTCCTCCATCCACTATCATAGTGCCTCTGTTATATCTGAAATGACTAGTATGCTCGTTGAAAGAAGAAATCTTGCCTTCTCTAAATTATATACTACCATTCCATAGCATTCATACAAAGGTCTGATCTTTGCATATATAAGAACCCTCACAACTAATCACCCATTATGAGATTGTTGCATCATAAACTTTCTACATTATAGGAACTCATACAATTTAAGAGAACGGGGTGGAAGACTCCTTTTTTGCTATGATGAAGCAAAGTTTTTTAAAAGGTTGATATTGAAAGGTACTTTTAAACTTACTTGACCACTGAAACTCCTCATACTTATCAGACACCCTCACACATATGCTGGTTGTAGTCTAAATACCGTATGGTGCTAAGCAAAGTGAACAAGTCAGGCAATAACTGGGCTGAGATTGCAGCAAGGTTAGGATGGATGGGGGAGGAGGGGAAAAGTGGTTGCCACCGAATAATAGGTTTTAAATTGGAGGTCTCTACTTAAAACCCTCAGGAAATAAAAAAGGGTCAAAAAAAGAGAAAATTGCACAAGGGTTAAATTACTTAAAAAGACAATCTCGTTTCTCTTTCAAAAATTGCTGTATTTTTGGGAAGATGCCTTTGACAATAGATGGCATCACTTAAGGGCCATTGCTCAATAAAAGAGTGGTCAGGAATCTTGAGTTTTATGGGACTTAAATGTTTCTGCCAGTGTTGTAGGAAATGGCTCAGTTCCATTAAGTTTCATTCAATTTCATTCAAGGAACTAAAAACTCAGAAATACAAGTTACAAAATGAAACTGACTCTTAGGACTTTTCCTTTGTTTCCAAGGGCATATAAAACCTTTGGTGAAGAGGCCCACAAATGAAGACTCTCCTGGAATTCTTAGTATTATCATGCATAAATATGCTATGTGACAGATAATATTCCAAGCTAATGCTCCTAACAGGGAAAACAGCAAATAGTTTACCATTAATTCTGGTCCAGTTTACTCTTGTTTCTTAAGTTATAACCATTATTTATATTTTTAACTAAGTATGAATTTCATAGATTCATAGATTCTATATTTTCCAGCAAGACTCTGTTTCAGACAAAATTTCACACACACGCACACACACACACACACACACACACACACACACACACACTGTAGTCAAGTCATAGGGGGCTTACGCTGACAAATGACTCGTTTTACATAGAAGCATAAACAGAGCCTTAAACCATAAATGTGTTTATTGTTCTTTCCAATAGATACTAGGTTCTGTTTAGTGTTTCCTTGTAACAGAAACATTAGATTTAAGGTTATAGAAATCATGTTGTAGGAAAAAATTCTGAATTTAAGAATTAAAGGATTTACATTAGAGTATACACTCTGCTGCTTAGTAGCTCAATGTCCCTTAACCTCTTTTAATTCCAATGTCACCATCTGTAAAATGGAGTTGGATTAAATTAAATTATTTTTCAGGTCTCTTCCAGTTCTAAAACACATAATCTTATTATGATAAGTACAATAGAGATATGGACTCTAATGAATCTTCATGTCAAGATTTTGTTAAAGAACAACATTTGCAGATATAATGGGGAGAGGTCCAATAACAGTGGTGACAATAACAATATTAAGGTATATTTTAGGAAATGATGAATGCAATAGAAATCTCACCAGAGCTAATAGAAATCTATAGCTTGAGGGGACTTTAGAGATTATCTCTTCAAACCCCCTCAGTAGAAAGAGGCAGAGAGGTTAAGTGAATTCTTCAAGATTAAACAGCTAGCATTAGTAATAGAAAAGGAACTTGGATCCAAGTCTTTCTGATTGATCTCAAGACCAGTTCACTTTCCACCATACCACATTGTCTCTGAATTTAAATGACCTAGATTCAAGCCCTACCTACAATTTCCCAATATCTACTGCCCTTGCATCTCAAAAATTATTGCCACGATCAAATGAGATAATATATGTAAAATACCTTATAACTGTAAAGTACAATAAGCTATTGCTGACTATTATCACAATAGTTCTCTGTATAAGCTAAACCTAATTGGATGAAAAACTAACACAAGAGGAAAGAAAACAGAAAAGAACACCAATAGAAAAGAAAAAGGAAGCTATGTCCTTTATTATATATTGGAACAAGTTAAGATATCTATCCTTAGCCTAGGTAATATTCAGAGAAGGGAAGAGACTGGTGAATTTATTAATGAATATATGAATATATATTCATTTATACTACAGTTTATAAAGTTTACTATATAGTGAAAGTTTCAGATCTTTAATCAGAAGAATTATCAGATTAATATTTTGGCTAATTTCTTGGTGTGAATTATAAGATTTGTGACATTCAAACATATTTGTGAAATCCAAACACATTTACATTTACCGATTGTCAGAGCCCATAATCAAAATATTGAACAAATCATGGAAGAATAATTTATGAATTTGTTTACTGTTTGTCTTTGCTAGAGATATTGCTTAATCTTTAGCGTTGATAAATATATTACTTATGAATATATTACGAATGTGCATTTCTATAAAATTAACTATCTACTTACATATGTGAACCTTTACTTAAAAATGTTTGCATATGTTTTTGCTTTATAGAAATACCTCTATATGTGTACACAGACACAGACATCAAGAAAACGAGTTTTAACCAATATATTGAGCACCTAAAAGAAAACAGACCTAATAAAAGTCAAAACAGCAGCTTATAAAAGAAATTTAACTAGGTTTGGTTCTCTATTCTATTTTCTTTTTGTTTGGTTTTCGTGGGATGTGTGTTAGTAGTGGAACTCTGAGTTTGTTTTCTGCAGGCAAATATTTTTATTTCTTAAGAAGTAGGTTATGTGGATAATTAAGAGTTGGAGAAAGTACAGTGAGTGAGGGATTTGGACAAATACAGTCAAAGAGAATCCAACAACCCTCAAAAGTGGGCCAAATGATTCTTGAAAATTATTTTTCAAGTTGATTAAATATGAAAAAGGAGTATATATTTTACTACCTTCTTCACAATTTCACTTTTCGGTTCCTGGTTTAGTATTCCTTATAAAATTGGTCATCAAAAAGTGATACTGGTGGGGTCAGCAAACTGAAAAAAATAAGCTATCATTTCTGCAAATACCAATAACAAAAAACAATTGGTTATTTCAAGGATAGCACAATGTCCCAATGCCTGACATAGTATATGTTGTTTGGTCATTTTTCCATCTTGTTTGACTCTTTGTGACCCACTTGGGGTTTTCCTGCAAGATACTGGAGTGGTTTGCTATTTCCTTCTACAGCTCATTTTATAGATGAGGAAATTGAGGCAAACAGGGTTAAGTGACTTGCCCAGGGTCACACAGCTGGTTTCTGAGGCCAGATTTTAACTCAGGAAGATGAGTCTTCCTGACTCAGGCCTGACATTCTACCTATTTTGCCACCTAGCTATATCTAATATATAGTATGTAGTTAATGAAGATTCAATCAAATTAAATTCTGTGTAATGACCCTCTCATTTAGGAAATGGGTTCCTCTCTGTCTCCTATCCAAAGATTAATGTCATAGAAGTTTAGCACTGGAAGGAATCATCTCTATTACTGAATGCTTGCATGCTTCTTCTTATATCATTTTCTTTGTCTATAAAATGATGAAGTTAGTTTTGATCTCTGATATCTTTTCCAACTCTAAATTTAGCATCCTGGAGGTTGTCCAAGTAGTCCAGAATTATCAAACAAGGGCCATGTTTCCAGCAACACTCTGGAGTGTGCTTGAACCAGATTGAAATGCAATTGGAAACACTTAACAAAATGAATAAAAATGCAAAAGAATATAGATAATATTAATGTGTAGTTTTCTAAGGTAATATGTAGCCACCTGAGAATCCTTATACATGGTTTCCTGGCCACCATTTCCATTTGAGTTTGACACCACTGATCTAGTCACACCTTCTAAATCATGTGATTCCTGTCTACAACATTCCTGATAGTAAGTTATCTATGCTTAAACACCTGCAGTGATGAGGAACTCAATTCCTCATAAGGTAGCCCACTCCATTTTTGATACCATTGGAAGTTATACATATGAGAGGCTACTCAAGTACTCACCTGGATTTCTGATCTCATAGATGTAGTTATTTTTCAATGACGCATTTCATGATCCATCCATATCTATTTTTCCTGCCTGACTCTTAGCATCCTCCTCCCATGAGATCACCACAGGAACATCATCAAACATACTGGCAGCCTTCCTTGTGTTCTTCTGCCATCATGATGATACCATTGGGCCACATAGGTTGTCCATCAGTCATCTCTTATTCTCATCCATCTACCTTTCTGATCATGAATCTAGAAGTTTCCAGGCTCCTAAAGATGAAAATAACCTTGGAGGAAAACTCTGTATCTTGAGATTATCAGTCAACCTCATCTTTTCCATATTTATTGGGCCAGGACACAATCCTAGTTACTATTAAGGGATAACAGCAAATCAGAAGACACCATTTCTTGGGTGAGTGAAGCATTAATAGATAGATAGATAGATAGATAGATAGATAGATAGATAGATAGATAGATTTAATGGTGCATAAAGGTAGATACCTTTCCAAATCATATCTTTTGAAGATAGCTTTTTGTTGGATTATTTTGGTGAGTTTTATAGTTTCATAATCAAATCCTCTTGGTATAATCATTGTCAGAGATACTATGTTAAAATGAGTTAGGACCTATTCAATTATCTGAATTATCAATTATCTGAAATAATTGAACAGAAAAGTGACTTGGAACCTTGTTTTCTCCTATTTTTTTTAATTTTGCTAGATGGGTCAAAGGTACATCTAACATCTTGGTTTCCTCCCTCATTTCCCATAGAATTGTATCTTGGGGGTTAGTACTCATCACTTAAGTATGGCTTCAGTATGTGAAAAAAAATCTTACATGATACTTTTTATATCCAAGCCATTTTTAAATAGGAGATAGCGTTGTATAGTAAGAAAGGAATTTGATTCCTTGGGTTCCAGTCCTAGTTCTGCCACTTTTTCACTATGTAAACTTGTTCACCACTTTCACCTCCCTGGGCCTCAGTTTCCTCATCTGTGAAATGAGGGTGGGAGGGGTTGTACATGTGATCCTCAACATTTTTTCTAGTTTTATTTTCTGCTGGCTGAAATATTAGTTTTCTTTATTTTTCATGTGACCATTTGTCACTCCTAGGGAAGATGTATGAGGAAGAATTCCAGAGTGTTGGGGCACACGATGGGGATTTGAGGGAATAGGAGAAGAGGGAGTTAAAGGTAGAGAGAAAATGGCAGAAGGAATGTTTACTTACCAAACAGATTATAAAGAGAAAGGGCTAGGACTAAACTAGAAGGAAAATGTTCAATTAATTTCTTGTATAGCAGTTCTTTTTCTATAAATGAAAATGATAAGGGACAGTATTCTCTTAGTTATTAATGTGGGAAGATCTCTTCTGGATTTTTTCCCAAGATGCACTTTATAGCATGATAGAGGGCAGCAATAATAAATAATCCTGAAAGATAACATGATATAGTAGAAATGTCATGGGATTTAGTTAGAGAACATACTAATATATAGTATGTAGTTAATGAAGGTTCAATCAAATTAAATTCTAGGAAATGACCCTCACATTTAGGAAATGGGTTCCTCCCTGTCTCCTAACCAAAGACTAATGTCATAGAAGTTTAGCACTGGAAGGAACTACCTCTGCTACTGAATACTTGCATACCCCTTCTTATATCATTTATATCATTTTCTATAGATCACAATGCCTGACTATCTAAGTTGATGGTCACTGTGAATTGCTATAGCTGTAAACATTTATCATGAGTTGGCTAACTAATGTACTTGTAAACACAAGTCAATTACCATGCTGTAGAGCCAGCGCAATATTCACAGCACTATTCACAAAAATAACTACATTTATGAGATCAGAAATCCAGGTGAATACTTGAGTAGCTTCTCGTATGTATCATTTCCAATGCTATCAAAAATGGAGTGGGCTACCTTATAAGGAATTGAGTTCTTCACCACTGCAGGTGTTCAAGCATAGATGACATACCCTCAGCTCTTCTATTTATTGCCTCTATGACCTTGGGCAAGTCATTTACATTGTCTGGTCCTCAGTTTCCTATCAAATGACTCAAAGCCCTCTAACTTCCTTTATAGTTCTGAGGCTATGAGTTTCTTTAAAACTTTCAAATTAAACCACTGGAAAAGTAATCATCCAGGGAGATTATAACTATTTCTAATAAAATGTTAATCTTTTTTTTTCTAAATCTAAAATAACAGATAATATATAAAGTCTAAATTCAACTTTTTGTCATTCCTCATCCCTTTCCCCTCACCATTTGTTTCAAGTTCACAGCACCTATAATCATTCTTCAATATTGAATCAACAGAAATTATCTAGCTATGAGATAGATGCTTTCATGTAATTTTGGTCAGATTGACTAATCAATAGCAGAAAAATTTATATTTCTTTCCATTTAGAGTAAAATGGAAACTCCTCTCACAATTCTCTGAAATTCTTAGCTTTAACAAAGCTAGAAACTGAAAGCCAATTTTATAACAGGTAAGTATGAAAGATAAATCTGAATCTTCATAACAATTAGATGGTAAGAAATCATCTTCTCTAGTATTACAGTAAGTAATAACTAACCTTTTATCTAAACCTTTACTAAACTTTTCAATGTTTCCAATGATGTGGGGGTTGGCCTTGGGTTACTGAAGGCTCTTTCCATCAAGCTGAAGGTTTTGCGTATAGGCATGTGTAATGGGAATGGGAATTTGAAGATCTTCCCTGCCCTTTGATAGGCCTAAGGGAATTTAAAGATCTTCCCTGCCCCCTTATAGGCCGAATGTAATCACATGGAGTCTGTAGTAGGAAGAGTTTGCTGAAGGGTGGAGCAGAGCCCACAGGAAGCTGGGAGTCAGAACAGTTAGAGCTGGAGGAAGGAGAGGAGGAAGCCAAGGATATAGCTAGGCTTCTGAGTGTTTGTTTGCCCCCTGCTGTGACAGCTAGGCTTGTGAGTGTTGGTTTGTTGAAAGGCTTAAGGATGGTATAGCTCCATGCTGTGCTACGGTGTATTAACTTCTTTGTTGCTATGATGGATTTGGTTTCCTGGTATTGGGATTTCACTTTCTGGTGTCTGAATAAATGTTTTGTTTCTGTCTTATATATGGAGAGTCTGTTATGTTTTGTGATTCAGAACTGTGATGGCATACTCATGATTACCATTAGTGCTGTGAATATGGCATTGGCTCTACAGCATGGTAATTGACTTGTGTTTACAAGCACATCATCAAAAAGTCAGCCAACTCAGGATAAATGTTACAGCTATAGCAATTCACAGCAACCATCAACTTAAATAGTCAGGGGTTGTGATCCATAGAGGTGAAGGGAGTATCCACACTGATGAAACTGCAGATCCTTGAAGAAAACTAAAGCATTAAACATGATGATATTGCTTAGTATTAGTTGTAATAAAAAATGACAACAATGATTCCTCAAATGATGATTTAGAGATTGGAATGTCATAAACCTGTCAAAAGAAGTTTTCCCCAGGTTTATATACGTATAGGAGAACTGGCTTATAGTGTAACATGAGCAACCAAAGGTTCAGGCAAGCCAATGGGATATTTTTGGCTCATTGTTAATACTAATGGTACTAAAAAAAAATAAATTTATTATATAGCTAAACATTATTCCCCCCAATATTCATTAAAAACTAGAAGTCCTTAAATTATAAATTATCCATGTTGACTGAAACCAAATAAATAACAGAAACACTCAAAAAATCTTTAAAACTGTTTTATTTAATTAATATGAGGAAGAAGGGTTAGGGAAAGGCGAATAAGAGAGGTGATCATGCATACACACATGATTTTGGATAGATTACCCAAAAAAGGAGTGAGAACGAAAAGCAGTGAAAACCAACCTGATAAAGGTCAGACAAAAGGGCCTGTACTGTATTTTTTAAAAGCAATAGTTGCATAATAAAGTTAGTCATTACTTTTATCATTATTATTATTATTGCATACTGAGATTCCTAAGAACACTAACAGTGAGAAATAAATGAATTTGGCTTCCAATGCTGCAGATGACAGTGGGAGGCCAGGTTTAATTCACCCTTATGAAGTCTTCTTGAATTGTGTCACTTGTAGAATTTGTACTTGACTTTTGGAAACATAAAATGTTCTTGCCACTGAGAACTAATTAAGAAATCTGGCCCTCTGTGACTGAGCTAATTTTGTTCAGGTTGACTGCATGTTCAAGTTTGACTCTGGATGCTCATCTAATGTATACTGTGACCAACTATTTCGGTTGGATTAAGGTAATTACCTAGCTCAACACTTTCCTGATACATTTTACAAGGACAGAATGCAAAGCTCTTACACCACTGCTACTAAATCACCACTCCAGATTTTTAAGAAGCTTCAAGTACAAAAAGTTAAAGTTGTGCTTTAGAATGAACCCTCAGTAATCCCAGGGCACCAACAGCAAACAGACAAAAGAATTCCAGCATCCTTATGCTGATCACAGTCCTCATAGTTTCTGGACAAACCAAGGCCCTAAATTTAAAAGGGTTTAATTTTGCACAATTGTTATTTGACTACTGTAATTGAGTATGTGCTTTAGGCTTTGAGTCTAACTTTCCTTCTCTCAAACAGACTTGCCACCACGTAGATGTCAGTCAACAAGTACTTTGTATCTTACTTTGGTGCTAAGTACTAAGGATATAAAAAAAAAGGAAAAAATACATCCCCTGACCTCAAGGAGCTTATATTCTAATGGAGGAGACACTATATAAATAAGTATGCATATATACAGTAAATGGAAGGTCATCTGGGGGGAACCAAGAAAGTCCTCCTGAAGAAAGTGGGATCTGAGCTGAGCCTTGTGGTAAAATGAGGGAAGAGATGAAGGAGAGGTGAGGAGGGAGAGCACTCCATGCTTGAGGAACAGTCAATGCAAAGGAACAGAATAAAAAAGGCAGCATCATGAGTGAGGACCAGCAAAGAAGCCAGTCTGGCTGGATCATGGAGTGCATGGAGGGGAGTGAAGCATAAGATGGCTAAAAAAGTAGGAAGGGCTCAGGTTGTGAAAGGCTTTAAATGTCAAAGAAAAAAATGTCATATTTGATCTTGGAGCTCACAAAGAACCTACTAGAGTTTATGGAGTGGGCCAGGTTGTAGATATAGTCAGACTTACACTTGAGGGAGCTGAGTGAAGGATGGACCAGTTGGAAGGGTATCCACGCTCCAGGGTGGTGGCTTTGTGAGTGGAGAGAATGGGACATAGAAGAGAGTTGTGAAGGTAAAAACAACAATATTTGACAATAGACTGATGTGTGGAAGGTGTTGAGGATGCTGTGGAAGTTGGGGACCTGAGTGAATGAGAAGATGATGGTGCCCTGAACAGTAAAAGTAGAGTTGGGAAGAGGGCAGGGTCTAGGAGCAGAGATAATGAGTTCTGGTTTGGACACGCGGAATTTGAGATGCGTATTGTATTACTTGGTCAGACTGGCAATGGTAAGTAGCACTGCCAAGTGGCCTGTGGAGGGCTGTCTGTGGCTAATTAGCTTGGGTATACTGAGATCACTAGCTGCGGGACTGTGGTCATGGGGGTCAGCTCCTTGTGAAACAGCTCATTTTACTGTTTCTTGACCTTTGGTCCCAGATGGGCATCTTACTAATGTAATGCATTAATGGTTATAGAAGGCACCTTGTGAGAGAATGGGAGCTAGATAAGCATAAATCTATCACAATTACTCACAGTACAATTCTTTACCCTAGGTAGGGGCTTGACAATTATTTTTCACTTGAATTATGCTGAATTCCCTACTGATGGTGAATCAGCATTATTTGTAACTCCTACAGGTTATAGTGAATAGAATGCTAGACCTGTAGGCAGAGAGGTCTGGATTCAAATTCTTTCACACTTTGATAAACCTGGGGAAGCGACTTCATCTCCCTAAACTCATTTATACTTATAGGCAAAATGAGTCAAGAGGATATGGGTTCAAATCCAGCTAGGTGCTCTGACCTTGAATAAATGACCTAGAGAGGAAGGAAATGACAGAGAAAATGGAAGGAAGAGGAAAGGTCATTGTTTGGTTGTTGTTTTTCAGTCATGTCTGACTCATTGTGCCCTTGTGGGCTTATTGTCTGCGGGGTTTTCTTGGCAAAGCTATTGGAGTGGTCTGCCGTTTCCTTTTCCAATTATTTAAGGCAGAAGTAACTTGCCATGGGATCATTCAACTAGTAAGTGTCTGAGACTGGATTTGAACTCAGGTCTTCCCCACTACAGACCCAGTGCTCTATCCACTGTCTATCTAGCTGCCTCTTAAAGGTCATTGAGACATGCTTTTTAAAAATGCTTAGAGAATAAAAGGAAGGCCAGGCAGAAGTGTAGATAGGCAAGGCAACTTTGAAAGCTACAAGTTAAACTGAGATACTGTACTTCAAAATCAAGCTAAACACAATAGAAATCTGTAGTTTCAAGTACAATCCTTTTTCTTTTACACAATTCTTTTCCATTATTATGTACGCAGTTATGCCTGTTTTAAATGGTATTTGTTCAGCTTAAAATGAAAATAAAATTTTAAAAAAGAAATACGGTTCAAAAATAGATTTATCCAGAGAAATAGCATACATATACACACAGACACACCCTCCTTGTGAGAGAAAAGCAAGAGAGGGTTTTTCCCTAGGGCACTGACAGGGTGTGTTAGAGTTTCTGATTGTGTAAATGCCTTGTAGCAAAAAGTTATTGGACTTACCCTAATTTAAAAGAAATGGTAGAGGCCTAATCATTCCCCTATGAGGCAAATATAGCACCTTAGCTGAGGACCCTGGCAGAAGCAGAGATGAGCACTAAGACCTCTTTTCCAGTGGAGACAGACTTGCAGCCTGCAGAATCCACAGGACCATCAGAACAATATACAGTAGTGGCTGTGTGAGACCAGTAGCTGGGCAATGCTTGGGTGAAAAGTTTAAGCTCTGTGGGAGTCTCATGAAGACCCCATGGGAAGATACTGGCATCCCTCAAGCATCAGAGGCATCAGTTGCTCCTGTGTATGGATGCTTTGGCCAGATAAGGTGACCTACATGTGTTTTCAGTGTGAGTACTCTCCTCCCACTGATATAGAGTGTGAGTTCATGAGTTAGTGTACCCCAGGTTTATGGGGGGTATTTTATTGCTATCTTTCTTACTATGCCATTTCATTACATTCCTTTTCTTTAATAATAGCAATAATAGCTAAAAAATGGAAACACATTTTACATGACTTCACATGTATAGCTGATGTCATGTTGCTTGCCATCTCAGTGAGTGGGGGAGGGACTGAAGGAAAGGAGATAATTTGGAATTTAAATTTTTTTAATGAATGATAAAGAGGATGCTTTCAAGAAAACCCTGGACTTACATGAACTGATGCAAAGCGAAATGAGAAGAATGAGAACATCGTACACAGTAACAGCAATATTGTATGATGAAGAACTGTGAATGACTTAGCTATTCTTAGCAATACAACGATCCAAGATAGTTCCAAAAGATTAATGATGAAAAATGCCATCCAACTCCAGAGAAAGAACTGTTAGAGTCTGAATATACATTGAACTGTACTTTTTTAACTTCCTTTTTCTTGGTGGGGGTTTTTTTTGCCTTTTTTTTCTTTCACAACATGATTAATATGGAAATATGTTTTGTATGATTATACATGTATAACCTATATCAAATTGTTTGCCTTCTCATTGAGGAGGGGGGGAGGGAAGGAGAGAATTTAGAACTCAAAGTTTTAAGACAATGTTAAAAAATCTTTCATGTGGGGGCAGCTAGGTGGCGCAGTGAGTAGAGCGCTGGCCCTGGAGTCAGAAGCACATGAGTTCGGATCCGGCTTCAGACACTTAACACACACAAGCAAAAACCTAGCCGTGTGACCTTGGGCAAGTTACTTAACCCCAATTGCCCTCCAAAAAACAAAAACAAAAACCAAAACCAAAAACAAAAACAATTCATGTAATTGGAAAAAATAAAATATTTGGGTAAAAGAATGCTAAAACTAAATAAATACAAGTATTTTGAAAACAATAGCTAAAATTTACATAGCTTCTTCCTATGTACCAAGTGCTTAATGATTATGATCTCATTAAATCCTCACAACAACCTTGGGAGCCAGTTATTATTATTATTTCCATTTTGCAGATGAGAAGAGGTTAAGTGACTCGCCCAGGCTTACACAGCTATCGAGTGTCTGAGACCCGATTTAAACTCAGGGCTTCCTGACTCCAGGTCCAGCATTCTGTCTCCAATTGCTGTGAACTAACTGTCTTTTGAAGGACTAGGGGGAAAATTATATATTAATTAGTTAATTAATTAAATTATAAATTATATATACATATATATGTAAATATATATATCTATATGTACAATGATAGGGCTTATGAACTATAGTGCCCGAATGGATGCTGACCCATAGAATACTTTGCACCCAGGGCAGCCTTGTCTATGGTACTTGCTCTGAGAGCCTACATGAAACGAATAACATTTATAATCCTTTTGGAGCTGACAGGGATGCTGCCACCATCACCCTGCCAATCAGCAAAAGCTTGGGAGTTAGACTGTTTTAAAGGAAGGTAGAAAAGGAAATACATTTATTTTAAATAGTTAGTGTTCTAAATTGATGCCAGAATACTGTCAACAACTTGCGGAACTGCTGGTTACAAACTTCTAAGATGCTGTGCACGTGGGGTAGAAAATGTGATAAAATTTAGACAGTCAGTGGAAGACACGCTTACATGAAAGTCAAGTAGCCCAGTTTGGCCATGAGGAGAAAGGAAAGAAGGAAGGAGAAATACTCATTTATGCACATTTATTTATTCTTCTTTACACACCTACTATGTGCCAGGCACAGAAGTGCTGAGTGATAGAGTACTGAACATTCTACAAATATCTGATTTGATCCTTACAACCACCCTGGGAGGTAAATGCTATTATTACCCCTAATTTACAGTTGAGAAAACTGAGGCAAACAGAAGTAAAGTGATTAACCAGCGTGTCACACCACTAGTGAGGATCTGACACCACATTTGAACTCAGGTCTTCTTGACTCCAGGCCCAGCACTTTACCCACTATTCCAGCTGCCTGAGCTGACGGTATCTTTGCTACAATTGAAAATAATACTTGACATTTATGTAGGCTTGTAGTTTTACATGCCTTTGCATTCTCACAACAACCTGTGAGATAGATAGTACAAATATTATTATTCCTACTTGAAAGATAAGAAAATTGAGCCTTACAGAATTTAAATAATTTGTCACAGTGCTAGAAAGTGGCAGACAAAATTCGAATCTAGGTCTTTGGATTCCAGATATATTTTTTTATCAGTGACACCACAGTTGCCTCTATAAGATTGAGACTGGCAAGACTGACCTTGAAAATGAAGTCTAAACCATGGTCACTATTTAGTCCAAGCATATGCATGTGTACACACACACACACACACACACACACACCCCTACCTTTCTTGCTCCTTTCCATCTAGACTGCAGTCCTATCCAACAGGTACTTCTACTCACAGAATTTCTATGAATTCAATGGCTTTGGGGGACTGATGCTTAATACAAAAATAACTTTCTGTATATAACATATAGTGTACCAAAAAGTCTTAGTGCAATTTTAAGCTTTAATTACTTTGGAAGTACAAACGCTACGAACTAACAAAACATAGAATTTCAAAGTTTAATGACTTAAATTTATTTTGCATTTGTTTAGTTTTCTGAATTTGGAATAACAACATTATTTTAATTTCATTTTCTGGATGACGCTTTCTCAGATCTGTCAGTCTGCAGAGAAGACCTTGGCCACCTTGGTCTTCTGATATATCTCCACTAGACCTTTTTTTTGTGGGCCTCATTTCAAAACTGTCATAGAAGCATCAAAACCTTGTTCTTTGGGTGATCTTAAGGCTGGGATCACAAATGCAATACTTCAAACAGCTGCTGAAAGTTTTTAACCAAGTTCAAAAATCTACTAGAGAAGTGTATATAGCATAAGACAGTGGATCTGTTGAATTTTTAACAAAAAATAAAATAATTTAACTTTTCAAGTGCTGATTTTAAAATAAATTGGTATCATTTATGCTTTTGAAGTTATTTAAGCTTGAAACTACACTAAGATTTTTAGACACCCTATATAAAATCTAACTTTGCCAAGCACCTAGTTACTCTCTTACTACCGAGCTTCCTCTTCCTAAACATGATGTGATTCAGTTCCCTCTCCCTTTTTTTTTGACACGAAGCTATATATATCATGATTATCCAACAAGAAAGACTTCTGAATATCCCTAAATGAAATATGACTTGGGGAGTAGAAATAGGAAGAGAGTGCCTATTCAGACCACTGATTTAACTGGTGTAGGGAAGTCACCATGTAGAAATTCTCTCTGATAATTTAAATAATCTATAACTTACTAGTCTTAGAGAGCTGCCTGAGAGTACTCAGATAAAATGCTGCTCCATGGTTACCTTGATAATATGAAGCTGAGCAAAAACTTGATCCCATGACTTTCTGATGCAAAAGATGATTATCTAACCACTATAATATGCTGCCTCCTGAGATGTGACTACAATGACAAATTATATGTATAATCTTAATACTGTCATTTCATTCCTTCTCACTTCTTTCTTTTCTTTTTTTTTCCTTTGAGGCAATGGAGTTAAGTGACTTTCCCAGGGTCACACACCTAGTAAATGTCTAAGGTCATATTTTAATTCAAGTCCTCCTAATTCCAGGGCTACCTAGCTACCTCCCTCCCCTAATCCCTTCTCATTTCAATGTTAGCAGCTTTTGACATTTAAAGGAATAGAAATTATGCTGATTTTTTTTACTCAGTTCTTCAGGTCTGGCACCATAATTTTTTTTTAAATCTTCTTAAAGACAACAACAAATTCTTACCATCCCTCTAGTTCTCCCAGTTTACATCAAAGAATGACAACAAAATGCAAAAGGAATGAATCCTTTCTCTGTTATTCTATTGGGGTTTAACCCAATTGACCACTACTGAAAACCTTGCTTCTCCCACTCCTTCACCCCAGTTCCAGTATTGTCCAACAAGCTGGAAATCTGCATGATGCTCTGGACCCAGTTTGCTCTGATGCTTATAAAGGCAGCTGTAATTAGCCACAACGTGGGCTACAATGTGAGCCTGTGTTACTAATCACAAGTGGGCTGCACATAATTGTGTGACAAGAAGTGCTTTATTTTCTTTTACGTTAACCGGAAAAAGACATACATATAACTAGTGCTGTGGTGAGTTGCTTAAGGCAATAAAAGTGTTTTGAATTCCTCAACATCCCACGTGTTTCAGCTTCAAAAACTGTACTATCTATTTTCTTTCCATTTCAGTCTAGTCTTATATCACACATTCAGATGACTCTCCCCCTGAAGCCCAGTGTACAAATGGAAGGAGAGGGAAGACCATGCTCTCCCTAAACTCCCCTCCCAAATGCATGGGTGCAGTACAGATACAAAACGATACCAAGACACTGTGGAATGACAAGAACTCTATAAAGGAGATCAGTCCCAGCCTCATGGCCCCTAAGACGCAAACCATTTAACCTTCCAAGGCTTCAGTTTCCTCATCTGAAAATGAGAAAGTCAAACTAGAGAACATCTAAGATTCCTTCCAACATTAAAATATTAAATGCTTTGAGACATGGCCAATGTGGCAATTTGTTATGTTTGATTTTGCATATTTCTTACATGGGTTTTCTTTTTCTTTTGGGAAGGGAGAGAAAATAAGAGCTTATTAAGTGAAATTTTTTAAAATGCAATTTAAAAATGTATACTTGTAATTATTAAAGCATTAAGTGAATGAAGGCTGAGGCAAGGCTTAAAGGGCACTGGGAAGATATTGGAAAAAAGTAGTATGCTTTCATCCACCATACTGGTTGTGAACTATGGCTCACCAATAGGACCTTCAAGTGTATCTAGTTAGTAATGCTTATTTAAACTATACCTAGTTGGGGCCTCTTCCAATTGCTATGTTGCAAAGATCCTGTGTAGACAGAAAAATGGGGTTGTCTAAGGATGCTGACATATATGCACATGTATATACGACATATATGTATATATTATATATATGATATACACACACATGCATTATATACATACATACATAATATAAGCTCCTCCCAGAGGGAAAATATTTTTTTTCTTGTATCCTCAACACCTAGTATAGCACCTGGAAAACACTAGATGCTCAAGGGCCTACAGTCCTCAGGAGGAGGTATCACAGTGCCTTCTCAGAAATGAAAATTGAATATATTTAAAAGACTCCATTGACCTTTTCCCCAAATTTATGGCTCTACACAGGTGATTCTGTTTATGTGGATATAACTTGAAGGACGTTATCTTAGGATTTTGTTTTTGGTTGGTATTTGCCTATGACTTCATCAGTGTAGGAAACTCCCAAAATTCAAACTCCTGTCAATATAGACTGATAAATCATCAATCAACAAGCATTTCTTTTTTTCCCTTAATAGATTTTTTTTCTAATTATATGTAATCAACAAGCATTTCTTACTCTCCTACTATGTGTTGGGCACTGTGATTGGCACTGAAGATAGTCTTAGGGAATCATTAGGGGTACTGAGAGGTTTAGTGACTGCCTTTGGCCACAAAACTAATATGTGTCATAGTCTGGATTTTGACCCAGATCTTTTTGACCCTAAGTCTGATCTTCTTCCCAATAGGCCATACTGTCTCTCACTCTGGAATCATTCGATCTAAATCTAACTAGTCTAGTTCAGATGCTTTATCTTGGAAGATAAGCCATGGACATGTCATTCAGTAGTTGACACAGGCAACATTTACTTTCTTGTGGCACCTTGCATTATAATTGATGTGAACAATACTGTAACCTTTCGCAGGAAAAGTTGGACACCATCACGGAAATGGCAAGTCCACTCATGTCTCTGAAAGGGCGCTTTAAAAATCTCCAAGCAGGTGTTGCAACACAAGCTTCCATACCCTTTGAGATACTCTGTCACTATTTAAATAGCCCATCCTCAAGGCACTCGAGCACTACTGATACCCCCAACTCCCAAGACACTTGAGGAAATGGGGATTTGAATGAAAAAAAAATCTAAAGCATTTACTCATTTCTCATAACATCACAGTGATGGGCAAAACCTGCAGGTTTTCATTTTCTTGATTCCTTTGAGATTCTGCAGGAAAAAAAAAAATGCTGCTGGATGGGAATAGTAAACATTTTTATTGATCTGTGTCTAACAGGTGACTTACAGAAAAATCAGCATTCCAGTCCATAAGTCTGGTGGGTTCCATATTTATGGTAGGACTCCTCCCACATTATCTGAAAACTGGTTAGAATGAAAGTGCAAACTAGTCTCCCTTGTTCTGCTTATCTCATGCCCCATTGCTACACAACTGTATTATCTCATTTCTGGGAATGAAATGGGGGCTGTGCTAAGTGCTAGGATCAGCAGCTTTCTAGCTTGTTTTCTTCCTTTAGGTCATGCACAGCCTGACCAACCCTTAGAAATATTTCCCCTTCTTTCCTAAGGAAAACTAATCATCTTTCTACCTTCCCCTTCATGCCTCTCTTCCATGAAGGTCAATTCATGATGGGCTGAAATAATCCTGGACAAAGGAGAAACATCAGCCTTCAACAAGTCCTTACTGATTCAGATTAGGGAAAGGGACTGGACCTATCATTGCTCTGGCATAAGGAACTGCCAAATGAGGAAAATTCCTACAAATGTGAATTGGCAATTTATAGACTTAGGAATATAGCCGTTAAGTGAGTTGACCAAGGTTACAAAGGGTATTGAAGGCAGGATTTGAACTCATATCTTCTTGGCTCTCTATCCTCTACACCAGAGGTATAAAACTTAAATAGAAATGGAAGCCACTAGTCCTAGAAACTTGACCGGCTACATATTCATTTAGTTTTAAAATGTTAACATTATCTGTGTTTTCCTGTATTTTTACTTATGTGGTTAACAATTTCCCAACATTTTAGCCTGGTTTCAGGCTGCACTCATGTTGTGGGCTACATGCTACCATGCTTCATCTTAACTAAGAATTTACTTTGTTTTTGAATAAGCAAGATGACAAATGATTAGCATGTTGGTCAAATGCCAGAAGGATTAATGCACACAATTCATTTCAAGTCAACAAGCATTTATTGTGTCTGCTATGTACATGGCAAACTGCTATATATTAGAGAAGAAACAATAATAATAATAAGTGCTTATAAAGCACTTTAAAAATACATCGTATTTTATCATCACAAAAACCCTGGGAACAAGAAGTTATTATTATTCTCATTTTTCACTTGAGAAAACTGAGACAAACAAAAGTTAAGTGACTTGCCCAAGGTCACAGCGATTAAGTGCCTAAGGCACTATTTGAACTCTAGTCTTCCCAATTACAGGCCTGGTGCTCCCTCTATGAAGATGAAAAGAAAAATAGTCCTTGTCCACAAGGAGCTTATAATCTACTTATTAGAGAGAATCAAGACGTGCACAGATAAATAAATACGAAGCAGACACAGAAACATTTCAGAGTAGGGGAACAGGGACAGGAAAGGTTTCGAGTGGCACTTGACCCTAGTCATAAGTGAAGACAGGGATTATAAAAAGTCAAGGCAAGGGAAGATTCCAGGCATGGGGAAGAGTCTGTGAAATACATGGATATAGGAAATGGAATATCACCTCTAAGGGGACAATAAATAAGTCATGAAGAGAGAGGAAAAACACGGGTTACAACCAGAGTGTAAAGAGCTTATAATGACCAAGAGAGGGGTCCATAATCCTTCCTCAAAGTAAGTAGGAGTCACCGACACTTCTTGAGCAGGGGAGTGACATGTCTGCTGTTCTTTGGAAATACAAATTTATACTAATACAAATAATGCTCAAGCCTGCTCTGGTCAAACAAGAGAAAAGATTTTCCTCAATTAATAGGAAAAAAAATGAGACTCAGGGAAGGTATATAGATGGCTCACTGTCAATGAGTAAGTTAGTGACAGAGCTGGAACAAATTCTCACCTTGTCTTTTTTGTTTGTTTATATAAGGCTGCCCTTTGTAGAGCTGAGAAATCCCTTCTTTCAAACAAACAAAAAACAGTAACAACAACAACAAAATAGCCAAGCATCCCTCAAGGCAACAAAATCAAGTAAAACTTTTTAATTTATTTTGAATGAAAGTCAGGGTTTGGAAGCCTGGGAAAATGGATAAAGTGCAAAACCTGGAATCTGGAAAATCTAAGTTCAAATCCCAGCCTTAGACATTTACTAAGCAAGTCACTTAACCACTGCCTACCTCAGTTTCCTCATCTATAAAATGGGGATGATAAAAAACCTTTTACCTCCCAAGGTTGTTGTGAGGATCAGATAATTTTTAAGTGCTTTCCAAACCTTAAAACTCCATATAAATGCTAGCTATTATTGCTAATTATCTGAGTGAGTGTTTAATCCGTGAATGGTCAGAGAATAGTATTTAAGTAGGGATGGGTAAACATTGCAGAGATAGAGGTAAAGGGCTAATTTACTCTTCTTGTCTCCTCAATTTTTCTTTTCTCCTCTTTCCATTGTTTTTCATTATAATGTTCAACCTGATCCCCAGAAAAAAAATAATATCACTCTTAAGGACACATTAAACTTTTCAAAGTTGCATAATAAGTAAGAAAGATGAAGTTTTTTTTTTTAATTAAGTATTAACAGGGCTTAATATAAATAGATTCACAGAAGGTTAGAACTGAAAGGGGCATTGCAGCTTATCCGATTCCAATTCCCTCCTTTTTTGGGTGAGGAAACTGAGGCCAGAGAGAAGAGATTTACTCAAGGTCACAGAGTCAGTGGTTGCACCAGAACCAGAAGACGCATCTCAGGTCTGCCACTAGTTCTGCTGAACTGGGCTGTTAGTATTCTTTAGTATTTAACCTAATGACTTCAGAAAAGAATGACATTTTAGCTGAAAAGAACACACTGGATCAAAAAGTCATTTAGCTTTTATCAACTTTCTCCTCTGCATTCTACAGGAGATAACAGGGACCTCTTCTTTCAGAACCTATTCCTTAGTATTCTGAGGAAACTTATGGTTTAGAAAGTAAGAGATACATTTGAGCAGAAGCAAAAGGCAAAGACAGAAGAACCAGAAAGGGTAGCGAATCAAAATACAGCAATAAAAAAAATGGAGAGTAGTAGATATTGTAATAATTAGGGAGAACATTTACTGAAACGTAATGCTGAGGTGACTTAAAATCTGTAAGCTAATCATTAGGTATTTAATGAACATTAAACCAGTTCCCAGAGGCAGCTAAGTGTTGTTGTGTTTGTCCTTGTTTTTGAGGAGGACCCCGACATTAGGAAAATGATGACATGACTTGCAGTTGACTTTACTTGAGTGAGGGAAGGCTGAGCAAGGTCACCAGCCTCACTTTCTCCTCCAGAGCCATCTGGGTTCAGTGGCCAGATATTCATCAGGATGACTGGAGGTGGCCCAGGATTCGATGGGAGACCCTGACCCTTTCAGGTTAAGGCCTTTTCAGGTTTTCATTTTGAGTGAGCTAATAGCCATTCACTGAATGGGCCTCTTTAAGAAGTGAGTCAAGGGATGGCTCCTTTAATAAAAATAAATAAATAAAGTGGGAGGGGAAGACTTTCAGAGTTGGTGGCTAAAAGAGAAACAATTACTATTTACATTCACTCTGAGCCAGAAGAGCCCAAAAGATAGCCATTAAGTGTCCAATATATGAGCTTCAGAGTGAAATAAGGGAGAAGAAAGGAAGGAGATGGAAGAAAAAAGAAGAAAGGAAGGAAGGAAGGAAGGAAGGAAGGAAGGAAGGAAGGAAGGAAGGAAGGAAGGAAGGAAGGAAAGAATAGCTCAGCAGCATAGTGGAGAGAGCTCCAGGTCTGGAGGAAGATTCATCTTCATGAGTTCAAATATGGCCTGAGACACTTGCTAGCTATGTGACCCTGCACAAGTCATTTAACCCTATTTGTGTCAGTTTCCTCATTTGTAAAATGAACTAGAGAAGGAAATGGCAAACAACTCTAGCATCTTTGCCAAGAAAATCCCAAGTAGGGGTACAAAGAGTTGGACCCGACTGAAACAATTCAACAACAACAGAACCAGTTCCTCTGATTTATAAGCTCTGGAAGTTATTTCATGGATATTAAGTTTTGATGTAAGAAGTATGTGTACAAAGGTGAACAGCACACCCAGCTAGCATAGCTACCAAGTCAGATTGTTAAATTTCAGTATGAGTATTTACACCTTGGAAATTGATAAGCAGTACAACCTTGGACTTGATTTATTATTTTGTGGATTGTCTAGACTTAAAGTGATAGAGCGGGCAGGCAGCTAGGTGGCACAGTGAATAGTGCACCAGAGCTGGAGTCAGGAGGATCTGAGTTCTAATCCGGCCTCAGACATTTAACACTTACTACCTGTGTGACCTTGGGCAAGTCACTTAACCCCAATTGCCCTGCCCTCTCCCTGCAAAAAAAAAAAAATTAAAAATATTTTTTTTTTAAATTAAAAAATAAAGTGACAGAGATAATGTGAATAATGCTGATTAAATTGAAAAGGGTTCATGCACACATTTTTTTTTCCCTAGGGGGCCAGTCATTAAATAATTATCAGCACAATCTGCCATCTATTCAGCATGTCATGGGCATATGCATGTGGGTAAATATTATTAGGGAATTGCAGGGGTAGGAGGAGGAGGCAGGACAAAATAATGTATTGTTTAGAAATGAGAAAGTGTCTTTACTTGCCAACTGGAATACTGTGAGGCCAAGAATGAGCAGCTTTCCAGAGGAATGCTACTGTCAACAGCTTTTAAGGTTCTGATAATACAGTACAGTGAACACTCTATTCCATAACAAATTAAAGCAAAACATTCACAGAAAATCAAGGTATAGCATTCACAATATTACAACTTATCACAGAAAATCACAATAGCTTATCATTAAAATGGCCACATAGTTTCACCAAAGTGGTCACAATATTTAGAACAAAGAACAAACATCTCCAAGTACAAATAGTCAAAGTCTTCCACTCATGGGGCACACTTAAGTTAACTCAATCAGTCACTTACTCAGCAATCAATTACTAAGTATCATTAATCACTAAGTACAATCAGAGCATACACAGACCTTTCACCCCTAGGTCACTAGTAAACTACAATTTCATCATTACTCAGCACCCAGGGAGAGGTCTTTTCATCTTGACTTGTGGCCGGTTCTCAGATTCCCTGGATCCCCTTCCATGGTCCCAGATTCTACCTGGATTCACCAGACTGTCACCTGGGTTCAATGGCAGACTGCTCCCAGTTCCTTGTCCAGCTCTCTGGGTAGGTCCTGCTCCACACTGAAGTTCACAGGGTCCAGTCCGTATCAAATCCTTCACCATTTCTGCTCCCGGGGAATTCAAGGCTCAACCAAGTCATAAACAAAGCATGACCTGCATCCAGGTCATGCTTCCTCAGTCTTCTGAAGCTTGTTCAAAAAATCAGAATCACATTATCCAGCCTTGGGCGAGGGGGCTCCTGGGGTCCTGGCCCCCTGGCCTCCTGGCTCCTGGGCTCCTGTTCAGAAGAAGCTCCACCACCACAAGTTCTCAGGAAATTCTGGCTCAGTTTTCGATTCTCCCTTCTGTAGTTGCTCTGCCTCCAGATTCTTGTCCTAAGAAATTCTGACTATACCTCTCTGGGGCTTTTCTTATATACACAGCATTAGTTACTTCTTGTTTCACCCATCCCCTTCCTATTAAATCAGAAAGAGGGACTCATACCTTCTGTTTCTTTCACAGAGGTTTGATTAGTTACTAACTGCTAAGTACCTGCTTACTTGCCAATACAAAAAGGGGTCTTCGAATTACCATTACGAGAAAGCCCTGATAACTTATAAAAACACAACAAAAATCTTTACCAAAAACTGAAAATCTAGAAACAAAGGGAGAAGTATAATATCTAATCTGATAGTGATAGCAATGAGAAAAAAATATTGATGCTCTGTCTGTTTTAAGCTTAAAAAAAAAAAATAAACAGTTTCCAGAATCCTGTATATTGGGAAGTGCAGTAACAAAAGCATTCCATTGGTCATTTTTGTGTCATTTTGCTGTCTCATTTGGTACATTTTTTTTTCCGAACTTTCCTGGAGTTTTATGCCAAGAAAGAGAAGATAGTTTCAGTCCCTGGGGAGAATTACAAACATTGGAGACAGTGGGGGCAAGGGTCTTAGCTCAGGCATTTGAGTCAAGCATTCTAAGTTCCAATTCCAGGACCAGCCATGTCTTGCTGAGTGCCCTTCGGCAAGTGACTTAACCTCCCTTTGCCAAGTAAGGATATTAAGGCTCACCTCACTCACAAGGCCTTTGTGTGAATTAAGTAATTAGAGAGTGAAATTCTCTTCCCATGGAACCCTCTAGGAAATGAGATGCTGGCCAAATGACCGTTAAGTGCATTGGGAAAATAAATACAGAAGGCCAGAGAAATGTGAAGCAGAAATTTAGTTTCTAGGTAAAGAGTTAGTGGAAGCTAACTTTGCTACTTTGATGAAATGAAATCTTTCCACTGGGGCAGTATGAAGTTCTGAAAGAAGGGAAGAGTCACATACATACATATAACACAGTGTAGGAGACTCCTTGTTTTTATTTTTTTGTTTTGTTTTGTTTTCCCCCCGCTGTGCTCCTTTAATGTATTTCACTTTATTTTACATAATTGCACATGCATAACCTATATCTGATTGCTTACAGCATCAGGGAAGGGGGAGGGGAAAGAAGGAGGAAAGGATAGAATTTGGAACTCAAAACTTTAAATAAAAATGTTAAAGAAAAAAATAATAAAGTATTTCACTTGTTTGGTCTCAAAATGGTAAACTTCCAGATAAAATCATCAGATTTAAAGCGATGTTTGAAATAATTAGGTTACAAATTCTGAAGCCTTTAATGTGGCTGAAATTATATAACTATCTGTGCATTCTATGTATGGCCCTATTAAATGTCCCAGGCACTGATGGCGCCAGCTGTCAGGAAGCAACATGAAAAATAGTTTTAATAGCTGCTCTTTGACCTGTTTTATATTTTATGTCAATTATAACAGCACACAACCATGCATAATTATGAAGCATAGATGCATTAAAATGTACACATAATTTGTGTTCTTATGGCAACCGTTGCATTAGGATTTAGAAAACAAACCTATTGTTATAAGTCATTTGCACATTCATATATTAGTATTAAATATCGGAGACGGATTTGTCTATCCATCTGCCTTAAGACATTGTAAGTAAATATATCTTTTTTTTTGGAGGGGTGGACAAAATTTCTATATAAATGTACTGTAGGTGCCATCTGTATCATACATCATAATACAGTGTGCAGCGCCATCATGCAGAGCAGCAACTCCAGCGAACACATGAGATGTGATTGTCATTGGAATGTCATTTTTTAAAAAATGATCTGGTGTAAAGACAGAAGGAGGATTTTTTTCTTCTGGCACTGCTGTAAAGAATCCCCACTTTTGACTACCCCATGCTTTTTGTGTTTCTCAGCAGCTTCCTTTTTTTCAGGGATTGGAGGAAAATCATTCCATTTAAGGGCTGCTAAATTAAAATGAGCATACAATGTAGGGGAAAACCTTAAATGTGTTATGTACTTGATGTCCTATATAGAATTTCATCAGGATCAAATATCTAATTCTCCAAATATTTTCACGAACATGGTATAATATACCCTCCCAAACTTATAGGTGGTCAAAATTGGGTTTGTACATTCGAGAACTGTTATCTCATTGATGTAAGCACACTTCCTCCAATGACAAAGACAGTGATCTGTCCATGCCTGCCCACTCTGTGAGACTCCTATTCATGTTCTTCCATAATCCTTTCACTGGGAATCAACTAACTGGAGAGAGTGCTGGACTTGGACATAGGAAGACCTGAGTTCAAATCCTGCCTCAAATCCTTGTTGGCTATGTGACCCTGGGCAAGTCACTTAACTTCCATCCCGCCTCATCTTCTTCATTTGTAAAATGGGGATAACAATAGCACTATTTCCCAGGGGTGTTATGGGGACAAAATGGTATAATATTTATAAAGTGCTATATAAATGCTGCCTCACTATTATCAATTAACATGTTCCGAACAATCCTCTAATTCTCTTGACATCATGTTAATGCCAACAGAACATGTGGCTATGCTCTGTTTATCCCTCCCTATTATCATACAACATGCCGATCTTTCTCCCTACCCCAGTCTTACTGTATTTGTAATTCTCTATATTTGTACCCCCTAGCACCTAGCAAAATGTCTGGTGTTGGAGGAGTTAACAATGTTTAAGGAGTTACTCAGTTTAATAGTCACTTGGGTAGTTCAGCGACTGAGAATTGGGAAATGTTTTTTGTTGCCCCTTTCCAGAGTTTTAAAAACAATTTTGTCTTAGGCTGTTTCTAATCAATGAGACCACAGGAGCCAACTGAAAAATGAACAAGTTTGGTGCGGCTAAGTGGCACAGTGAATGGAGCACCGGCCCTGGAGTCAGGAGGACCCGAGTTCAAATCCGGCCTCAAACACTTGACATACTTACTAGCTGTGTGACCTTGGGCAAGTCACTTAACCCCAATTGCCTTGCCTTCCCCCCTCCAAAAGAAAAAGAAACAAGACACTGTACAGGGTGGACAGATAGGGCCAGATAATCTTTGTCATTGGAGGAAGTGTGCCCACGTCAATGAGCTCATAGTTCCATTTGAATATATGGGCCCAATTCTGTCTATCCATAATTTTATAGAGCACTTTACAAATATTTTCATTTAGTCCTCATGACAACCCTGGAAGGTAGATATTTTTGTCATCTCAATTTGTGGATGAGGAATGTAAAGCATACAGGCTAGACCAGAGGTGTCAAGTACATGGTCACTCACACCACTGAGTGCTGCCCAAACTGAATTAAAATGCAATTGGGAAATATTTGGCAAAATAAATACAATAAAACATAGATAACATTACATTTTAAAACTAAGTCAAAATGTGGCCCAAAGGGATCCTTATGTAGCAATTAGTCACCCCATCTCTATTTGAATCTGACACCACCGGCTAGATGACTTGTCAAGGGTCACAGAGTTAATAAGTGTGTGAGGCAAGTTTTGAACCTGGGTCTCCATGTTTCTAAGTCTAGCTCTCTCTCCACTGTATGACATCATGCCTCATCTGATCCTTTTAGCCCTTTGAGGTAGGTACTATTATCCCTATATTACAAATAAGGTAACTGAGGCAGAAGAGAAGTTAATTGACTTGCCCAGGACCACACAGCCAATATGTGACAAAATCTATGCGTGTGTTTTCCTGACTCTTTCCACTGTGCCATCAATTGCCTCATAGCAAAGAAGCAAATAAACATGAACAACAAAATAATAAATAACCAGTAAATGTCTGAGGCTAGTAAATGTTAGAGCTGAGATCTTCCTGACTTCAAGTCCAGCTCTCTTATCTATCCACCACATCACCTAGTTATATAATTGTTTGCTAACTGACTGGTTGATAGATAGCATCCTTAGCTCTCACATCCTCAGTGCAAAAAACAGAATCAGCCAATCAAATCTCGGGGTTGGAGAAGGTGGAGTGAGGTTACTTAAAATAACAAGCTTTAATAATTAAATTGTTCATTTTTCAATTGGCTCATTTAGAAACAGTTTAAGACAATAAAAAACGAATTCTGGAAAGTTTCCTGATTCCCAATTTGCTTACCATACTCCAATAACCCCATACTTGTGAACTATTCATATGTAACCTTTCCCCTCTCTGGGCCTCAGTTTCTCATTTGCAAAATGACATCAGACTAAAGAACTTGATCATAAATTTAGAGCTAGAGATGAGACTCTGGAGATCATCTTCTAGTACAATTCCCTTCATTTCACAGATGAGGAAATTAAGGTTCAGATTGTTATTATGATTTGCCCATGACCACTGAGCTGGCAGTAAATAGCAGGGGTGGTCTATGAATCCAGGTTCTCTTGATCCAAACCCAAAATGCTTAGCCCTACCACCCCCAATCACGCACCCCCATGATCTCTAGGCTTCCTTTTGACTCTGAGCTTCTATGGATCCAATGAGTGGGGGAACAGTATTTAGCTTGTGTCATTTCATTCTGCTACTGCCCCACCAATTCTAGGCAAATTATTCTGGAACATCCCCCCTATCTTATTCAGAGTTAGGGGGAAGGAGCCAACAAGGACAAGACCTGGTTTCTTCCCTATTCTAAAGTCTCTTACTCAATTGACCTGATGTTCCATTCACTTCAAACGAACCAAATACCTCAAAGTGTATACAGCACAGCCCCAATACAATAGCAAAGTTTACAGTGTAATTGTGCTGAGCTGGAGTTCCAGAAAGCCACATTCTAAGACACAGTAGAGACAGAGTCTGACAACAATACACACTACCAAGAACTGCCTCTGATTTCCCGTCTGGGTCATTCATTTCTTTGTGCTCTGTGGCTGTCTCAAAAGTGTCGGGAAGGTTCACTAACGAGAATCCCTTTGTCTCTTGCCATATACCTCTGCTGTTTAGGGTTTGAATTCAAAGGGATTTCCTACATGACTCTGAATCTCCTGAAGATATGAATCCCTTCTTTCCTTAGAGCTTTGTGGAATATGGGCTGGAGTATATTTGAAATCTTCTCTTCACATTATTTTTTTCAATTTGTGTTTATCACCTGAAATTTTGAGTTCCTTTATAAAAGAAAACAGCAAAAGCTATATAATATCCATGTGTCTAACAATCTCTCATTTAAAGCATTTGTAGATGCTGGCAATTAACAGGGAGTTATTGGGTTAGATAAGCAGCTTTTAAAATTTGTGACTATACCAAAGTTAGAACCTCAATCCAATTAAATTCCACAAAAAAGCATTTATCTTATAAGTTGTTACAATGCACAAGGTACCATGCTGGGCACTGGGGGATCCAAAGACAAAAAAAGAAAGAAAAAGAGTTCCTGCCCTCAAGGAGTTAAATTCTACTCACAGGATATAACATGTATATAGCAATGGGATATAACATACATGTTGTTGTAATTTAATCATTTCAGTTGTGTCTTGACTCTGTGACCTCATTTGGGGCTTTCTCGACAAAGATATTAGAGTGGATTGCCATTTCCTTCTTCAGTTCATTTTACAGATAAGGAAACTGAGGCAAACAGTGTTAAGTGATTTACCCAGGGTCACACAGCTAATAAGTGCCTGAGGCCAGATTTGAACTCACAAAGATGAGTCTTCTTGACTCCAGGCCCAGTACTCTATCTGATGTGCCACACAGCAGCCCCCTAATATATATGCAGATAATAAATAATGGGAAAATTATACAAATTAGCTACTATCAGTTTCTCAGTACAGAGGTGTTATTTAGTGAAATAGTCATTATTGACTATGAGAAATAACAACATGGAGGAAAAAAGAAAGCAGAAGAAACAAGGGAAAAAAACAGAGAAGGGCAATTGTGAAGTAAGAGGAGAAAGAGAGCAATAGCATGTAGAGTTTCCAGTGAATCAAATCATAGCTCTTCAGAATGAGTTGTCAGTATTCAAACAACAGAGTACAGATTAGTTTTCGGTCTGTAAGCTTCCTGAAGGCAGGGACTACATTTTATTTTGTCTTTGTACCTCTAACAAAACATACAATTTTAAAGATAACATGGAATTTACATATGCATGTTCTATTAAATGGAGATTCATCACTTCCTATACAATCATCTTTTCTGTTCTACTATATATATATATAGAGAAATTCTTTCTTTGGTGTTTAAGTATAAAAGACAGAATTAAACAAATGCAGAAGGTAGCACTTGAGCAGAGTTGTGAAAGACAGAAAAGTATTCCAAGAAGCAAAGAATAAATACACTTTAAAGCAAGAGGGACAACCCGTGCTAAGGCACAGAGAGTCAATAAGTATTTAATAAGCTCTTACAATATGATGGGTCCCGTGTTAAATGGTTATGATACAAAGAGAGGCAAAAGCAGAGTCCCTATACTCAGGAGGCTCACTTTTTTATGGGATGGCGTGGGAGACAACATGCAGTATTCATGTATGTGTATGTGTATATGTATGTATGTATAAACACATTCGAGAAATGTGTACTGTAAGTTGAAGATAATTTCAAAGAGAAGACATTAACAGTGAGAGATGGGGACAAGAAAGGTTTCCGAGGAAAATGGGATTTAGACCAAATCTTGAGTATGATATGTAAAGAATGACGGTAAGACTAATTTGGAAGAACCTTAAAGAATGAGGTGAAGAATAATGCTTAATATGGTGGGAAAGGTAGGTTGGAAGCAGGTAAAAGGCATTAAAAGTCAAAAGAAAGATTATATTGATCATAGAAGCAATGGTCACAGGAGATTAATGACATGATCAAACCATTATTTGAGAAAAATTACTTCAGCAGTTGGTTTTAAGATGCAGTGAAGAGGACAAAAAAATTGAGGAAAGAAATTAATTATGTTTTTGCTGGTCTCAAAAATCTTTAGTGAATCCTAACTGCTTAGCAAGTGAAGTTCCAATTCAATTGTTTGCCATTCTAGGTCCTTCAGAGTCTGATAGTACTCTATCATCCTGGTCTCGTCTCAGATTCCTCTCACTTCCATGTATTCTAAGCCGTAGCCAAATGGTCTCGATGCCTCCCAAACAGGCTCTTTCTATACCTTGCCACCTCAGGGCCTTTGTTCACAGTGTTCTTTTTGCCTGGCATGGCCTCTCTACCCCTGATGCACCCATAATTCCTGCCTTTAAGTACAACCCAATTTCCATTCCCTTGTGAAACTTTTCCCTCGTCCCATATCGGTAATCACTTTACCCCTTGGATATCACATAACTCTTTATATCTCTCCAATGAGGTTGTCAAATGATATTGAACATTATAGTTTAACTGTGTGGGTGCCTCCCTTATATCCTAATGATACATTAAGTTCCTGAATGCCAGAACCATGTCTTATCTGAACTTTGTATCATCTCTCCCAATACTTTGTATAATACTCTATATGTGATAAGCACATAGCAGTTTATGAATTTGAATTTGGCAGTTTGTTTAAGGTGGAAATGATGTAGGTAATTTAAGGCAGCAGGGATGAAAAAAGGCAATATGGCATATGGGCTAAAGCATGGGATCAGAAATCAGAAGTTCTGCATTCAAATACTGACTCTGTCATTTGCTACCGGTGTGACCTTTAGGTAAATCACTTTACCTTTTCATTTATCAATTAAGGAGGCTGAACTAGATGATCTCTAAGGTTCCTACTATCCTCTGAGTAACCTTGTAAAAGCATCCCTTATTCCTCGACTCAAATCCATACTACAATCCAAGAAAGAAAGGGGGTGGGGGGAGAGAACCCAATACACTTGACAGGAATATTTGTAGCTCTCTTGCTCTCAATTACTGGGATAGGAATTTTAATTCATTTCAGCATTCCCATTGATTCATATTTCATATAGACATCCTAATAGGAGTGGTTTTATTCCTTCCCTTGATGTTTGTGTTACAATATTGTGTTCTAGTCAATAGTCATGAAATGCCAAATCCCTATGACTTCCCCAAATCCTAAGCCTTCCGCTTAATAAATTTCCAGTGGGTAGCTTCCCAACTCTTCTAGAATTCACATGTCAAACCAGAATTCCTGTCATGCCATTTATGGTATGCTATGATCAGACATGCTCAGAAGTTCGAACCACAAAGAACCATATGTCTTAAAAGTTCAAAGTAAAAGTTGCAAGCAAAACTGCATGAATTACATGGACATCCTTGACCTTCAGAATCTTGGGTCTCTAACATGTTTTCCTTTCATATCTCCATTTGAGGTTAGGGAATTAGGTGTGATTTTTTTAAACCAGAACTAAACTTTACTGTTTATGGTATATTATTATTACATTGTTACTACTCCAAAATACATTTTCTAAATTACCTGTTTAGTTGTTTGAGTTGCATAACAAGGGGAAGGGGGAAATGAAATAATCATTTATATAGTACCTATTACATGCCAGGTACTGTGATAAGCAATCTACATTATCAAATTTGCTCCTCACAATAGATGGTAGATTTCTCCATTTTACAGCTAAAGAAACTGAGGAAAAGAGCAATTAAGTGACTTGTCCATGATCATACAGCTAGTGTCAGAGGTTGGATTTGAACTCAGATTTTCCAAAAGACAAGTCCAGCGCTCTATCCACTGCACCATGTAGCTATACAAAAATGTCTTTACATAGTTCTACTGGAATTTATTCACTTCTTGACCCAAACTGGAAACAAAGTGGGTACCCATGGTGATAGCTGAACAAATTTTTATGTACAAACAGAATAATGTGCCATAAGAAACAATAGATATGAATTCACAGAAATGTGAAATGACTTAGAAATGATAGATTAAATAAGCATAACAATATAGAGAATGACTACAATAATATAGTCAATTAGGTGTGTGTGTATATATATATATATAGGTGTCTATATATAGGTGTGTGTGTGTTTGTGTGTGTGTGTGTGTGTGTGTGTGTGTGTGTGTGTGTGTGTGTGTGTGTACAAAGTGCTTATTATGTGCCAGGCAATGAGCTACTAAGTGCTAAAGACAGAAAGAAAAGCAAAAATAGTTTCTGCCTTGAAGGAACTTACCATCTAATGAGGAGAGATAACATGTAAACAACTATGTAAAGATAAGCTATAGATATATATAGAGAGAGATATAATATGTATGTATACATGTATATGGTAAATTGGAGATGTTCTCAGAGGGGAGGCCTTAGCAGTAAAGGAGATCAGCAAAGGTAGGGGGTAGTATTTTGGCTGAGAGGGTAGGATTTTGGCTGAGACTTAAAGGAAGCCAGGGAAGTCAGAGATAATAAGAGAGAATATTCCATGCACTGAGAAAAGCCAATGAAAATGCCTTGAGTTGGGAGATTTGAGTGTCTTGTTCAAGGAATAGCAAAGAGGCCAGAGACTGCATATCAGAACATGTAGAAGTGAATAAAGTATAAGATGACTAGAAATATAGAAAGAGGTCAAGTCATAAAAGCTAAACAGGGTTTTATATTTGATCCCAAAGATAACCAAGAACCAATTAAGTGGCTCTAATTGAGTGGAGGAGTGACATGGTCAGTGGTCAGACCTTCACTACAGGAAGATCCTTTGACAGTAAGTGGAGATAGTAGTTTCAAAAGAAAGAAGAGGCATATATGAAAATGCTGAGAACTTAAGAGTCAGCAGGACTTGGCAACTGCTTAGATAACAGGGAATGTGAGGAATTAAGAATGTCACATAGGTTGCATACCTGGGTAACTGGGAAGATGGTGATTTCCTTACAGTATTAATAAAGTACAAAGAGGGGAGGGTGTGTGGGGACAGAAGGGTTCAGTTTGTGGCATGTTCCACAGCATACAGTTTGAGATGTTCAATAAGTAAATGGTGATGTGACACTAGAGGTTAGGAGAGAGGTTAGGAGAATCATTTGCACAAGGATGATAAATAACTCCACGAGAGCTGGTAATATCACCAAGTAATATTCAGAAGGAAAAGTCCTAGGACAGAGCTTTGAAGACTGAGCAAAGGAAACTGAGGAGCAGTCAGAAAGTTAGGAGGTGAGTCAAGAGAGCAGTGTCATAAAACCTACAGAGAAGAGGGTATCAAGGAAAAGATGGTAATGAACAATATTAAAGGCTTTGAGAGGTCAAGAGGGACAACTGAGAGAAGGCCATTAGACTTGTCAACTAAGAGATCATTGGTAATTTTTCAGAGTTGTTCCCATGGAATGATGGTGTCAGAAGTCACACTACAGAGAGTTACAAAGAGTAAGAGAAGTGGAAACACCAATAAAGTATAGATGGACTTCACAAGGGCTTTAGTCATAAATAAGAGGAGAAATACAGACCAATAGTTAGTGAAGATGAATAGGTCAAATCAGAGGGTTTGATTGTTTTGTTTGTTAAGGATGAAGGAAACACAGGTAAGAAGGAAAGGATGGAAGGATTTATGTTAGTGCCTACTATGTGCAAAGCACTTTGCCAAAAGATATTTCAATATTATCTTGCTTTTTCCTCACAACAATCCTGGAAGGTAGCTGCTATTTTTATTCCCATTTTATAGTTGAGGAAACTGTGGCAAACAGGTTAAATGGCTTGTTGGGGATCATTAACTTCAGACCTTCCTGACTCTAGGTACAGTGTCCTTTTCTCCAGAGATCCACTATGTATGTAGAGAGTACGTATGTAGAGGGGTTTGCCTTGGCAAAGAGATGAGCTACATTTTCACGTGAGACAAGGGTGAAGGAGCAGATAGTTAAGGGAATGCATCAAAGTGACATGAGATGAGGAGGAAGGGAGAAGGAGCTATTGGCATATAGTCTCTCTTTTTTAGTGGAATTATGAGACAAGGTTATCAGCTGAGAGAATGAGGAAGAGCCATAGAAAATCTGATGCAGACAAAAGAGGTTTGGAAATGTCAATGTGGTGATGGAATTAGATGCAAATATAAAGCATCCTCTAGCATTTTAGAAAATGTCTACATGAGAAAATTATTATCAAGAATGTACTCATTTGGGGTGGCTAGGTGGTGCAGGGAATAGAGCACTGGCCCTGGAGTCAGAAGGACCTGAGTTCAAATCTGGCCTCAGACATTAAACACTTACTAGCTGTGTGACCTTGGGCAAGTCACTTAACCCCAATTGCCCTGCCTTCCCCCTCCAAAAAGAAAAAAAATAATGTACTCATTTACTTAAATATCATATTTAAGTTTAGTTTAAGATACTAGACTATAAGATAAATGAGGCCAGGGTAGATTTCTTATTCTTCAAGTCATTCACAGAGCCTAGCACAGCATCTTGTACATAATAGGTACACAACCATATTTCTTGAACTGAATTATATTTATATCTACCCAGGACTACAAAAAGATTCCCATATTTGACATAAGGCATCAACTTGGGCCTTTCAGTTTCATCTTGCCACCAGAAAATAGCAGAAATATGTGGGTAGATTGGAGTCTTAGAGCTGGTAGGGTACTTAGAGATACATAAAATGAAGTTAATTCCCCCATTTTACAGATAAGGAAACAGAGGCCCAGTTAAGTGAGTCACATAAGGTTCCACAGTTGGCTAATGATAAAGCCAGGGCTTAGGATTTAGGGTTCTTTCTACTATGTCATGTCAGCACCATAAAGCACGCATAGAACTACAATGGAGGCCAGTTTATATTGACCAGATGGGGGAAATATTCTGTAGTAGAATTTGAAGAAGAAAACCATTAGAACCCCTTAAGGGCCATGGTCATGACTTCTCTTATAAAATAATTAAGCAATTGGGGTGGCTAGGTGGCACAGTGAGTAGAGCACCGGCCCTGGAGTCAGAAGGACAGAAGGACCTAAGTTCAGATCCGGCCTCAGACACTTAATACACACAAACAAAAACCTAGCCATGTAGCCTTGGGCAAGTTACTTAACTCCAATTGCCCTCCAAAAATGAAAAAAAAAAAAAAAAGCAATGAAACAAATAAGAAACATACAAAATAAATTGAATCTGATAGCTTGATAAATGTAAGAACTACTTATTAACTATTGAGATGAGGATACCCTAAGTCAATGAAAATTGCTGAAAAACTAGGAAAGAAAGTTTTGCAAAAGTTATTTTTATATAACATCTTGGGCAATATGGACATTAAACTCGAAATAGACACGTGATCTAAAATTAAAATCATATAATTTTTTTAACTTGAGAATAGAGGGAAGTAATTTGTATAACTAAAGGGAGGATTCTTAACTGAACCAGCGATCAAGATGATAATAAAAAACAAAAGACATGGTTGTCAATATGTCAATTATGTACAATTGAAAAGGTTTTTTTGCACAAATAAAATCAATGCAGCTAGAATGAGAAGAAAAGCAATTTATTGGAAAAAAATCTTTGTAATAAATACCTCTGATATGGGCCTGACTTTTAAGACATATAGATAATATGGTGCAATTATATAATGGGCACTTTCCTAATAAATAATTGGCTGAAGAATATAAACAAAGTTTTTGAAAGGAGAAACAAAACCAATCAACAAGCATATAAAAGAATGATCCAAATTAGTAATAATAAGAGAAATGCAAATTAGTATTTCTGAGGTTTCCTCTCATACCCATCAGAATAACAAGGTGACAAAAGGGAAAAAATGGTAACTGTTCACGGGACTGTGAAAAGGCAGGAACGCTAATGTCATGTTGGTAGATCTGTGAATTGGTATAATAATTAGGGGGGAAAACCTAGAATTATACCATACAAATTATCAAATTATACTATATGAATCATTAAATTGCATTACTAACCACAAACTCAAAGGTAGAGGGAATAGTCTTAAGCATGCAACATTTTTCATAGTAGCTAAGAACTGAAAAGTTTGTGTCCATTAATTGAGGAATAGATGAACAAATTAGGGCATAAGAATTCATGAGATCGGGGCGGCTAGGTGGTGCAGTGAGTAGAGCACTGGCTCTGTAGTCAGAAGGACCTGAGTTCGGATCTGGCCTCAGACAATTAACCCACACAAACAAAAACCTAGCCCAGTGACCTTGGGCAGGTTACTTGACCCCAATTGCCCTCCAAAAAGCAAAAAAAAAAAAAAAAGATTATGCCATAAGAAATGATGAACATGAAGAATTCAGAAACTATGAAAATCTTGTATGAACTGATGCATAGTGTAGTAAGTAGAACCAGGAGGACAAAGTATATAAAGTGATACAAAAATCTATGTGTGATATAAGAGGGTTATATAAAGGATATATAAGAAGTGATATAAAGGGGGGGAGGAGGCACTAAAACATTTGCAGGAGTCTAATCAATTCAATAGACCAGTCATAACTTTAGAGGTCTGATAATGAAAACTTCTCTCAGGAAAGGTGGAGGGCTATAGGTGTATACTTTCAAACATAACCAAGTGTTCATTTGTTTGCTTAACTGTATTCTTTTACTACAAGGAAGGTTTCTATTCTGGCAAGGGGAAGACACTGAGAAGTGATGGTGATGTTTAAAAAGAGGAACAATCAATTAAACATGAAAGAAAAAGGAATCAACAGTAGGTTTGCTAAGTGAAAGTTGGCATTTATTCCCTATATGTTACAAATGGGGATGAAAAATTCAGGCAATATTCTGAATTGATGCTAATGGAAAGATATGCTTACTTGTACTTTTTCTTTACAGTTTTAGATCAGCAATAAACATTTTGGTGAAAGACAGTACATCTTTTCTCTTACTTGGCTTGAACTATATGAAAGGCACAAAACTTTTTGCTAAAATTAGGATTTTATATATTCGTGTCAGGTTTGACCTCTGTAAAATAAGCAAGGTGTTTAAATTATCACAGTCTATATCTGGTATAGTAAAGAAGCTCAGACACTAAAACTCAAAACAATACCAAAAATTACTACATCCTTTCTTCTATGTCTTAGAAAACAACATGATTCAGAATTTCTTTTTCACTGAAACCAGACTAGATTTCAATGTTACACTTGACTACACATAAGAAACAGAATTTGACTGGATTCTCTATTTTAATAAAAATTATCTACTTTGCTAGGGTTTGAGATGACTGTTAAGGGAAGTCTTCCCTGAGAGCCCTCTGAAGACTGTAGGTTACACAAATAACTGAGTAGCAGACGGGATCATCCTATTTAGAAAACCCAAGTATTAACCCTTTGACACCACCAAAGGAGTCACTATGTTTTCAAGTATGGATTCATTTGTTTGTCTTAATGAAAGGAAGAAAAAAATGTCTTAAGAATACAGAGAGGGAAAATAGCCAATAGGGTATAAGCTTTGGTAATTTTACAAAATGATTGAAATTTCCATAATCTATGGAAGAAAAATATGGCCATGAATAAATTATGGTAAGCAACAATGGCAAACATGAGCACACCTTACTTAGATTTGCTTTTTTATTTCCATTAAGGGGTCTAAAAACATGACAAGCCTTAGGATTATGAAAAACAATAATAACAAACTAGTTTATATTGTAAATACCAGTTTGCTACTACCTGCCATTCAATTTTTGTCATAGGGGCTATTCAATAAGGTTAAGGCTCACACATGTCACTTTGGACTCTCCATTTAGCATAAACAGGAATGGGACAGTTGAAAGGGAATCAGTGTTTTTGTTCTTTAAACCAGCAGATTCCTCCCCGAAAATAGCACTGACTCATAAAAGCAGGCAAAGTTTTGAGTGTCAATCAGTATCTGACCAGGTGGCGTTTTAAGTATGGTGAACATACGTGCCAGATTTTCTGGGACAGTCCTGATTTCAAGAAAAGAAAGTAGACTTTAAACAAGGCTTTGGCAAAAGGACTATCCTTTGTCAGACCAGGTGTCCTTATTTTTTTTGGTTGGGAAAATGCGGCCACTGTACTTTACAAGGAAATGATGAGGATTTGGATTTGTGCAAATTGCAGTTCTAGTTACCTGGTGGCATGGCCAGGGAAGCCAAGAGAAGTCCTAATGCTCACTTTCCCCAATCCTTACTGTTAAATTGTCATGCAAGCTTGTAAACAGGAGCCTCCATCAGTTACCTCAGAGTGGTTTGAACAAACTAACATCATAACAAGAGTGTTTATGGAAAAATGCTTAAGCACTGAAGCAGAAAGGGCTTAGCACTGATCAGACCTCTCTTCCACCTTTATTCTTCACTGTTCACATTGAAATGCAAATATCAGCGCAGGGTTTCCACTGGCGTGCCACTCACAAATTGAAAAGCAGTTTTTATCTATGCAAATGTAAGCATGGTAATTGAAGTTAATCAATCAATGCTAGCTTTCACTAAAACCTTGAACATGATTGAATAAAGTAATTATCATTCAGCAGAAAATGATGAAGTTGTAGACAGCATGAACCTTATTAAAGGAGGATTTTGAGTCACAATGGCTTAATTTAGCTAACAGCCCAGCCTTAGCCTAAGCAACACACTACTCTCGCTGTCTAGAATTGTTTTATGATAAAAAAAAAAAAAGAGGTGGGGGATGGGAAATAAGGTGGGGGTAAGGGCAAAGGAGATTTTTTTTTTTACAGTGTGGGATTAGTAAAAAGTACTTGTTACACTACAAAGGATAAGCCATAATTAACATCCTTCTTTACTCTAAATAGATCAGTGAACAAAGATTGCT
>WOXC01012130.1:0-162500 GCA_011680675.1 Gymnobelideus leadbeateri | reverse complement strand
GTGTGTGTGTGTGTGTGTGATACAGCGATCAAGTTAATTACATTTGCATCACATAGACAAACACATGGAGGCAGTTTTGTAAAACCAGATTAAATGTGTCATATTTAGTTAAAGAAATGGGGAGTGGGACATCCAACATCAAGCTAAAGATAACAGTACAGAAAAGATATTACTATGAAAAAGTGACCCCCTACTCTAAAGAAGACTCTCCCTAAACAAATATATTTATCCTAAAAAGCACCTACGTCCAAAGTCTACTATCCTCCTCTTCTTCCGAGCATCCATCCCCAAATGAACAACTATATCAATAAATAAAAATAACATAAATTGTAGAAATCAATTTGAAAAGTTTTTAAAAGCTTGTAGCTGTGCTATGTTGGCTAATTTATCAGGGATGGGTTTTAAGATTGAGGGGTTTTTTGTTTGTTTTAAGGTAGCAGTTTCTGTTCCCATATATAATTGGGTATATTAGGTACATATGCCCAATGGTCAAATCAACTTAGTTTTAAGCTCTTTCAAATAGCTCTATCGAATACCATGCTCTAAATGTATAAAACATAGATTATGGCATCCATTCTTTATTTCTATTAAGTTAAAAAAATTGCAGATTATTAGAGGGGCAGGGCAAACACCTTAAATTTTACTGAAAGTGTAGACTCAACTGGTTAGGCTATGAAAACTAGAAAGGTAAGAAGCAACTTGCAGGCAGAATTTGTCCTTTAATCTAGGGTCCTAAGATGTTGGGTACTTCAGTGCCAAGTGTTTCCACATCTGTATAAAGGGGATAATAATAGCATCTACCTCCAAGAGTTGTTGTGAGGCCCAAATGAGATAATAACTGTAAAGTGCTTAGCACAGTGTCTGCCTGTATAAATGTTAACTATTTTTATTAGTAGTAGTAATAGTAATTATTATTATTATGATGATGATGATGATGATGATGGATTGCAGTTTGCTGTTAATTCTCCTAAGGCAATATTTTACATAGCTCAAACAAATCTAATTCTTACAGGCTAAGTAACTAAAAGATTGAAAAACTATTGAGACTTAGAAAAAGGAATACATACAAAATTTTCTGCTCTATTTAGTGTCTATGTGAATATCTCAGGAGCTATCAAAGCTCCTTATACATCTTTCTGTGTACATTTCTTGTTCACAAGTTAGGTAGCTAATCAAAGCCCTAAAAAATAAAGCAACAAAAGCCTCATTATCTCTATTTAATAAACAGACATCCTTTCCTTGTGAGGATAATATAGATTCCGCTGATTTTTCCAACTTTATTATGTCATTAGCTGAATACTGGAACAGGTAAGACCTATTCAGTTTAGACACCAACTAAAAATACTGATGACAACAGCATATTTCCTGTTCCTCTGAATATACTAAATTTTGCATTGCTTTTAAAAGGTAAAATCAACATATTCTGGCATATTTTAAATCTTCAAGAATTTGACATGAAAGCTCAATGGAAAAAATGGTTTCCCACTGACAAGTTTCTTCCAGGCACCGAACAGACTATTCTTTGTTCCAAGCCTACCTATAAGCTCATCCTTCTAAGTGTTCTAATGATAATTTCATGGAATCTTCCGAAGAGCACATATGCACTTGAACACATAATGCTCTCATGCAGCAGGTCTAAACTATAAGTGCAGAAGATGTTCTCTTCTATATGTGTGAATTAAAAACCTATAAAATAATACAGCCATTCTAAAATTTGTGTTTAAACTGATAACAGCTTTACTGATTTACTGACAATGAAAATATATAGCATTTTTTCCATCAGAGCATTTATCAACGCTTGGCATCCCTGTACTAACTTGACATGTAAGATGATCAAAATGGATTATGTAATCTTTCCCATTCATTTCTATTGATTTTAGTTATGATAAAATTCATCAGTGTGCATGGGAACGCTTAGTCTGAAAGGCTCTGGTTGACAAAAAAAAACCAACAGAGCTGTAATAGGCTGGATGTAATTTTAAAACGGGATTGCACAAATACAGAACTCATGCCCTAAAGGCTTCAGCTACAAATTAATACAAATAATTCAGGCTATCTCATAAAAATTAAATCTGTCTAATGCAGAGATTTCACTTCTGATACAGCACTGCAAAATTCAGAGCAAAAAAAATTTACATGTAAATGTCATTTTTTAAAATATAGTTTCTTAAAACATTTTTCAAACTTTTTTTTTAACTTCAAGACTAATCAAAGTTATTTCTGTGACTGCCAGGAACATCAAAATGCCAGTGAATGGACCATTTTAATCAGTTTTATTGATTCATGCTTTCAGTTCTTATTCAGTTAAAAACAAGGCACATTAAATACATCCTCTTATTGCTCTATAAATGCATGCAGCTCATTCTGTATATCAAAAGTAATAAATAATGGCAATAAAACACCAAGACAGTTATAAAAATGACAACCCAGCTTCAAACACAGTATTTAACAGTCCAATCTAGAACAATAACCTAACATAATACATAAAAGTGCCACGTGTAAAAACATGCAGTATGTCTATCCAGGCCAGCACAGAGTTTGTAGCTGTTGGTATTTTGTTTCTGGTTTCACACATTGTAAGGACGGTTCTCCCCTGGACCACCCATAGGACTGAAATAATGCAAGACAGTACAAAGATACAACTGTACTGGTTTCACCATTATTACATTCATATGCCAACAGCTTTTTCTTAAATACATAAAATGTGGGATAATTAATTCAATGATCAATCCTTGCATTTTTTTAACCTATCAGAAATAAGAATGCAGTTTTTTGTTGGGTTTTGTTTTGTTTTTGTTTTTTTGCCAGAGAACAAGAGACAGCTAGCATTCCACATACCATGAAGAAAGGCCAAACAAAGCCAGAATTTAAAGCAGAATAGAGGAGCATGCAATAGAAATCCTGAGGTTCCACTCAAGATACATTGATTGAAAGCAAGAAATGGTACATAGGGTATGTGGCAGACAACTAGAGCCTATAAATTAGTCTTACATTATGACTATCACTACTACTGTAGTGGGGGAACTAATTTTAGCCATAACCTACAAAGTGTTCACTACAGACAGGATTTTTTTTTCAACTAAATTCCTTTATAAATGATCTCAAAAGTCACTTTGTAAGACTAACTGGAATAGGTTTCAGGAAGGACTTGATTTTTCCAAAAGTTATTAATCAGTTAACCTCTTAAATGTTCGTTTATACATGACACAAAATACTTGTATGCTTTATTCACAGTTTAAACAAAAAGTTGGCACCAGCTGATTCCCAAGGCAAGTGTCTGGAACTTGTGAAGAAGTACAGGTTCATAATCAGCAGATTTCAGAAGAAAACTGATACAATACCTCACACAGAGATAAACATGCACAAGGCCTATTTAACAAATGCAGATCTGGCAAAGAATCTGTGAGTTCCTAAGCAAAAGAAGTCAGTTTCCTACTGTATTAGGTTCAGGGAGATACAAGTCATCATTATCTTGATTTAACTAGAGGAAGAGAAAGAGAGGGAAACCAAACATACAATATTACAATATTTCATCCCAGAGGCACACATACACATAAAAATATATTTTAAAAATAACTTTTTTATCTGTTAGGGTTTGCTTAGATTTAGATAGAGAAATTTATGCTGTTTTGAGAACAATGCTATTTCAAACACTGTTTATTAAAAATATTGGCTGGAACGTGAAAGAAAAAATATCACAGTGACTTCTGGAAGTATCACTACTATGGTTTTGGTTTCATACTCACTTGTGACAAATGCATGAACCTAAGCTCCTTGTGGACAGGTTGTTTTCCACCTCTGTAGTCTTGTACAATGCCATGCAAGTAGTAAGCACTTAATAAATGTTGAAAGAATTTAAATGGTCTTTTTAAAAATTGTATTTTGAAGCATACCACTATTTTTTGAATCTCATCATTCAAAGTCTTAATGGTGACATAAATATAAAGAGCTGACAGAGAGGCTGTAAGATCTGATCTTACGCTAATAGAAAAACCACCACTGTGCTGTAGTTTGTCAATTTATGTACCAGTTTTTTTTATAACTAAGATTTCCAATCATGGTAGTAAAAGCTTCCATCGAAGTGTGATATTTGCTTCTATATACAGAACCTGATCTTTGCAAAAGCTTGTGTGGGTTCGATTCACACTGGGAAGGGCCAAGGGACAAACTACCAGATGAAGGGAGCACAACTAGAACCAAGTAGCAGCAAAAATATTCCAACCGTCCTTATTTAAAATGTCAGGTTTTTTCTATCATAGGACAAAAGGGAAAATACTTTTAAGGATAAAAAAAAATAACAATGGAACTCTGTGCTTATGGTTAATATTTAGAATTAGAGCAAACTAAGATATTTATTTCTGCCCTCCCCCCTGTTTCTTTGCTAAGTGAGCAAAACCAGTGCAACAGGGCTCAGTCTAAACTAATATTAGACATTATCACATGCTCCCTCAAAGGCAAGATCTGGGGCTTGAAACCTGTGCTATTTTTTGTTTTGTTTTGTTCTTCACATGTGCTTGTAGAAATATATTTCTACCATGATAGTACTACTATAAAGAGATGGGAATTTGGGGCTCATCCTTGTTATGTCCAAATGTACCACTTCCATGCTAGTCCCAAAGCAAGGAAATCAAGGATCTTCCTGGCAACCTCAGCAGTCAAAGAAAACCAGCAGCCACTGAAAAAAAAAATGAACTGCTGAGATGAAACTATCACTGTAAGACTCAGTAAATGTCAATGCTATCCTTATCTATACCTGTGATTTGGGAAGCTTTCAGAGTTTCTCTTTGTGACTTACTCCTGAAACTAGATCTAAACTTTTTTAGTTTTGGCAGTCACACCTGAGATAGAAAATTGAACAATATTGTGAATGTAAGGCAGAGTGAACAAAGTGGAAGGAAGAAATCCTCAGAAACACTATCATTTCCAAAGGGGTCATTCTGCATGCCCTTTCTTTTTCAAGAGTAAAGGCTATCTAAAAGTTTAATGAACACAGGTATGTGTCAGCAAATCTCTTCCAAGTTCTTCCTTGAATTTCTGCCAAAACATTCTGCTTTGAGAACTGAGAAAAGCATGTCTAGTCTAACAGGTCAGAAGTACAGTATTAAAATCTGCATGAAAAATAAATGTAAACTATTCCTTTTATAGGCTATGCTGAATGGCAAATATAAATCAAGGGCATACAAAGAGATATCTTAGAGCTTTGGAATGTTTCCCAGTGGTTAAAAAAAAAAAAGCTGCTATACATATCCACTAGTTTGAAGAAGTAAGAGTTGTTTCTAGAAAAGTGCTTTGTTGTTGTTTCGGTATTTGTTGATTTTTGTTTTTGTTTTCTGAACTGCTCAGACTCACAATCCTCCACAACTCCGATCCACTGGAATGGGAGATCTGGAACCCAGACTTTCTTCTGCAGTCTTCATGAGTACCGCCAGACGGCTTCCAGATACCATGCCTTTTTGAATAGCGCTCATCAGCTTAAAGAAACAGCATTTGAAACATTAAAACACACATATACACCCACACCACACCACACACACACACACACACACACACACACACACACACACAGCTCATTCAATTCTGAACAATGTTTTAATAGATACTAAAACTATAAGTTGAGATAAATGACTTCTCTTATCAAAAACCATAGCAGGTGCTACAAACAGCAGAAGCAAAAAAATAAAATAAAAAACGCTTCCATTTTGGTGAATTTTAAACAGGAAGGCAGGTAGATAATTTCTATAGGAAGGTCTATCCAGTAAATCAATCTCTCTGAAAGCTAATCTCACTAGTTGCCCCTCTATGTGTTCAAAGCATTTGAATGTTTGCATGTCTTAAATATTTGGATTTTAAATTTCTTTTGTAAAAATGTAAAGCAATACTAGGGATAGGATAAAAACAAAACAACCCACTTGATACCAGTGACCCCATATTTAACAGGTAGCATGGGGTGAATGATACTGTACTTGACTCCTCCAATATTTCTCAAGTCGAATTCCTTGAAGACTTTTCAAAGTAATTTTCATTTAAGTCTTTGAAACTGGACCCAAAGATCTACCTTAAAGAATTAATAAACTACAGTGCTCAGATTTTAGTAAATTCTTTTTTTATCCAATGGATAAAATCAGAATCAGTCTCAAAATTACATGCACTCAGCTGGCAAAGGACTTTTTCATGTGGAAAGCACTAAGCAATTACTGTTGTATGTGGTTTTTTTTCCTTTTTCCTGCCCAAGACTTGCCAGTTTTTTTATGATTTGCTTTTCCTCTTACTATCCTCCCCAATAACTTTTCTTTTTATTTCCTGATAGCTCTGGCCATTAACCACACCTGAAATACAACTTGCTAGAGTGCTCTTTAATACACATTTTGGATTGCACATTTCATTCTTTTTACATATTAACAACTTCCAAGGATAGAAATGGATTATTCAGATTCTAACACTGAAAAGTGTTTCAGATAGCATTATTTCAAAGGTTTGGATTGCTAATTGCAATACAGTCCCAAAATCCTTAGGCCCAAGCTGTAGACTCATACATCTATGACTGTCCCACACAGGGATCATCTAGAAATAATCATTATAGTCAATAAGATTAAGAAGATAAATCTTGGCTATGTATCTTCAGAAAAAGGAAAGATTTTTAGTCTTTACATCAAGTTAGAATCTACACTATGTTAAAAAGAAAGAGGCACAATTGGGGGTGGGGATTAAAGGGTATAAGACAGACTTTGTTTTCAATCACTTGCGACCATTTTAGAGACAACATCCCATGTTTATTATTTGGCACAAACCATTAAAACACTAGAAGAACCAGGTGTATCAAATGACACAAGAATTTTTAAATCTTTTTTTTAATAATTTTACTATAATTTCCTTTAATTTCTCCTATCTGTTCATATGCACTTTAAATACAAAGAATTACAAACAGATACATAATTTTTATTTGGAAATAAAAATTTTTATCCTACTATCTCCAATATGTGCAAATGCATCACATCAGCTGACATAGCTTGGTCTTTTAAAGTATTCTTAAATTTTAGTCCTTACAGTGTTTTAACAGCTGAAGACATAAAAACAAACTCTTCCATAAATAATTTATTACTTAGGCTATTAGGTATTAGTCTACTAATACCTTAAACTATATTGCAACAAATGACCATCTTGAGGGAAAATTGACTTTTTAACCAGCATCAATTTGAATATGGTGTCATATCTAAAATACTGTCTTCTGTCATGATCCACAGTCGATTTTGAAAGCATTCAGATATCATTTTATATGGAGAAACAATTACAAATTTTAATGAATTTTATGCGCTACATTATCTTTAACTCTTAAAAAAAAGTTTTAAAGTACAATATAAGCATTTATATTTAAAGTAGAGCCTTTTCTCATGGACAATTGGAAAAGTTAAAGTCTGATCAAGAGATTCTATAAGAAAATATGTAGAAAGTATCCAATTTTTTAGCATCAATTTTTTTCAACTATGCTCCACTCAAATTAACTCAATTACTAAACACCATAAGTCATGCCATCCATGATGTTGGCTTACTAAACAAAGCTTAATGGTGCTAGAGTCAGAAGACCTCTGTTCAAATTGTGACTCTGATAACTCATTCCAATTAGCCAAAGGGCAAATTATTCACCTCACTAAATGTTGTGTTGTCATCTGCAAAATGGAGTAGTGATTTTTGTGCAGGAAGCCCTCTTCCACATTCAAGTGCAATGTAAATATTAATTTTTTCAACACTAAACGTTTTTTTTGGAGGGCAATTGGGGTTAAGTAACTTGCCCAAGGTCACACGGCTAGGTTTTTGTTTGTGTGTGTTAAGTGTCTAAGGCCAGATCCGAACTCAGGTCCTTCTGACTCCAGGGCCAGCATTCTACTCACTGTGCCACCTAGCCGCCCCAACACTAAACTTTTTTTAAAGGATTTTTAACATGGGAGAAAGTACATGATTTTATTTGATGGAACATTTTCCAAAATTCTATACAAATTTTTTAAAGTTTCTTCAAAATTACAAAGAAAAAACATTATGTGGTTTTCATTTTAAAAACCAAAAGATAGCCTGGATTTATTTTGAAGCCTGTCTTGGTTAAAGAACTAGGTTTTACAGGGATGAAACTCTTTTTTGTAATGCTGGACACAACCTGTAGAAATTTTCTACATTTAGATTCAACAATGCTCTTATCTGCAGCTCATCTCCAGAGAGACAATTACCATTTCCTTTGCCTTGATCTTGTTTGTTTAACTTGACACAGTGAAGAAAGGGCTGACATTGACCAAAATCCCCAGCATTAATTTATCTCATGTTCAGCATTCATCATTGCCATGATGCAGCAAAGACCTAGCAGTCATTTGAAATACCTACCCAAGAAAGACTACAAAAACAAACCTAGCTAGTAAGGAACAAATAATTTCTTCATAAGTGGAGTGAAGTAGACAGATACAAATATGTTGCTGGTCATCTTGCTTTATTTTATTTCCTTCTTTAGAAATATTTATGAGGATTAATGATCTTCATACCAATTTCCTTATGGAGTAAAAATGTGAAGTTCTTATCATCAGTTAAAATGTTAAAGAATTGGGACCCAACTATGAAATTATAAAGAATGTAAATATTTGAATTATATGCCATCATGAATACGGCCTTAAAATTAAAGCAGACATTCTTTCCCTTTAGTTTGCTTTTCAAGTTTCTTGAAGCATAACTAACACCTATAAGACGATAAAACATAGTTCTGGTTTTTTTACATGCTAAATAATGCATATCTTAGGTATTAAATGTATCAAAAGACATGTTGGGTCATCTGGTACAGTTGGGCAATGGGTGCTCTAAAAGGGATATTGATCTGTTCTTTAAAAAACATATGCTCCTGGGTTAAGGCCTTAACCCTATTCAGAGCCCACATATAATCTAAATGGCCCAATATATTTGAGTGCTTTGTTCATTTAATTATGAGAAACATGAATAACAAAGAGAAAGGAAAAATGTACTGCATCACAGAGGCTCTTCACCAGTTCACATAGATTACATGATAAAGCTATGAACACCGATTTTTCTAGATTCACAAATATAGGCAGATAGAAAGCTTTTTTCTGATTTCTCACTGAAACACCTATTTCTAGTACCCTCCTTCCTCAATCCCTCAAAATGCTTCTGTATGTGTACATATGTCTATATACATATATACGTGTGTGTGAGTGTGCATATACACACAGATATATAGCATACTGTAGTGGATAAAAAGAAAGTCTTGAAGCCAATAAAACCAAGTTTAAGTCTTACTTCCAACTGAGCAACCCTAGCCAAATAACTTAACCACTCAGGTATCTAAACAATTCTCTAATACTATAAGCTGAAAAGGTATTGATTCCCATTGGAAAGGGAGTTTCCTCACCAAGCAGTTCTCTAAACCAATCAAATCACAGGTTCAATCCAAACACACACACACACACACACACACACACACACACACACACACACACGTATATATACACACATGAATGCATTTCTGACTTTTAACCTACTTTGTTTCTCAGTGGTAAAAGGCAATACTAACTATGTGTATTTAGTGGTCTATTTCTTAGAACGAGTTAAATAATGTCACCATTCAGATTTTTTTGCCATGTCGTTTAACAACAACAACAAAAAAAAGCCACAACTCACCTGCAAAAACTCATTGAGTTCAACCAGTCCATTTTTATTCAAATCTACTTCATTGAGAATTTCATGTAGTGTATTTTGATTCATTTGAATATTAACACTCTAAATGAAAGAAAAGTAGAGGTAAAATTAATTAATCACAAATTGTAACTTTCTATTAATTTTATTAAAGATTTTCAAAGAACAAATAAGGTTACCTCTAGCACACGTTGAACATCAACTATGGTAATAAAGCCTTTTTGTTCTTTATCAAACATGTGAAATCTCTTTTTGTACCTGTAAAATAATGAGTATTAATGGAAAACCTTGCTTATATTAAAATTTTTTTTAATTCAGAGTGAAGAAAAAATTTTTAAATAGTGGATATACCTCTCAATATCAGCAGGCTGTAGGCTAATTTCAGAACAGTATGTTAGCTGCTCCGACCGAGACTTGTAGCCCATTTCATAGTATAGAAATGTTGTTGCACAATCAAGTTCCTCCTAAAACACAGATCAAATTCCCAAAGCTCTATCAATCCAATCAATCAACATGTATTTCATAAGCCTTTAGTGTATGTATGTGCCCAGCACCATACAAAGCTCTGGAGGCACCAAAGACAAATGTGAAATAATTCCTACTGTCAAAGAGAGAAAATTCCAAAGTCTTAAGTTCTTTTTAAAAAATTCCCCTAAGAAATAAAGTAAGGAAGGTGTATTTCTTCATTCAGTCCAAAATTATTTATCATACCTGGTGTCTGCCAGCATCTGAAATATAACATTAGTAATGGTTTAAAGTAAACCAGTACTTAATAGAGATGGTGTAAACTACTCTAATGCTCTAAGAAGTGAAAATGAAATCATAATGTGGGAATACAGGAATCTGGTTATGTATTTGATGGAAGTGTTGAAAAAAATAGGATCAAGGGATGGAATAAAATCCTTTCAGTCATCATCTCATGAATACATCCATCCACCAATCAATTATTATTTCTTCAGCACGTGTGCAAAAAACTGTCCTAGAGTAAAATAATCAAGTAAGTCCCCAGCGACATAACATCTGATTACTTCTCAAAACTATATAAAGAAAGATGCCTTCTCTAACTTTCTAAAATATAGAAGGACTGTGGCTTATTGATTCACCCCAAAGTTATGGGTGGAATGATCTGAATGTGCAGGAATAGAATGAGAGCCCTGAGATCTGGTTGTGAAGAGATGCTAATGCAATTTGTGCCAGGAATTCAGACTGTGGGAGGTGAGATGGAGGAAGAGAATTCTATGAACTAGACTGGTCACATTCCACCCACTGGGAGGCAGTGGATTTACTTTGAATTCTCGTTCTTTGAGTGTACTGGAGGTAAGAGTTTGGGAAATGATTAACAGATATTTTTCAGCACATACTAGGTTCAAGAGTACATACAAAGAAAATAAAAAGCTGAAACCTATCCTTCAAGTCCTTCTATTGGGCTTGGATGCCATTAATACCTTTTCACCCTTAGTTTCAGTGCTACCTTTTTTTAAGCCTTTCATATGTTTCTCCTCTTTCTCTTCTCAAAGTTCCCTTGGCCTAGATCTCTCCTTTGCTTGCACTTCTCCCTACCTTATATTAAAATTACGTGTGCACACATATGCCTAAGGGCAGAAAACAGGCCCTTTTTTCTTGATGTCTGATAGCGCCTTGTTCATAGTATGGGCTTAATCAATGTTTGTTGAATTTTATTTTGAATTTAAGAATCCGAAGGATTGGGGCCCACTGTATATCATTCCGATCTCATCATTCACTATATGCTGACTACGATGGTTACAAACACCTAGTATTCATTCATTTAATCAACAAACATTGATTATGCATTTACTCTCTGCTAGGCACTCTATAAAGCATTAGGAATACAGACAAAAGAAAATACTTTTTGCCCTCAACGAGTTTATATTTCCCAGGGTAAAGACATAAATACAGATAAATAAATGTAAACCACATACAACATACACAAACCACATACAAAACAAACCCAAAGGAATGGGGGAGGATGCTAGCAACTGGAGGTTTGACTTTCAATACGAAATAGGAACTTATGTTTGATCTTGGAGGTGAACTGGATCCAGTGGATCTTCCTGAGTAAGGGGTTAAAGGAGTTAGAACCATTCTTTAGGAATATCAAGTTGGCAGCTAAGGCAATCAGTTTAGAGATGAGAGAGACTAGGGGAAAAGAAGATCACATTAGAAAGATATTACAACAGTTCAGATATAAGACAGCTTGTTAATAGAGGACTGGGCTTGGAGTCAGGAAGATCGAGGTTCAAATCCTGCCTCAGAACCTCATTAATTGTGTGACCACAGTCAAGTCACTTATCCTCTATGAGCCTCCATTTCTTCATATGTAAAATAAGGGAGCTAAACTCAGTGATTTCTAAGGTCAATTCCAATTTTATATCTACCATCCCGTGAAGACAAGAGGAAAGGAATGGGGAAGTTTTTTATTGAATGTCTACTATATGCTAGGCACTATAGTAAGTGCTTTATAAATATTATTTTATCCTTACAATAGCCCTGTGAAGTAGGTGCTGTGATGATGTCCATTTTTCAGTTCAGAAAACTGAGGTAGACAGAGATTAGGTAACTTGCCCAGCGTCACACACCTAGTAAGTGTATAAGACCAGAATTTAACTCAGTTCTTCTTGATTCCAGATCCTGGGCTCCTAACTAGTTGTGATCTCACACTGTTAGCTCCAGCTAAGCTGGTAGCCATGATTACAGAGAAAAAAATATCGTGGAAGAAGAACTGAAGAGACTTAACAACCAACTGGCTAAAGGGAATGAGAAAAAGTCATCCCCAAATGACTCAGATTTTGCAAACCTAATTGACTAAAAAGCTGTTGGTGTCCCCAAAAGAAAAAAGTATGGAAGAAGGGTTTAGAGTAAAAACAATGAGTCTGAGTTTGGATGTGTTGAATTTAAGTATTTACCTTTTCTATTGTTTCCCCTTTATCAAATTAAGTCATCCCAATTATTTAGGGCTATGACAAATGAGTTAAATCAAAACTTGCTCTTGGCCTTGTTTTCCAGTGGTTCTATTTGCTGTATGGGTGGCAATAGCATAGAGGTAGGCAAATAAGTCTGTGCTCCTGAAAATTACTATGGTTAGGGCTAAATGAAATAGATGAAAATAAAATAGTAAAAAACTTTCCTACCAAGACAGTATACTTATCAGATTCATCCCTAATAGTTATATGTAAGACCACTTCTTTATACCTAAGCCTTGGCTTAGAATAAATTGGCTTTTCTTTTGGCCTGAGTATAGGGAATCTAAAATGAGGCTTCCCTGAATAAGCACTTGAAGGTCTTGGAATGGAGCCATCATTTCGTTTGTTAATTGGAATGGGAATTTGAACATCTTCCCTGCCCCTTAATCGACCAAGAGGGGAATTTGAAGACCTTCCCTGCTTTGAAAGTAAACTCTGCCCCCTAATAGGCTGAATGTAATCACATGGATCCTGTGATGGAGGGAATTTGCTGAAGGGTGAGACAGAGCCCACAGGAAGCTTCCCTGCTGTGAAGATAAACTCTGCCTCCTGATAGGCTGAATGTAGTCACATGGAGGCTGTGGTGGGAGGAGTTTGCTGAAGGAAAGCAGAGATCACAGGAAGTTGGTATTCAGAACTAGCCAGACAGTGGGGGACAGAGGAGCTCAGGCAAGGAGACAGAGAGGTTTGTGAGTAAATATTGATCTTGTATTAGTTTGTGGGAAAGCTGAAGGATGCTGTGGTTATCAACGTTATTATGGCTTCTGAATATCTTTGGTACTATGATGGAATCGTCTTACTGGTTTTGGGATTCAGTTTCCTGATGTCTAAATAAATGCTTCAAGGGGGCAGCTGGGCGGCTGGGTGGCACAGTGAGTAGAGCACTGGCCCTGGAGTCAGAAGGACCTGAGTTTGGATCCAGCCTCAGACACTTAACCCACACAAACAAAAAAACTTAGCCATGTGACCTTGGGCAAATTACTTAACCCCAATTGCCCTCCAAAAAGCAAAAAAATAAATAAATAAACAAATAAATAAATGCTTCAGTTCTATCCTCCATCTAGAGAATCTGGTATAGTTTGCAAGTGAATGTCATGCAATACTTATAGTCACAGTCTTGATTGTGATTATGGACACTTTAAATACTGCATTGGCACTACAGAGACTCATCTATAAAAATATTTTTGCTGCCAAATGTAAAAAGGTAAATTAGCAGAAAACAGGAGTTTGACTACATGGTACATTCTAAAAGGGTTTTCAATGCAAATGTATAAAGATATAATGGAGAATGCTCTGACACCCATTAACAGAACAGAATAGCCAAGTATTTTATCTGAGAGCCAATGTGCTTATTGAAAAAATGTGATGGTAAAATTCTGTATTCAATACCTTTTTCTTATCCTCGCTCCAATTCAGTTCCTTTGCCATCAGATCAACAATCTTAGGTAGAGCTTCCTCTGCAGCCTGGACATTCAGAAATGCAAGTCGAGTGCGGCGTGAAATCATATCTACTGCAGTGCATGCATATTCTTTGATTCCATATTTCACCTGTGTTTGACATTTTTGAAGTTATTTTGTACCCAAAGGTTTAAAGGTAACTGGCCATGTTAAAAAAAAAAGAAACCCACATAAACATGCATGTACATAAAAGGCGAAGTTTGGTTTTATACTGTTGGGTCACCTAGCTGGTGTAAGATGCACAGTATTAGTGCTTATGACTTCCCTCTTCCTGCAAACCACAGTTTGAAAAGTTGACTCTCTGGAAAAGTTGCAGCTTCACTCTCAATGTAACCTGGTATAAATATGCAAGTCTCCCCTGCCTCTTATTTGCCATCTTATTACATGAGCAGAAAGGTAAGTACCTTCTGCTTATGAATAATATGAATGCTATTTACTCAATTCTTTTTATTTGTTCTTTGGTCAGATACAGTAGAAAGAGCAACAAATCTCTGTCAGAGGTCAGGATCCAAATCCCGGTTCAGTGAGATCTTATTCCTCAGTTTCTTCCTATGTAAAATACAAGGGTTGGATGAGACATGGCTTCTGACGTTCCATCTAGCTCTAAATCTTTGACCTATGGCTCTTACCCTATCCTAACCCTATAATGCTATGATTTGCAGACTTCTTTAATTTGGTCTGTCTTGGATTGTAAATAATCAGTTAGTAGAATTATATGTGTACATATGTGTATGTGTACATGTGCATATATACACATATATGCATACATATACACACACTTAATACATTCCATATGATGACAATAAAATTAGTATTATATCAACAATAAAATATTTATTGAGGACATAGTTTCAAAGCACTGTGTTGGAAGTTATGGGGAATACAAAAGAAGTGTCAGATAATATCCCTGCTCTCAAGGAATTCATACTTATTTTGGGCAGACAATATATAAACACATAAAAACTTTAAATAACAATTTAAGACAGCATAAGAAATATCACAAGATAGAATGTGATAAAATACCAAAACGGTGATACAGATAAGTGCTAGGAGATCAGAAGAGCAAGAAGTCACTCTGATTGAAGTGGTTTGGAAAAGATTAATGTTAGCAGTGACTTAAGATGGTCCTTGAAGGAGAGATAGGATTTATTCAGTATCTTATAATTGCTTTAATTCATATTACTACAACTATCCCCCCAAATTTTAAAATTAAATGTAAAAGGTAATCAACAAGTTGTATGGCCACTTTTTTCAGATTCTGGCAGATGTTCATGAAGACTAAACCTTAGAACCAGCAATGTCTTAATTTGAGGGAAGAGAAGAATCACAATAAAAGTGAGTGGAATTTATCACAGACATCAAGAGAAAACAGGTCACTGAGAAGCAGCCAGTCACATACCTCTGCTTCAATGTATGGGAATTCGGACACAAGACGCACTCCAACGATGGGCCATCTTTTTCCAGTTACACTTGCTATTTTGGCTACCTCAAAGGCTTTGTCACCATAAGTAGAAGCAAGATGTTGAGCCACCTATAGAAAGGAAATCACATTAGGCAAAGACCTTGAATATCAGCACCTCCTAGGTAAAAAGAAAAAACAAATAAACAAAAAACCATATGTAAGGGCTTCTTGTCAAGTGCTCCCATGGCATGTAACAAATGGTTTTAGGAGAGTATTAGATTTTGATTGTGTGGGAGGATACTCCCTAAGCTCTAGATGCTTAGACTAGCACTAAAGATAAGATGCATGTATCACTGTTATAAGTGAGTGATGATGCTTCAGTTTCAGTCTACCTCTAGGATCACATTTGAAGAATAGATTCAGTCCATCTTGAGAAGTAACAAACTTAGGATTCCATGCCAACTGTTTAAAAAAGTAAATAGATAAAACAAAAGGAGAACATATAACCAGAATATCTATTGTGAAATTGATGCAGAAAGAATGCAGGTGATCTGAATAAGAGAGATTCATCCATTTTCATTCATTCTCTCTCTGTCTCTGTCTCTCTCTTGTAAAAGCTTATTGGGTACCATAGGATCATATTACTTAGAAATGTGTACTCAGCAAATGTAACTATGCACAAGAAAGGGCACACTCTGGCTGACTTTGTTCTTATCGATATCTATTTAAGCAAAGAAGAAGATGAAATGCAATAAACACATACCTCACTTTCAAGTCCATAATCCTGAACCAGTCTAATGTACAGAGTAGGGCTCCAATCCTTACCACCCTGTAGGTAAAGGCCAGATGTCCTACTTGGCCCTACTTTAAAATTGTGATTTTTGATAGCTGTATCTATGGTATCTTCAGCCATAGAACGGTAAGTTGTCCATTTTCCACCTAAAAACAACATGTATAAGCAAATAAGTCACCAGACTGTCATACTGCTCAGGTTTTAATTTTTTTATATTAACCAGTTATTAATTTCATTAGTAATAATGTGATTCATTTGGTCATTGTTTACACAGCAAAACAACTTAATGGCATTAATTCAAATAGCAATAATGGCAATAATTCAGACATTCTTAATGGCATCAATTCAGATCCCATGAGGTGGGAACTTTTCAGTGGAGACCACCATCTGAGCCTCATGAAACACCAATTCAATGTCCCATACCTGCTATCGTAATAAGGCCACTTTCACTGGTATCAACAACATGATTTCGAGAGATTGACTGGGTATCTTTAGACTTAGGATCTGTAACAAGGGGCCGAATTCCACTCCAAGCTGCTAGGACATCCCCTCTTCTCACTGTGGAGAATAACAATAAAGAGTAAGGGCACTAATTCATTAGCATGTCAAGAAAACTACAGCAATTTTTAAACAGTTGAAGTTACAATCAACAGGAACAGAAGGAAAATAATGTGATCTCAGAGAAGGGAAACAGCCTTAAATATAAGATGGAAATGATTGGCGAGGTGCCAAGTTGGACAGAAAAACAATTTAGAGGTAATAATGAATATGAATTAAAGTAAGGATCCTATTAATGCTCAAATGTATTAGCCTGAGCAAAATTATCGTTAAAAAAAAAAAGGTCTGGCACTTGAAGAAATGTTGATGGGGACCAGATAACAGTCAAGAGAAACTAGTTATCAACTTCCCTCCAGGAGGAGGTACCTGGTAGAAAGAACTGCCCCTCTAAAGTACTCCTGAAATTCCAAAACCCCATAACTCATTAAGGACCCTTTCCTTCCTAAAGGGTCTCTCCCCCACTCCTTTTTCTATTTCCTATGAGAGAAAACAAAGATCCTTCACAATTTCATTTAACCAGACAAATACAGGGACTGTAGAACTTTTACCATTTAAAAGAGTTTTTCTTCCTGTGGAAATCCTTTCAATATTTTATCGAGTCAAGAAGCATTTATTAAATGCCTATTATGTGCCAGGCACTATTCTTTCTTGTGACTTTTCTTTTCCTACTGCTGCTACTACCTTTATGTTAACTCCTTCCATTTTGTAATGTTTGAGGACCATAGTTTTTAGGGGAATAGAAAAGTTCCTTGTATCCTTTAAGAACATTGCACTATCTAAATATAATGTGTATTTACATAGATGCTCAAAGGTCTGTAAACCACTTCTCTCAAATAACCCTGGGAGGTACAAGTATGATTTCATGGATGAGAACATTTCTTGAATGAGAACACTGTGTGGCTAAGGGAGGCGAATTCACCTGCCAAAGGTCACCTAGTTAGGGTCAGAGGTCAAACTCATATGTCTATTGAATTACAGGCTCACATATTTGGAGAGAGAAATGACCATAGAGGTCATCTAGTTCAATGTGCCTCCTTTTACAAAAGAGGAAGCTGAAGCCCAGAGAGATTAGTGACTGGTCCAAGGTCACATATGTAAAAAGGGCAGGGCCAGTATTTGAACTCCAAATCCAGTGTTCTTTCCATTAAACTATAATGACTCTCCAAGTTTAATATTCCTTCCATCACACCATGGCACCTCTCTGGATGAATTCTCCCCTTCACAACACCTATGTTTTACCTTAATCTTTCTTGAGATGGTTTCATTCCCATTGACTCTTTTCCCCTTACTTTTGATTCCATTCTCTCATGTTATTCCTTTCCTTTTGGGGTATTGCTTATTATTAGTATTATCCTTTTTTCACTCCTGCTTTTATCTGGATATATAATCCCACCCACATTTTTCCTTCTTAATCAAGTAGATTCCCCCTTATCTTCTTTATTAGTCTTCTTGTCCATTAACTTCATTTTTGTACCCTTCCTCAAAAAGGATTTCTCCCATTCTATTCATTATTCCACCTTCCCTCTATCTACTGTAGACCCTCATTCTCTTGATTCATGACCCCTATAACCATTTGATCTCTCTTTTCTCTGTATTTCTCATCCAATCACAGTTTATATTCTAGGGCAGGGGTGGGAAATTTGCAGCCTCAAGGCCACATGTGGCCTTCTAGGTCCTCAAGTGCATACTCAAGGTCCTTTAACTGAATCCAAACTTCACAGAATAAATCTGTCACCTACTCCACTCCCCACCTGCATGTACCCCCACCCCATGCTGTAATATAGTTTCACATAACAAACACTGATTCAGGTGTCACCAAGTTCTGCGCATAATGCTCCATTTCGTCAACCTCCACCAGATTTCTGCCTTCACCCCTGTCTCCTTGTGTATATACAGATAGAAGTTTCTTACTGGTCTTCCTGCTACCATTCTATTACAGCTGCTGCCTGCATTTATTCACTCCTCTTCTATTTATTGTTTTGGGTATTTAGGAACCAATAATCTCTTTAGTTCTGGTTTTCTTTCTTTTTGGAAAATTTCTAAAAATATTTCAAATATCTCTTTATTATTGAACATCCATCTTTTTTCATTAGTCACTCTGGACTGCAATCCTGAGTTCCACTCCACTTTAGAACATTTTCTGGGAGGTGCTGGATAGTCTTGAGTTTTATGAAATTCCTTTCCTTTGTATTTGAAGGTCTTTTTCCTGATTGCTTGTAGAACTTGTTTCTAAATTGAATTGTTAAATTTAGTTACTATGTGTCTTGGAGCTTGCCACCTTGTTGTTGTTCCTAAAGGTAATCTGTGAATTCTTTTAATTAATATTTAATTTTCTGTACTCAAAAGTTCTGGCCAGTTTTTTTTCTATTATAGTTTATATTAATGGTGTTAAGGGTTTTTTTGTCCTGTCATGTGCTTCTGAGAGACCTAGAATCCTTTGATTGTCTCATCATATCCTGTCTTTAAGATTAGTGTTTTGCTTGTATAATGGGTATGTTTTCCCTTAATGTTATTGATTTTTTGCTTCTTGTTTCTGTATTAGCCTTCACTTCTATATATTTGTATTCTTGTTTCTTTGGTGAGATCTCCCATCACAGATTCTAGCTTCTCCATTCTGCCTGTAATTTTTGCTGTGCAGGACATAAATTCTGTTCTTAATTCTCATTTCTCTTTTTAACCACTCAGGAACACTGTTATGGTTCCATGTTCTCACATGGATCTTCTGTCTCATCAAATGGTAGATCATTTTCCTTTGTTTTGCAGTATTAGACATAGATGCCTAAATGTACTTACTAGATGTCGAGGTCATATTTCCTTCTGCTGTTAATATTTTCCTTGTTGATTTATCTGCTTATGTTCAAGGTCTTTGAGTTTTCTTCTTCCTATTACTATTGCTATCTTTTGTAATTTCCGGTTGGTTTTTTTTCCACTAATTTTCCCCATTCACTCTGATGGTGGTTTCCTTGGGGACTGGATCTGAAAGCTTCTCAGCCTCCTCCCATATCGGACAATTCACAGTTCACAAGTCTTGGTCTCTGCCTCCAGTGCCTTTGGCTAGGTCAGAACTGGTCCCAGTTGAATTCTGTGCTCTTTCCCTCAGTCTTGGTAGAGCGCTGCACAGCCCCCACATACACCATGTCCTGTCCTGCTCTCTTTGTTCCTTATTTCTTTGGCCTGGCACTAGCAGAGTGCTATGCTGGTAGTGCAAGTTCTCTGCCCTGGCACAGGTAGTTCAGAGCTTTGCCACACCAGTGCTACATAGTTAGCCACCCCAAGAAGTCTTGTGCTACAGAAGGGCTGAAGCCCCACTGGCTATCTGTTGTAGCCTTAGCAAATTTCCACAGCCTAGAGCCAGATTCTCTGTGGCAATGGAAAGGGGGAGGGGGGAGCCTAGGTGTAGGGGCTAAGTTTTGTTATAAGCCTGTGCTGGGTCCAGGAGGAGGGGGAGAAGTGCTAAGTGAGCTCAGGGCCAGTAAGCATTGATTCATGGGTAATAGGTTTTGCTTTTTAACCTTCTCTTGGATTCTGGTATACTACTACATGGAGACTGGTGGCGTTGTCTTGTCATTGGCTCATAATTTCTGTTTCAGAAGGGTTTGAGTGGTCATGTGGATAGGAAAAAATGTCTAGTTCTGCATCTCAATGCTCACATGACCCATAAGTAATACTTTTATTTAAAAAAAAAAAAACTATACTACTTAGTGATTTAAGCTCAGAGTGTATAAGTCTCCTCATTTTAATAGGATATAGGAAAAGCAGAATAGACCTAAAAGCACATATTTGTATTTATTCACTTTATATGTATGATATACATATCTATACATGTACTTACTGTCTCCTCCAGTAGAACTTAAGTTCCTTGCAAGTAGGAATTGTTTCATTCATGTACTCAACACAGTGCTTGACACATTTTGATGTTCAGTCATTTCTGATTCTTTCTGACCCCATTTGAGGTTCTCTTGGCAAGATATAGCAGTGTATAATTTCCTTCTCATTTTACAGATGAGGAAACGGAGGCAAACAGGGTTTAGTGATTTGCCCAACGTCACATAGCTAGTAAGTGTCTGAGGCCAGGTGTAAACTCCAGAACATACTAGAGTGTATCCAACCAGGCCTGGCATACTATCCACTGTACCATCTAGATGCCTGCCTGGCACATAATAAGGGCTTAATAAATATTGATTGATTACCTGTATCCTCAAGGCCTAGCACAGTGTCTGCCATGTCTTAAGCGTTTAAATAAATATTGTTGATTGATTGAAATTGATAAGTATGAGAGATAGTTATAATTGGAAAGACTTAAGATTGGAAAACATCCTCAATTAAATGGTCTTAAACAACATAAATCCTTGTTGAAGTCAGAGGGCTACCTAATGAATTTCAAAACTCAGATTCAAAACAATTATGATAGTAAAGTTGATCATCTGTTCCTCTACAGATGATAGGATTTAGAAAAGAATGTTACATATTTCAAGTAGCGGTAGTTAGATTAGATGGGTGGAAGAACTCTTCTACTTAAGGGGATGTGAGATACTGAAGTTCCATGATGCAGAATCTTTATAAGGAATCTTGAGATTAGTGGAATATTTCAACTACAACCACGTGAGCATATGTAGAAAATATTTTGGGTGGTATCTTTAGTTTGGAGAGTCAAAACTATGATAAAGTAGGGAGTTTTGGGGGGAGAGAGGTAAGGATAAAGAAAGAACGTACAGCAAATAATACTCTGGCATTTCCCATGCCTATGAATTTTTATCACTGTTCAAATTTGTAAAAGGAAATAAGGTACCACTGATACATTGGAGAGACCTGAGCAAGAGGTAGGAGGTAGAAAGAATGAGAAAGAAAAAGAGAGATCAGTCCTCAGAAGAGAGTACTTAAAACCACACGAACATATACAGAAAACTATATGTTAATTATGTTTAGTACATGTATATTTATTGTTTATTCAGTCATTTTTCAGTCGTAACTGATTCTTTATGACCCCATTTGGGGTTTCTTGGCAAAGATACTGGAATGGTTTGTTATTTTCTTCTCCAGCTCATTTTACAGATGAGGAAACTGGGGTAAACAGAGCTAAGTGATTTACCCAGGATCACACAGCAGCTAGCATTTGAGGCCAGATTTGAACTCAGGAAGGTGAGTCTTCCTGACTCCAGGCCTGGCACTCTATCCACTGAGCCATCTAGCTGCCCCTAGCATACATATATATAAAAACTCTTTTTTCCCTCTTAACCAAATCAATGGAACTCTGGTGAGGAAAACCTGTTGGTACTCACCCCAATGAGCAACTCTTTTGCTGAATGACTGAAGATCAGCATAAAATTCCCAAAGGCTGTGTTCTATTCCTAGCCCCTCCACTCTCCTAAGTCACTTCCTGGGCATTTGTCTGTTTTCATTTAATTTTTTTTAATCAACAACAATATATCATTATCTTTCTCTTCTACTTCCTCCTACTTTCCCATCGGGGGTGGCTCCAAAGAAAAAACAAAAAAGAAAAACAAAACTCTTTTAACTAATAAACATAGTTAAGCAAAATGAGTTCTTACATGGTCATGTCCAACAGTCTAAAAATGTATGTCTCATTCTGCAACCTGTGTCCATCATCTCCCTGTCAGGAGATGGGCATATGCTTGCTTCATCAGGGTTCTCTGGAACCATGGTTGGTCATTGCATTGATCAGAGTTTTTAATGTCTTTCAGAGTTGTTCATCTTTACAAAGTTGTTGTCACTGTAGAAATTGTTCTCCTGGTTGTGCTCCCTTTACTCTGAATTAAAGCCCTACTGCCCAGACCAATGTCTTGTTACATCTAGCTATTATATGCCTCAACCAAAATAAACTACTCTCTTGGTCCCTGTGTATACTTTATACTTTCCTGACTCTGTACAGAGTCAGTTAATGTCAAGGGTATGATTCATACTCTCCCTTCCCCTTCTGCCTATCAAACTCTAATCAAGCCAAGGTCAAATGTCATCTCTTCCTTGAAGTCTTCTCCTCCCCTACCTTTCAACCCTGCAGACCTCAAATAACACTCTATTCTCTACTTCTCTAAAGCAAATAGATACCATAACTACTTATGGATGTATCTTATTCCCCTCTTCGTCTATAAGCTTAATGAGAGCAGGGACTGTTTTATAAAGACAGTATCTTCCCCCAGACCTATCACACTGTAGGTGTTTTATATTTGTTGCTAAATCTATAAATATTTAGCAACACACCTCTCATATATTAGGTAATTAATTTTTTCTAGTCAAACCGAACTGATGGCAAAGTTGTGGTACTTTGCATGCCTTTCAAAAAATATTGGAAGGACTTAAGAAAAGGTATGAATATTCAACTTTTTCAATAACCAGGGCTGCAAAATCCTTTTCTCTTGGTCATTCTCACTTTTCCCATCAGAAAACTAAATCCCACCTCTTCCTGGTTGTTGTTGTTGCTGTTGCTGTTTGTAATTCTGTGACATTAACATTAACACATCTAGGAAACTCAGATTTAAAATTACTTAGGGGAAGAGTTAGATCTGTTAGGCTAACATACGCATTTTAACACCTAAAAGAGATAATGTGTTTATCCTACCAAAAGATAAAGATATAGGGTTTTTTTTGAAACATAAGTTTTATGTAAATAAAAATATTGAGTTAAATATTATATACATTGCATATCCTAATGGACAGAGTGCTGGGTTTAGCAGGGATTTAGAAAGATCTGACCTTAAATCCCACCTCCAACAGGTGATAATTGTGTAGGCAAATTTCTTAGCCTCCCTCAGCCTCAGTTTCCTCATCTGTAAAATGGGGATAAAATAACTGATTTTTTTTTTCACTTTCACAGGGTGAAATAATGATGTAAATGGCTTTACAAACCTTTAAGTGCTGCATAAACATGTTGCTGTTGCCATTACTATTATTATCACCTTATTTAATCAACAGCACAGAAATCACACTTCTAAAACATTCGATAAAATACTCTGGGTTCACAGTCGCAGACTGCATGCTGCTGGTAGAATTTTAACTCAACTGAATTGAGTTCTTAGTGCCACTTCAATTATATTAACACAGTGTTGAGACTGAATTTATTTATAAAATAAAGAACGTCTGCATGCCAAGTTAAGGAAAATATCAAAATTAAATACTTAAAATATAAAGTAGCCTATAGGGTACTTCATCTTAATTGGCTGCAGTCTCTGTTGCTGTTTTAGAGAGAAGTCTTCAGTCACATCTGAAGGCTCAAGCCAATGCCATACATATACATGAGTCCAAGGCTTCCTACTCAAGATGTTATCTGGGAAATGGTTTTAAATGATAGAACTTTGCTTAGAAAAAAAATCTGACCACAACTAAGACCATTAACCACACAGATACCAATGCTCCAATGGACCAGTGATCTCAGGGATGTGGGAACTCTTAATGCAGATCAGAACAAATTCATTGCTGTCCATCCTGGCCCTCTCCTACCCTTTTAGTCTTCTGAGATCTTAGATTCCTCCTCTACCATCATCAACATCTAGGGAGAGAAAATGTGCTCATGGAGAACTAAATGCAGGCTGCTGGACTTGGAATCAAGAAAACCAGATTTCAAAACCTGCCTGTGAAACTGACCAGCTGTGTGACCAAGGGCATATCACTTAACCCTCTATGAAACTCTTTTTATCGGCAGAATGGGAATAATGTTAACTGTAGCAGCTACCTCAAAGGAATTGAGAAGATCCATTGTGCTTTGCAAACAAATGTTCAACTGCATTATCACCTCAGTAATGTGAAAATAGTGCTAAACTTGAAACCAGAAGGTCTAGGTTCAGTTTCTGTTTCTACATTGGGAGGGGGGATTAGGGAGGCATGTAGGGTCAACTAGATCTGTGATTTAATTGATATTGGGAAGATGTGGTGAGTAAACTCCTATTGGTGCAGCCTAACTACTGTTGTGCCAGTTATGGTCCTAAAAGAACTGACAGGCACTGAGAGCTTAGGGCCACAATAGGGTCACATGGCCAACCGATGTCAGAGGCATGACATCTGTTAACTATATAATCACGGTGAATCATTCACCTCTCACAACCTAATGATTCTTACATTAATGCATAGGATTGTTGTAAGGAAAGTGCTTTTGTGAACCTTATAAACCTTGCTCTCACCTATGTATTTGGCAATCTAGTGACACTGTCCTGGTTGTTCCTTGAACAAGACACTTCATCGCCCAACTCTGAACATTTTCATTAGCTGTTTCCAATGCATGGGTTGCTTTTCTTTGTCTCTGCCTCTTGGCTTCCCTGGCTTACAGTCATAGCTAAAATCATATATTCTATGAGAAGTTTTTCCTGATTTCTGATAATGCTAGTGCTTCCTTTTATTAATTATGTTTGTGTGTGTATGTGTGTGTATGATAGATAGATATAGATATAGTTTGTACAGGATCTGAGTTGTATCCTGTATCTTATTTATATTTTTCATTTGGTTTTTTCATGTTGCTCTTCCTCCTCCTCCCAATTAGAATGTGAGCTCCTTGAGATTAGGGACTGTCTTTTGCCTTGCTTTCTATTCCCAATGCTTTGTACTTAGTAGGAATTTATAAATGCTCACTGATTAGTTTGGAGGTAGCTCAGGTCTCCACAACTTCTCTGGAATGGTTTGGATAACTTCTCAGAAAAGGCTTGGGAGACTAAGGAGTGGTATTCCTGGACGACACCTTAACTTTTTAATAGCATAGTGTAGGTGAAATTGTTACTATATAATGATAGTAAATATGTATCTACTTTAAAAAAAGGGATCCCCTCACTGACTTGGTGGTAGTTCTAGGTCTCTGGATGAGGGTGATGGAGTCCTGAATTAGTCCTGTGTTAAAAGAGGAGAGTCCCTCCATGGAGGTCTTTAAGAAGGAAAAGTTTTTTTATCATTCCCCTGATATTTCTCTTAAAGATGAGGAAACTGAGGCCCAGGTAGATGAAGGGATTTGACCAACATCACACTGATTCACAATAAATAGGATGCTTCTTTGTATACTCCATAGCGGTAGGCATGGGGCCTTAAACCAAGTAAGAAATTAGTGAATATTTACCAAAGGAATGTTGACTAGTGAGTGATTTGCCCTCCTTCAGCCTCATTTTCTGCCTGGGTGTCCTTTAAGCCAATGGCATATACTTGTGAGTTAGCTGGGAGAGACAGTGTGGAGAATGTTGCAATAGGAGTCAGAAATGACCTTGGTTCCAATATTGCCTCTGACATTTTAACCGAGTCATTTGACCTCTCTGAAACTCAGTTTCTTCATCTGTAAAATGGAAGTGATGATGATAACCTATAGAATCTAGCATTCCACTTCCCAACGATCTAATAAAGTAAATGGTCTTGAGCAAGATTCTCTAAGTAACAGACAGGAATCTTCAACAAGGTAATGTGATCCAATGGAAAGAGTATAATGCTAGCTGTTATTCTTACTATAATCATCTTTATTATTATTAATTACTATTGCAACATGACTCAGAGCCCCAAAGATCAATTTTGCTGTCTCAAATTGTCGTTCAGACCAGAAACCCAAAAGTTTGTTTATTTGTTTTTTTTTTTTTTTTATTTTTTTTTTATTTTTTATTGTTTATTTTTTTAAATTTCTTTTATTTATTTATTTATTTTTTTTAAACAAATACTTTATTAACTTCTGTTTTACATCATTCATTTCCGCCAGGTTTTGAGTTACAATCATTTTCCCCCCATTATTCCCCTACCCAACCTCCCAGAATAGCAGTCCCACAAGATATCGGTTCCTCCAATCTGCTCTCTCCCATACCTTCTCCCATACCCCCATCGACTTTTCCATTAGAGGAAGATGAATCTTTGTGTCCCAATGCCTGCACATCTTATCTCCCAATTATAGGCAAAAGAGTATTAATAATAGTATTTATATATATTTGAAACATTTAATGTTACAACCTCGAATTTCAGATCCATTTCCTTCCTCCCTTGTCACCCATTCCTTCTTGGGAGATAAGTAATTCAGTATATGTTGTACATGTCTAGCTATGCAAAAACATTATCATAGTAGATATATTGTACAAGGCTGCTTATAATTCCCTCCCACTCATCCCACTCCCCACCTGGTCCATTCCCTACATGATCCTGTCCCTCTTCTATAGTGGGTACTTCCAACCTCCCCTCCCCCCAAGGATGCCCTCCCATCTATCATCCCTCCTCTCATCCCCCTTCCCCCTATCCTGCTGCAGGTTGAGATATCCCATTTAGTATGTATGTCATTTTCTCCCTGAACCAAATTCAATGTGAATGTGGTTTTGCCTTTTTAGCCTTCCTTATTCTCCCTGTCCTTTGCACCCACTTCCCCTACATGAGATAGTTTACCCTACCATGTCTCTCCCCTCTCCTCTTGCCACTTTCCTCTCTCACCTCATAATTTCATCCCTTGAGTACTCTCCCTTCCCAACAAAATCGACCTATGCCCTCTATCCATATATAACTGTAACCATATACACACACATTCACATATGTATTCATATGACCACACCCCCTTCTTCCATTGTTTTCATAGTGAGAGAGATATCATCAGTCACAGATATTGCTTTTCCATATAGGAATGTAAATAGTTCAACTTTGATAAGTTCCTTTTGATTTCTTTTCCCTGATTACCTTCTCAGGCATCTCTTCCTTCTTGTGTCTGGATGTCAAATTTTCTATTCAATTCTGGTTTTTTCTCAAGAATGCTTGAAAGTCCTCTATTCCACTGAATGACCATATTTTCCCCTGAAACAAAAATACTCAGTTTTGCTGGGTAGGTGACCCTTGGGTTCATTCCCAGTTCTTTTGCCCTCTGGAATATCATATTCCATGCCCTTCGATCCCTCAGTGTAGAAGCTGCCAGGTCCTGGGCTATTCTGATTGTGTTTCCACAATATAGAAATTGCTTCTTCCTGGCTGCTTGTAGTATTTTCTCCTTGATCTGGGGATTCTGGAACCTGGCTATAATATTTCTGGGAGTTTTCTTTTTGGGATCTTTTTCAGGAGGTGATCTGTGGATTTTTTCAACCTCTATTTTGCCCTCTGGATCTAAAACATCAGGGCAGTTTTCCTTGAGAATTTCTTGAAGGGTGATTTCTAGGTTCTTTCCTTGATCATGGCTTTCAGGTAGTCCAATAATTTTTAAATTGTCTCTCCTGATCTATTCTCCAGGTCAGTGGTTTTTCCCATGAGATATTTCACATTGCCTTCTAATCTTTCGCTTGTTTGGATCTGCTTAACAGCATCTTGATTTCTCATAAAGTCACTAGCTTCCATTTGCTCCAGTCTAACTCTGAAGGAATGAATCTCCTCAGTGAACTTTTGAGATTCTTTTCCATCTGGCAAATTCGACTTTTTAAGGCATTCTTCTCCTCATTGCCCTTTTGGGCCTCCTTTGCCATTTGAGTTAGTCTATTTTTTAAGGTGTTGTTTTCCTCAGTCAGGCTGTTGACCCTCATTTCATACTTTTCCTGCATCCTTCTCATTTCTCTTTCTAATTTTTCCCTCCACTTCTCTTATTTGATTTTTAAAGTCCTTCTTAAGGTCCTCTATGGCCTGCAACCTGCTCATGTTTTCCCCTGGGGCTTTTGGAGCAGGACTTCTGACCTCACAGTCCTTTTTCCGCTCTATGCCCCCAAAATAGGAGTCTAGGGTTGCATTTTTCTGTTTCCTTTGCCTTGGCATGTTGCCACTTAATTGCTTGACTTTTGGGCTTGTTGCCACACTATGGCTTTAAGGCCAGATAGAGGAATTTTCGCCCCAAACGTGTGGGGGGCAACTTCCGTTTCTGGCAAGCTGTAAACCCACCCACGACTTCCACCCTAGATCACAATCCAGATCCAGGGAGGTTAAAGCAAGAGCGATTACTCCCCAAGACTGATCGCTGGATCTCCCCACGATTTGTAGGCTGGGAGCCAGAAATGCCTATGAAAACTACAAAATGGCGTGTCTCCTCAGCGGCTTCTAGCTCCCAGGGGAGGGAGCTGACGCATTCCCCAAATACAGGTCCCAAAGTCCATAGGACACTAACTTCTTACTTTGTCCTAGGCAAGTCTATGTTGATAATTCTGGGGTCGCCACAGTTCCTGGTGTTCTGGGGTTCCTCCAGCCGGCTGCTGGCCCTGCCGCCCTGGGGCTAAAACCTCGGCTCACGTGGACCTGGGCTCGGCTCGGCTCAGCTCCTGTGCTCTGCTCTCTGGGCTCTGCGCGCTGCCGGCTCCCAGACCGCTGTGCTGGTCCTTCCTGCAGGGTGCTGGGCTGTCCTCAGCGGGAGGTTAGCTTCTCTGTGTCGTTCTGTGGGTGCTGGGGCTCCCGAAGTTTTTCAGAGTCCTTTTTTACATAGTTTGTGGAGAATCTGGGGGCAGAGAGGCTTGGACGAGCTGTTTCTACTCCGCCATCTTGGCTCCGCCCCCTGTTTATTTGTTTTTTGTTTTAAATAGGTATTTAACACTGTCTGCATGATACAGTCCTTGATAGCACTAGTTAAAACACCAACTTCACCAAATTATTTCCTAAATGTTCACAAACTTGTAAGACCTTGCACCAGGCAGAACACTACATCCCCTAAGTGTTCAGTAAATGGAAGACAACTCCAAGGCATTCAAAGGATTTTCTGCATTCTACCACAGCATCCTTTGTCATCAAAACGCAAAGAGAGACTGAGCTTATGTGGCCAGAGAAGGAATGTCAGGGCTCTAGTGAACTTGATATAAGGTTTCTGATGGCTGTACATTTACATGATGGGGCCATTCTCTATTCATAAATATCCTGTCCCCATTATTAACAGAAACTTCGAAAAAAATAAGAAAAATAAACTATTAGAGTCAGAGCAATGAGAAAAAACAAATTATCATTAACAAGTACCCTGCAGTAATATGGTTTACTCATACGGCACTAAATTGACTTTTTTTTAAAGTGCCAATTCCGCAGATGCTAAAAGCAACCTATGGTGCACCTCTCAGATAATGTACAGCCTGATATCAGTTAATAGCCATAGTAAAGGCAAAATTAGAAAATTAATTTTTCGTCTATTAGCAGGTACCTGAATTATTTTCTAATTGCCTACAATACAAACATCCTACCTGCACTTTAGTAAACATTTTCTATATTTCTTTTTTTTAAAGTAATGTAATTTTTCTTTTACAATTATTATCATTCCTTCTAAATTTGCAAGTACAACCACTGTATTTTCTATTAAAGCTCATAGTAGAAAATAACATGCGATATTTAGGCTAAGAAAACTGCATAGCTCTGTTTCGTCTTGGGCTATTTGTGAGTATGTTTTTGGGTACTGCTTTCCTGTGTTTGTTATTTTAAAAAAATCAGTGCTAATATCTAAATGAACAAGGGGTGGGGGTCGGGGGAGGGGAGAGAAGTGTCAGAAATCAATACTTCTCTAGCAGCGTGTTTAACCTGCTGAAATGAAGTGTTAATCACAGAAATAAGATACCATATTACATTTATAAACTAATGAAACTAGAAAAAGCAAAGCGTGTGACACGATAATTAAACTGCTGGAACACATCCAAGCCTGTGTGTAAGTTGATAACCCTGGTGCCGTCTCTGGCAGTTAAAAAGCAGGTCTGCAATGAGGTGATACGGCCAGCTTCGTTGTTAATTGAATAACAGGCCATCTATAAACACTACTAATTGCACATGTGAAAACCTGTGTATAACTAGTGGAACTGCCTTCAGAAGCACTCAGGGAAAAAAACTACTTGGGTGGAAGAGACTGCAAATATTCTGTCTTCCTTAATTCTTCTAAGTCATAGTTTAGGCTGGCCACCACATCCATTTTATTAACCTCTCTACAACAGACTTAATGATACATTTTTTCTCAAGATTATTTTTCTTCTTAACTCAATACAAAGAACAGAACTATCAATTTCCCATTTCAGGAAAGAACAAACAAGTAATCTAGAAATTTCAGTCTGTGAATGGAAAGCTTTCTAAATTGCAAAAGAAGACATGATCTTATTCCCAACAGGCAAAATGCTTTTCGGAATTATTCTGACGCATTTTGCAGCAGATGAACAGCATGGAGTGTGAAGATTTGACAGTTTTTTTTTCTTCTTCTTTAAGCACTATAGCCATTTGGGGAGACTCAGAAACTATTCTGAGAATTTTATTTATTCATTCATTTAATAAATTTCTTTTTAAATGACTTGATTTCACTTCTGATGAATGAGAACTATTTTCAAAATATTCCAAACCATGCTCTTAACCAATCATTTTTTTAAATCTGTAGGGGAGACTAGTTGGCCCAAGGGAGTAGTTATAGGATGTGAAACCTCTTCTAGGTTAACAGTTCAAATCTAAATCAGGTCAGTGGAGACCAAAGGTCATTGCCATTCCCCAGCTGCTTAGGAGCTTCTGTGAAATGAATGGATGAACTCAATCCTGTTCCTACCTGACAAGCATACACATCACAAACTCACATAACACCACTGAGAAATGTATTTGGTATAGCGTCTAGCACATTATGAGCAACTCAAATATTAAAACATGTAGATGAAACAGAAATAAGTCAACTGACTGAATGGAGGATGAAATTCAAGCCTTCTATTTTTTTTCCAAGTCCCTTTAAGCTTTGAAAACATGATTCTTTCAGGGACCAATAAAATTCCTTTAGAAAAATATGAATCTTAATGCTACGGTTCACTGCTAATGGGAAAAAGATATTGCCCATCTTTGCAAGCTACTACTCTCATTTTTTAGCATTATTTTAATTTTTCCCCCAAATAAATCTTATGCTCCCATCAACAAGTATATAGAAAAGAAGGGGGAGAAACATTTTTAAAAGTGATTGATGAGACAGTTAAAGAAAAAAATGCAACAAAAATGCATGGTATAACTTCAACAAGGTGGTTTAAAAAATGTCCTGTTTGGGGGCAGCTAGGTGGCACAGTGAGTAAGAGTGCCAGCCCCGGAGTCGGGAGGACCCTGGATCGGATCCGGCCTCAGGAAATTAGCACCCACACATAAAAATGACTAGTCATGTAACCTTGAGCTTTACTTAACCCCAATTGCTTTAAAAAAAAAAAAGTCCTGTTTGAAAGTTTCCATGACTCATGAACTTTTCCGTATATTTAAGTAGTTTTTTGCCCTTATGGTCATTATTACTTTCCTTAGTTATATACTAATATTCAAAATATATATTGTTCTATTGGTTCTGCTTTCTTCCATCTGTGTCATCCCCATTTTGTTGTTGTTGTGCAGTTACGTCCAACTCTTCATGACCCCATTTGGGGTTTTCTTGGCAATGATACTAGAGTAGTTTGTAGTGACTTGCCCAGGGTCACACAGCTGGTAAGTTTCTGAGTATTATTTTAATTCAGGAAGATGAGTTTTCCTGACTCCAAGCCTGGCACTCTATCCACTGTGCCTTGTCACCTACCTTGTCACCTCTATCCAAGTCCTCCATTTCTTTAAATTCTTCTTATGCATTATTTATTATGGCACAATGATATCTAGTACATTCACAAGCTATATTTTTGTTTCTGCCACTCCCCAATTGACAAGGACGATTTGTGTTTTTGTGGTTTTCTCTTTTTTTTAATTGTTGTTCTTATTATTAAATATAACCTTCCAGGAATTTTTAAAGTAGATTTTATCTTCATATAAGTTCCAATGGAATTCTAATAGTAGGATCACTAGATCAAAGGGCATAAATGTTCCTGTAACTCATATTATATGATTCCAAATTGTTCTTTAAAAAAAAAAATGGAAACAATTCAGTTCCACCAGCAGTGTATTAGTGTGTATGTTTTTCAGCAGTACAGTGGCCCCAAATATCATCTCTCTCATTATCTTTGCCAATTTGATAGTTTGCTCAGAGATGTGTTAATTTTCATTTCTCTGATTATTAATTTGATTTTTTCACATGTTCATTGATAACATGAATTTATTTTTCCAACACCTGCCTGTGTATGTCCTCTGACCACTTAGAGGAGAGGTTCTTAATATTTCTGTGTATGTTATGGATAACTGTGGCAGTCTGGTGAATCAAAAGGATAACCTCCTTAGAAAAGCAGTCTTCAATAATTGAAAAAGAATGCTAATTTGCAGGTAGAGGTTAATGAAAATAAATATGTGATTTTACCCATCCCAAGTCACAGATCCTCCCCGCCCAAATCTATACACAAACCCTTTGGGGGCCTGCAGACCCCGAGTTAAAAATCTTTAACTCTGAAAGAACTTACTCTGATAAATTTGTGTCAATTCATTATAGTTTTCAGATATGATTTTTGTCAGAAAAATGTGTTTTGTAAAGACTTTTCCCCCAGTGAATGCCCTTACTCGTTCTAAACTCATTTTATTTTGCAAATTTTTACACAACAGAATTTAACTGTCTTGTCTTTTATAACTTTTTTTCTTTGAAGATGGTTAAGAATCCTCCCCCTCTCCACAGTTTTAAAAGACACAACATTTCTCTCCACTATGGTGTCCTAATTTTGTTTACTAAGTCATTTTAATAATTAGATTGTTGATCTACTTGGAATTTGTTCTGGTATGAAAATTCTTAGGCAAGAAGATCCTTGGAAATAAAATGCAACTACACTTTGACTAATTTTTATTCCCTTCTAGATTAAATATCATGCCCCAACATAGTGCCTTTGATGGATTAGATGGCTAGAGAAAAGTTCCTAAGGATCTTTGATTTCAGAAAAGGAATACCTAAACTAAGATATGATAAACAGTGATAAGAAGTGAGCCAAGACAGAGGGAGTATAGGAATGGGGCCTCTCAGGACACTGACATATCTATAACTATTACCACAGATGCTTCCCACCTGGAGAGCTGATCTACAGATGTTTTCAGACCCAGAAGTTGAAGACCTGACTAGCCATGCTCAGTTAACAATTTCAACCACTTTTCTTAAAATCAAATTCGACTGTACCTGTCCATTACTTTTAACTGTTCCACTACTAACATAAAGTTTTCTAAGTAGGGTTAACCATTAAGGCCAACCAAAGCTATGATCATAGTTCATTTATTTGCAGGTGGTATCAATATGGAAGACTTAACACCAGCTTCCCAGTGGCACTACCTACATCATAGAATTGTGAAGAGTATGTTGCTTTTTAAACTTTGTAGTCATATAAATATGTTGTTATTTTTATTTTTACCCTTATTGATATTTTTATACATATAAACTTAGGTTGAGATAAATACTGTCTCTAATTTGGAATCCAAGAAGCTGTTTTCCTTTGGGACCTATGTATCATGTTTTATTCAACATTGGCATAAAGCAACCCTACTACTCCCACTACTGATAGTTACATTTGAAGGCTAAAGAACCAGAAATGGGCAGCATAAAGTTCTGCTTTCAAATTCATTTCTTCCTTAACTATAGAAGTTTTAGATTCCTAGATATCTGGGTTCATACAGAAACCCACTTTTTCTAAGCAGTCTACTTAAATACAAGATAATACCACTTACCTTTTAAAATCACCTCTTCAAAGTGGTAATTGATTTCAATGTAATTATACACACACACACACACATATATGTACCAACATTTAGCAAGACTTTTCATATTATAAAATTCAAGCAAAAGAAATTGGAGCCCTTTGAAATTAGGTAATCCTTTCATTTTTGAAGGTAGTGGAATATTTTTTTCTACTAAATAATCTAGTACTTTGTGGTAGGTTTTTTAAAATGGACTTAATCCATACTTGATACAGTTATTAAATGATATATTTCAGAGTTCAAATACTTGATCAGTAGTCAGAGAATTTGGGATCAAACTCAGGTCTACTACTACTACTTGTGTGGCTTTGGTTAAGTCTTATCTCTTCTGTGGTCTCAGTTTCCTCATCAGTAAAATAGAAGCAGAGATTAGATGTCTTTGAGCTCCCTTCCAACTCTGAGTCTATGATACTATGAATCATTGATGTCTTGGATATAAATCTGTAGCTCCATATACATATGTAACATATAAACATTCAAAGACCCATATGATTCTGCATCCATGTATGTTTATACAACAAACATGTTATCATAGCAGCAGGTGGTGCAATGAAGAAAGCATTGGGCAAAAAAAAAAAAAAATAAAGAAAAAAGAAAGCATTGGGCCTAAAGTCAAGAATACCTGAGTTCAAATCCAGCCTCAGGCACTTACTAGCTGTGTTACCCTGGGCAAATCACTTAACATTTGTTTGCCTCAGTTTCTCATCTGTAAAATGGGGACAGTAACCTACCTTTCAGGGTGGTTTTGAGGATTAAATAAGATAATATTTGTAAAGCATATAGTAAGTGCTATGTAAATGTTAGCTATTATTATTATTGTTATTATTTTAGTAGATTTTCAAGCACTGAAATTCAGCACCCTTTTGATCAGTAGTTCTCAAAGTGTAGTCCACAGACTCCTGGGAATCCCTAAGACCTCAGGAGTTTATGAAGTCAAAACTACTTCCTTAACTACACAAAGATGCTGTCTGAATATTAAAGTACTCCACTCCTTTTCAATTACATATCTGTGTGAGGCTGGATTTTCTTCATATATTTCAACCACAACAACATATTGCAACAGACTGAATGCAAAAGCAGAGATGAGAATCCAGCTGTCTTCTATTAAGCTAGAAACTAAAGAAATTTTTTTAAATAGATAAAACAGTGTCACTTTTCTCAATTTTTTGTTTTGGAAAATTTAGGGGTTTTTAACAAAAAAAATGATATTTATGTTAATGAATAATGAGTTGTTTCAATAAATTTATGTTAATAAATAATTAGTTGCTATTTTAAACGTATTAATAGTTTTAAAATATATTTATTCTAATTTCTAGCATGGCAAATATTGATTGATATATAGACAACATAAAACAAAAGCTCTTTGGGGTTCACCATAATTTTTAAGAGTATTAAAGGGTCCTGAGACCAAAAAGTTTGAGAACTGATACTTTAAATAACATACAAATAATGGGACTCTCTAAAGCAGAGATGTCAAACTCATGGCTCATGACAAAATTCCCCAGGAAGGCCAGAACCTTTTTTTTTTAAATACAATACAACATATAGTGTTATTTTGTAGTTTTCTAAGTCAACATGACTCAACAGGTATCCAAATCTATTTAAGTTTGACACCACTGGACTACATGATTAGGAAAACTAATAGAAACTGTGCTCCCCTAGCCAAAAAATGAGGGGGGGGAAAAGTTTATATTCTTCTTCATTTAGATGTTGAAGAGAAAAGATATTAGGGAAAAGAACAAGAACTCACATTTATATCAATTTTAAGGTTTAGGGCTTTCCTTCACAACAAAAAGGTAAGGAGTATCGAAAGTAGCATGGTATAGCAGACAGGATACTTGACTTGCAACCTGGTGTTCAAATTCTGCCTCAGATACTTACTAGCTGTAGGCTTATTAGCAATTACTTAACCTTTCTAACCCTCAACTTCCTCATCTGTACAATGTAGATAACAAAAAGACCTACCCAATGACTGTTGTGAAGATCAAATATAAAATGCCTTGCAAAAGTGAAGGCACTATAAAATGTCAGCTAATAGTATTATTAGTGCCAACATTATTATCCCCTTTTTATAGGTTAAAAAAAAACCCAAGCCCAGAGACCTTAAGTGACTTGTCCACAGCTACACAGCCTTGTAAGTGCTAAGAATAGAACAGATCGTTGCTGTTCCTTTGCAGAAACTGCTACTATGGCACATGTTTGGTATGAAAGGAGACTGAGATGGCATGTGGGAATACTCAACGGATCTGTGATTTTGTCAGCACAGGGAACTCCCTCCACCAACACAAACTGCTACTTGCCTATGGTTTAGTATGGTCTTCAAAAATGTCAGACCTGGCAAACAGTTCAAAGAATGTTACCAAATTGACACCATATACGACAGAGAGAGAGAGAGAGAGAGAGAGAGAGAGAGAGAGAGAGAGAGAGAGAGAGAGAGAGAGAGAGAGAAACACCAAACCAGAAAACACTATGAAGAACAATATCAAAAAGTAACTTTTTAACTAAACAAAAGAAGGTTGTCTCTGTATCTTCTTAGCTAAATTCAGTCATCAATACTGCACTTCCTCATCAAGGAGAAAGATTAGCAAGATCTTAAGAACCAAAGCCTCAGGTTTCACATCTCTTTTGACTTGCTTATTCCCTAAATTCTTTTCTTCCCTTCCAGAACCTCTGGATACAAAATAAATAACACTCAAAGCTTCACTCTGGCTCAGTAGCAACAGGAAATTCAGACTACCCATCATACTAGTATAATAACCATGTTTAACCAGAAAATACCAGAAAGGAGAGAATACAAGCACAGGAACTTGGTGGGAGACAAGAAAACTATCTATTATCACATAAACTGGTCACTATGACATGAACATTTCCAAAAACCTTCTAAAGTTCATAACTCCAGGTCTAGCAAGGGCACGTATGAAGTTTAGGAGACAAAGGAAAGACATGCTATACTTTTCCAGAAATTAAAAAGAGACAAAGTTTACAGAAACCAAGTATTACCTTCAACATCACAACTTAGATAGTTGCGTACTTCGTTCAAGATGAAGTTAATGTCATCCTCTGAAGGAATAGGATGTGAGGTGATATCAGTTGGACTATCAGTTGTCCCAGCTATGGTCATCTTTTCCCAGGGCAAGAAGAAAATAACTCGTCCATCACTGGTGGCAGGGTCAAGTAGTCCCATACTCTCTGGGCTGAGGTAAAGAAAAGAGTTACTTATTTCTGAGCTGGTATAAGAGAAATTCATTATATATACCTCTAAAGGGTAATTTTCATCCACCATTCTCAAGCATCCAAGTGACTACTCTCACTTTCATTTTCTATTTGAAAACCTGTAAAAGAAAAACCCTTAACAAGGATTCCATGGGTACTTGGACTTAAGTATTTTGCTCAGGCACGGAATTTTAATGAATGACAATGGAAGATGATGGTCCAAACAGTAAAAAAGGTTAAATTAGGAATGTCACATGCAAAAAAAAAAGTTTTATCTTTTATTTTCACATCACCTTTATTTCCAAATACATCTCCTCTCCTCCAAAGGACTCATCCTTTATAACAAACATGGAAGAAGACGGGAAAAAACAGTTTATTCATCAACCAAGGCTAACATTATATGGAGTGCTCCAACTCCACCTCTACAACTCAGGGAGGGTGATGCAGTCTCATCTTTTGAAAGTCAGATTTTCAAATGACCAATTATACATACATATATAAGCATGTGTGTACATACATACATATGTGTGTATATATGTATATGTGTGTATAGGTATATACATATATATGCGAATTTTCCTGAAGTCATAAGAACCTATCTATCAAAAGGAAACATTTCTGACATCATTTTTAATAGTTTTGGTCCCCATGCTTGCTACCTGGAGCACTCACATAGCATACTGGCTCGGGTCAAATGCCCATGATTTTTAAAGAGATGAGTTAGGAGTAGTAGTTAATTCCTCAATCTCTAAAGTATGATGAAAAGTTGTCCATTGGGATATTTGGTACACCTGTTAGTGAAAAGTCTCCAGACAATACACCAAAGAAAGGCTATAATATATGCCAGAAACTAATCTGAAATGAAATTCCTCACTCTTTTGGGCTTAGGTATAACCTGTGCCTCTTTACAGCTTAGGGTGGATTTCTATTACTACCATGAAACTAGGATAACTTAAAAAAGTAGTTTCATGGGAAAAAAGTATTTCTACTATTATGAAAATCCCAGTAAGTTTGATTTAGCCTAGTGCTTTGCAAAGAACAAGCATTTGGAGGATTTTTTTTTAAGTTGATGTTGGGATAAACATCAGAAGAGAGGGCAATCAGTGCCCTCCATTTAAAGAATGTATTTTTTTTCAATCATTCTACTAATTAGTATTTATGAAATACCTACTATGTATCAGGCCCTATACTAAACAGTAACATAATAAAAAATAGAAATATTCTGACCCCTAAGGAATGTATCAGGAAAGACAACACACACACACACACACACACACACACACACACACACACACACACACACACACAAAAACTTTTTTTCCCCCTTTTTGGTTCAGACCTGCGATTTCTTTGGTGCAAAAAACTTTTAGTATTTTTTTAAAAAGCCTTCTACCAATGCAGGTCTGGACTTGCTGTGCCACTTTGGGTCTGAAGAGAGCTGCCTGGGAACATAGAGCCTACATGGCTTAGGACACATACAGGAGGAGAACTTGGAACAAATTAGGAAGGAAGGCAAGAAGAGGGAAAGAAGAAGGTAAAAAGGAAGGGAAGGAAAAAGAATCCACTAAATGCGTACTGTGTGCCAGACACTGTGCTAAGGGCTTTATAAATTTTATCTTATTTGATCCTGACAACAACCTGGAGAGGCAGGTGGTGTTCCATTTTATATTTTACAGCTGAGGAAACTGAGGCAAGAAGAGTGTTACTTGCCCAGTGTAATGGAAATGCAGATTTGAAGATCTTCCCTGCCCCTAGGCACTTTGATTGGCTTAAGAGACTTTGATTGACTTAAGTGACTCTGAGAACCTTCTTTAATTTTAAAGTATACTCTGCCCCCTAATAGGCTGAATGTGGTCACATGGAGCCTGTGGTAGGAGGCTTGGTTTTCAGGAATGACCACACCTTGATGCTGTGTGATTGGGCAGTGGGTCAAGAGGGTGGTTACATTCTCTGAGCCAGGAGAAGACTATATAATCCCCGATTTGAGGCTTTGCTTTGGGGCTCACTTTGAGAAGTGTTGTTTGATTTGACCAGATGAGACTCTGGGAAGCCGTTGTTGAGAGCCCCCCGGCTTTGAAAACCCAGATGTTGATGCTTCCCTCTCTGGTAACTGTGATTTGGTATTGATGTAATGGTTGGACAGTTTGGAAGCCTGTCTGTTTGATCTGTAAGTTCTGTAACTCTGAAGTTTGGAGTTTTTCCCCTGAACTAGGTAATATATGTTTGTTTGATTAAAGTAAGCTTGTTAACCCATTTTGAGTTGCTTTCCTTTTGAAAAGCAGATCTAAGAACCTATATTGGCAGCTACCCTGGGGATGTTGGGGTGCTTGCTGCTACACCCAGTTTCACATCACTAGATAGTATCTGAGGCTAGATTTCCCTGAATAACATCACAAAAAGGAGGTAGAAATTAATTTCTTGGGGTCTCTCAAGCTCATTTTATAGATGGGAAAACATGCATAGAGACATACAGTTAGTGAGTAGAAGAGGAAAGATTTGAACTCGGGCCTTCTTGATTCTAGGCCCAGTGCTCTATCCACTGCACCACCTAGTTGCTTCTGGACCTTATTTTTTGCCTTATTTTTATTAAGAAAGGCAACCGATCTTCCCTGTATGGGAAAGGCTTTACTGGACTTGTGAAACAAACGCCTGTCCTGGGTTCTTAGTATTTGGTAAATAAAGCCTTTTTTTTTTTAAGAGCTTAAGCTCTAAATAAATAATTAAATAAATTTTAAATTTATCTTAATAAATATCTAAGTAAATCTTAAATCTAAAATAAGATACCAAGCAACTCATTTCTATCTCCTTTTTGTTATGTTATTCAGAGAAAGTCAGCATTGCTCTTTAACAAAATGCAGAACTTTTTATAGTCATGTTTCAAACATTTGGACCAATATAGCTAAAATCTCACTCTCATTCAGAAGTAATCTAGAAAAAAAAATTTTATCAGACTTCTTAAATCAAACTATCAGCATTATGCCTATGGTGGTGTTCCCATCATGAACTACATTTGGAAAGATCATATATATGGTTCTCTGGAGAGTAAGGGTACCCTTAAAATAAATAAGTCGATATATAAGTCGATATATAAGTCGATAAATAAGTCGATAATAGCTAACATTTATATGCTAACTATGTATCAAGCACTATGCTAAGGACTTTATAGTTATTATCTCATTTGATCCCCACAACACTAGGAGGTAGGTGCTATTCTTATCCATTTTACAGATGAAGAAATTGAGGCAAACAAAGCTTAAGTGACTTGTCTAGAGTCACAAAGCTAGTGAGTGTATGAGGCCAAACTGGAACGCGGGTCTTCCTGACACCTGGCCCAGTACTCTATCTACTAACTGCTCAAAATATTTGCTTCAGATCCAAAGCTATATGAAGACTTCTGTGTAGGTATTCCTAACTGAGAAGCCATTTTTCATTTCCTAAAGCATTCCATTGAGCTGAATTGGTAAGACAGGTGGTGGTCAGCTACATCCCTCAGCAGGAAGACATTCCTGTTACAATTCCTCTCCGCGCTGAGAATTTGGACAAGCATCCTTTTTTTTTTTTAAAGCAATTGGGGTTAAGTAACTTGCTCAAGATTACACAGCCAGTCATTATTTATGTGTGGGTGCTCATTTTCTGAGGTCAGGACTGAACCCTGGGTCATCCCAACTCCAGGGCTGGCGCTCTTACTCACTGCACCACCTAGCCGCCCCTGGGACAAGCATCCTTTAAAAGAAGGCAGTAGAAAAATAGTCAGACTAGAAAAAAGGCATCAAAGTCTATTTAGAGAATTTTTCCTATTTGGGTGATGGTTCTAGTTCCAAATGCCATTTGCTTGGACCCTTGGTTAAAGGAATGTCTGACTGAAGTTTGGGTTTTTTCAACATCAGGTATGATTTCAACTGTGGCTTCAACACAGTTCATCAACTATGAAGGACCTGATTTTTAAGAAGAAAAACTTCTCAGTTCAGTGGTTTAGAATTTGGTACTCATAAAGTCATAGGCCCATTATCTACATGGACTGAACATCTTTCTACTGTTCCATAGCTACAGATCACAGCTCTGACTCTGTCTAACCATATGCCATATATGGACTATTTTTAATGGGAGACACAGAGAACTGGATCGGAGCAAATATATCACAGATATTTTTATAATAACAAGAAATAATAGTGGATAGACCATCAAAGGCAGGAATACATAGATTTAAGACCTATCTTTGCCATTTACTAAGTTGTGTGACCCTAACCAAGTCACACACCTTTGGACCTCAGTTCCACATGTATAAAATGAAGGGTTTGGCTTAGATGGCATTTAAGGGCCCTTCTAGCTCAGAATCAATGATCCTATAATACAGTTATCCCTTCTACATTGTGGGAATTAGGGGTACAGTACCCCCACAATCTGAAAACTCTGCATAAAAATTTTTGATCCTCCCTTTGTACCATAGAAACAGTTTGATTTTTTTTCTTTTTCTTTTATGGGGTGTTTATAGTACCTTACTGTAAAATTTGAATTGATATTATACAATACTATGCCTAAATTTTATGCATTTCTGAATTTCTAAACTTTTTCTGTGTCATCTGCTAGCTTTTATGGCTTCTGCAAAACTCCCAAAAAAATTTCCCAATCAGTTTCTTATACTGACCCACAATATATTGAAACCATGGGAGTGAAAGTTGTGATGTGAAAGGAATAACTGTAAACAATTCACATTTATATAGTCATTAAGGTTTTGCAGGTAGGTGGCACAGTGGATAGAGCACCAGGTTTGGAATCAGAAAGACTCAGCTTCCTGAGTTCAAATCTGGCCTCAGATACTTACCAGCTATGTGACCCTGGGCAAGTCACTTAAAATGGTTTAAGTTTTTTCATCTGTAAAATGAACTGGAGAGGGAAATGGAAAACTGCTCCAGTATCTTTGCCAAGAAAACCCCAAATGGGGTCACAAAGAGCTGGACACAACTGAAAAACAATTCAACAAAAACAATTAAGATTTTGCAAAGGACCTTTGTCACAACAATTCTGTGAAAAAGGTAGTGAAACATATGATCTCCATTATACCTATGGGGAAACCAAGGCTTGTAGATTAAGTGATTTGCCCATGATCACACAGTTAATAAGTGTCTGAGACAGGATTCAGATTTGAATCCTTGACGTCAAGTATAGCATTCAATTTACTCTACAGCCTCGGTCAATATTCACTCAATAAATATTGGTTTCTTGATGTCTTACCACACATGAAACATTATAACATACTGTAGAAGATACAAAGAAGCTGCTAGTTACTACCTCTGTGGCCTTGGGTAAGTCACTTGACCTTTCTGGGGTCAGTTTTTTCCATCTGGAAATGACAAGTGGAGACTAAATTCTCTTACACCTCTGATTTCCATGATACAGCTCTAAATCATATGTCCTGAAGAGCAGTGTGATATAACTGGATTTCAAGTCAGGAAAAAATCTGAGTTTGAATCCTGCCTCTGACATTGACTAGTTGGGAGACCATAGGTCAAATCACTTAATCCTTATGGACCTCCAGCTTCCTCATCTACAAAATGGGAATACTAATATCTATAACATCTACCTCACAGGATTGTTCTGAGTCTCAAATGAGATATTAAATTTAAATGCTTTGTAAATTGAATGACAAATATTAGCTATCATCACCTTTAGCTTTATGGTTAAACTTTCCTTCCATATCTGTGTGATAAAACTTTTTTTCATTCTAAAAGAATCCAGAGAGTGTGTTTTATGTGTACACACACACACACACACACACACACACTTTATTATTCTAAAGAGATACTCCCTGAGAACATCAGGCACTATGAAATGGGGTCTTTTTCAAGCTACAAGGATACATACTGTTTTGGGAAAGTCTTTCCTTGACCTGCAAACGTTAATTCATAACAACATTTTCAATGATGCACATATACTGATTCATTAGCAATTAAAGAACCAAGACTATTATCTAAGATCATGGTTGTGTGGATAGTTGCTTTATATTATGTTCTTAAAATATATTGTCTTTTTTGGTTTAAATACTCAATTATTAACTGAACATTCCATATTTGGTAACTTGAGTATTGAATATCACTATAAAAATGCAACCACAAAATCCTTTAAAACTGTTAAAGGCAGTAAAAAGAATTTTAAAGGGTGAAGGTGATGGTTAACAATACCCTCATATAACTGGGAACAGGCGAGAAACAATACACCAAGTACCTAAGTGAAGACATATGTCCTGGGCTTTGAATTAACGAGGGGAAAGGGAAGATAAAGCTATTAATGATAGATATTAAAATTTAAAAAGCCACTAGAAAATACTCTAGATAAACTTTTAAACTGGCTAAAACTCATACCCTTATTGAGAGAGAAAAATCTGTTTACAACGAAGAAACAATTTTGTAAGATTATGTTAAAGTTTTACAATGGATGCCCCCCCCCGCCCCCACAGTTAAAATCTTCACCAAGGAGAAAGACACAGACCCTGGTCCAATGTGCATGAATCATTTTGTACCAAGAGGAAAAGCTTGTTGTTAATTTATGTGGTTGTCTGGGTCTAAATGCAATGAACATTTTTATCATGCAGACCAGTGCTTTGCTGAAGTAGCTTAATTTAAACTGAAATCAATTTATTGTTAACTGCTTAGCAATCAGTGGGATAGCTAACAAACAGTGTGCGAGGATAGACCCAGTTTAGGGCGAACAAAATAACATAACCCCTAATCAAGGGTAGGAAGCATCTGCTGAAGAGAGATGGTTTTTTGGTTACAGAGATTTCAGTCATTTAGTGCTTTTGTAGAGAACATTGTAGAGAGCATGACCTAAGAAGCTCAAGCAATTTTAAAAAGGATTTATTTTCAAATTTTCTACCTTTCATGTTCACACCCACCTGCCTTTTCTACTCTGACTTTTTAGTTTATATGAGACAATGATACACATAACATATTACTTAGGTTCTTCCAAAGTTTAGTAAATTCTACAATAATATGGCCAAAAGAAGACACTCTTATAATCCTCTAAGCTCTGTAGGCAGTAATCAGAAAAATGTGAATGGAAGACAATGAACTCACTGAATTCCCAAACTGATCTAATTCTGGTCCAGTTCTTGGAGTTGGGTTGTCATCAGTCTGACTGAGGGCTTCTAGACAGTTCATATCAGCCCTGGTTCCCTGACTCACCTCTAGGGATGTTGGGAAAAACAGGCTTGAGTCAGACTAGTGCAATGAGTGGTGGATTGGCAGGCCCAATCTCCTGTTACTTCACCCTACCAAACAGAGTGAACTTACGAACAAAAACAAACCTATCTTCCTTGGATCCAAAGAACTACAAATTCACTTTCTACAATCACTACTCACAGTGAATCCTTTGGGCCTAACCAATTTCCAAAAACATAGGACTCATCTGGAATTAAATTGGCTTTTGAAATTGATAAATTGAATGGAATTAGACCAGTCACATTCTGTTCCCATAAAATTTCCAATTCAGGCAACAATGAAGGTGTCCAGGATTGCTTCTGTCACCTTGATCAGCATCATATTTCTGGTCATTGGTTAATGTCTTTATGCATTTGGGGGGCAGGGAGAGGAGGAAAGAACTATATAAGGTAATGCCCCACATTCAAGGTTATTACAATGCAAGGGATTTTTTAATGTAATGAAAATTAAAAGATCACTAATCAGAAGGAAAACTTTGAGTATCTGAAAGTCCACAGAAGGTCCTAAAGATTACTTAATGAAACAAACTCCTCACTGAACAAAAAGGAGTCTGGGTGGGGAGGGGTACATGGAAGACAACTAAGGTAGAACACCTCATTCTCTGTGATATGTTTGTGCTTAATTATTTTTCTTTAATGTCCCAGGAGGGATTCAGTCTGGAAGGCAAGAGGTTTGATGCTTTGCTTTTTTTTCCCAGTCATTACTGTGATGCAAATACAAAAGGCATAGGAAAAGTATTTTTTTTTTTTTTTTGGTGTGTGTTTTGGTTTTTTTTTGAAGGGGGGAAGGCAGGGCAAATAGGGTTAAGTGACTTGCCCAAGACCTCACGGCTAATAAGTGTTAAGTGTCTGAGGCCACACTTGAACTCAGGTCCCCCTGACTCCAGGGCTGGTGCTCTATTTACTGAGCCACCTAGCTGCCCCATAGATAAAAGTATTTTAAGGAGGTAGATGTTAGACCCAATCCAAGGAAGTCAATTGATTTCTAAAGAATTAAAATGTAGTAAGGTACTTCACCTATAGGTGGCGCAGTGGATAGAGCACTGGGCTTGGAATGGGGACATCAGAGAGTTCAAATCCTGTCTCAGACACTTATTTAGCTGAGTGACTCTGACAAAGTCACTTATCCCTGTTTGCCTCAGTTCCTCATTTATAAATGAATTAGAAAAAGAAATGCCAAACCATTCCTGTATAGCTCATACCTAACACAGTACCTTGAATACAATGGGCAGTTAAATGTTTATTGAATAAGATATATGGCACCTGTCCCCCATGCCCCCAAGACTTTCCTTAGTACAGTGAGACTGTATTCAACTCTGCCCAAATGTGTGTGTGTGTGTGTGTGTGTGTGTGTGTGTGTGTGTGTGTCTGGGTCTCTCTCTCTCATTTAAAACATGATAATACCAAGAATAACCTAAATGGGTTAATTCAGTCTAAAGGAAGAATTGCTAAATTTAGTTAAATTGAAACAATTCCAGTATACTCATGCTCAATTGATTATTCTAAGAAAATGAATATACAGGACTGAGTACCCTTGTAGAGAGGCCACAAATCTCTACCCCTAAGAAGTTAATCTTGCCATAATTGGCTAAGAACTGTTAGACTATGTTTATCATTTATTCTACTTTTCTTTTGAAATGCACTTTTAAAAATGCATCATATCTTGTCTTCAAGTTGAATACCCAAATTAATCCTTTTTATTTGTATATCATAAGAGAAAAATTTGTTACATTTCCTTCTTAAGTAGGTAGGCAATTCTAGTTATTACAAAGGTGGATCAAAAGACGAATCTAAAAAAATTATGGGTTGACTTTCGAGAATCTCACTCACTCTAGCTACAAACACTGACTAGTGCAAAAGGTTGATCTTGGAATCTGGTTACCTGTAATAACCAGGCATCACAATATGTACTCCAGCACTTGGCTGACAGATGTTTGAGGTGGTCTGATTATCCATTTTGCGCAGTGCATCTGTGAAAGGTCCTGTAGCATTGATAACACATTTGGCTCTCACTTCAAATTCGTGCCCTGTGAAAGAAAACAGCATCAATCACAGACCCCATTTGTTTCTCTGCTCACTGATGCTTTGGATTATTAATTTATCTATTAACTTAACCTATGGTGAAGTATATTGTATGCCATATTAAGTGACATGAACAGCTGGAATCACTGAAAAGGCAGTACATACAAAAGGTTCCCATATGGGTTATTTTATACACACACACACACACACACACACACACACACACACACACACACACACTCTCAAAAACCCAAAATGAAGCAAATAAAATAAGTGATTCGTTTCATTTGGGCTCCCATTTTATTTTGCTGAAATATCCAGTATTTGAGAACCAAATCCCAAGAAACCACGAGAAAGTAAGCTATTTCCTTCTTTAAAATGAACTTCCTAAACAAGGATGCCATCAGACACTTTCAGAGAATTTTTTGCTCAACAGAAGGATCTGGTTATGAAGCCTTGCTCATACTGTCAAAAAAAAACAAACAAACCAGAACATGAATGAAAAGCCTGACAGAAGTTAAAAGATGACCAACCAACGTTAATGACACACCACCAGGCTTTGGAAATATTCTGCCAATGTCATCTAAGTCATGTCTAGAAACTCCACTTGCTTATTTCATTTTATTTATAACATGCCTCTGTGAAGAAAACTCAACCTTTCCTAGCTGAGGGATTCTTAGCTGGGTATTTTTTCTTTTAATAGCATGCCCTTCTCCCACTAAGGGAAAAAAAAAAGTGAGACCTATAACAGCAATTTTACCTATTCAACCACAGCCAAGAGAGTAAGGAATAGTATTAATGTGATTCTGAAATCTAGCTTAAACGACAATGAGATGATAGACAAAACTATAACAATTCAATAAAGAAGCAAAGACAGGGAATGCACATACCTGTTAGCATATCTTTGCACCGGGCGCCACATACACGAAGCTTCCCAGTTTGTGGATCCTTCTTCTTCAACAAATTCTTCACTTCAACATAATTGGCCATGGCAGCCCCATACCTGGCAGCAGTGAGTGCGATGGCAAGGTTCATCCTTGCATCATTGTGTTGTCCTGCAGCAGGGGAAGGAATCAAAGGAAGGACATGAGTCACCTCGAGCCACTGACTTATGGTATGGAAGTATGTCACAACAGATCTGTCACATCTGTCCCTGTCACCCAGAATATACATGATGGCTGGTCAGGTCCATCAGGGATTATTTAAAGATACATGGCCTATTCTAGGTCAGGGTATTACCCTGTTATTTAGCAGTAGCAAATGCAATGTTATTCATCACAGAGATAGATAACACCACTGGTCTGCAGAGCTGACATCAGGACCCAAGAAGATTTTTTAAATTGTAATATTGTCCACCACATTTTAGAATGAATATACAAATAAGCCTTCCCTTTGACTTTTCAGAAGGGAAATAATGCAAGAATTTCAGAAAAGGAAACGCCTTCTATAGGATGAGTTGGCAATTTTATGAGCATATGTTTTATCTTATATCAAAATTCTTTCAATAAACATGCATTTGCCAGATGCTGACTACCTGCAAGACACTATACTAGGCACTATGCAAGATACAGAATAAGACATGGCAAAAAGTTGAGCCTTCCAGGGAAATCCTCTCTAAAATTTTAGGTTTTCCATAAATGAATTTCCTTAATTGAGTTTTGAGTTCAAGGTTGTTGTTTTTTAAAACTGTAGCATCTGAAGAACCTCCCATAAGAGCTAAGACATTAAAAGGAACAAAATCTAATTATAGAACAATTCTTACCTGTATTGTTAAAGATTTATTGCTGAAAAATCCTACTTAAAGAAAACTAAAGTGCAGGAGGGAGGGGATGGGGGGAGAGAATGATTAATCACTTTAAAATACTGACATCACTGGAGACTTTTTCTATTTATTATCACGACTGAAGTTAACGCTGACCAGGAAGAATTACTCTACATTGCAGGGGCCAGGTTCGGTGTGCCCTGAATAATTAATTACTTGGTACTAGATGTATTGAAGCAGGGTTCAAATTCCCACATGTTGGGATGAGTTCTATCAAGATCATACTGATAAAGGGAAGAATTTGTAATGGATATTGTTGTTGATTTATGTTACCAGAATACCAAACATTTAGTATAAATGGTTTATGTAAAGTTTCTTCCTTGTGATTCTGTCTGTGCAATGCAGAACCACCACACAAGTAATCTGTTCCCTCTAAAAGGGCAAAGTTATAAAGATAGAATCAATGGTAGAGGATGCTGCTGCCCCCTCCCTACAAACACCTTATTCTAACAGGACTGAACTGATGTAATCAGCTAGAAACACTCTTCCTACCCCATCCCACCCCAAAAATGAAAGTGCAGAATACTAAGTGCAGAAAATATGTTAAATATTCTACACACAATATAAGGAGTTATTGAATTGGACTGAAACCACATCCAAGAAAGTGACAGACTTTGAAGGGGGGATAATTTTAGCAAAGGGGTGGACACTTAGTAGAAGAGACAAAAAAGGGCGGCTAGGTGGCGCAGTGAGTAGAGCGTTGCCCTGGAGTCAGAAGGACCTGAGTTTGGATCTGGCCTCAGACACTTAACACACACACACAAAAACCTAGCTGTGTGACCTTGGGCAAGTTACTTAACCCCAATTGCCCTCCAAAAAAAGCAAAAAAAAAAAAAAGAGAGAGAGAGAGAGAGACAAAAAAAAAAGCTAATTATAAGAGTACAGAATAGAAAGTTTTCTTTAAAATGTGAGGCTCTACCTATAGGTACAAAAATATTAGCAACTCTTTTTGTAGTGGTAAAGAATTAGAAATTGAGAAGATGCCCAATAATTGGGGAATGACTAACAAGCTGTGGCATATGACCATGATGTATGACTATTGTGCTGTATGGAATGAGGAAGGGGATAGTTTCAGAAAAACCAGAGAAGACTCATGTGAACTGATACAAAGTAGAATAGAATCAAGAGATCACCGTGCATAGTAACAATAACATTGCAATGATAATCAACTGCAAAAGACTAGCTACAATTATCCACAACAATTCCAAAGGATTCATGATGAAAAATGCTATCCACATCCAGAGAGAAAACTGATGAACTCTTAAGTACAAATTGAAACGTAATTTTTTTTTCATTTTCTTTATTTTTCTCACTGGCGGGATCAGGGAATGCACTGGGGGGCAAAACACGACTAATATGGATTCTTTTTGCATGACTTCACATGTCTAATGAGTATCATGTTGCTTGCCTTCTCAATGGGAGGAGGGGGCTGAAAGGAAGGACAGAATTTGGAACTCTAAACTTATTCGTGAAGGTAAAAAATTAAGAATAATTAAAAATAAAATGTGAAGTTTCTAGGTGACCTAGTCAATAAAATAACAGACTTGGAATCAGGAAGAACTGAGTTCAAATCAAACCTCAGACATTTAACAATTATATGAATCTGAACAAGACCTTCCCCCTCAGTTTCAGTTTCCTCAGCTGTAAAATATGAATAATAATAGGACCTAAAATGATGTAGGTAGGGTTGTTATAAGAATTAAATGATATAATTATGTAAAGCATTTTTAAGCTTTGTAACATTATATAAAAACTATTACTATTGTTGGTATTTAAAAGTATTATCAATTAATCACTAGGGTCATGTTATAGTGTAAGAAACAATTCAAATTAGCTGAACTTCAGGTCAAAATGGTTACCTAATTATGACAGCCTAGCTCCCACATACCTATCCCATCAAAAACATGAAATTCCTCTCAGATCAAATAATGATCAAGAAATCCAGGAACAATCATAACTGACTTCTTCTACCCTAGTTGGGGTAGATGCCCACCCATACCAAAAGTTGGGGAAATGCCCACAGGCAATAGGAAAGCAGACTGTTAGCACAGCTAGTGCCAGTGAAAGCAAACAAGTGGACAGGTCAAATTGTAGCACCCATGACAGCCCAACAATGCTCAGACCAAGACCATCTAGCATCCAGACAGTTCTAGGTCTTTAGTGCTCTATTCTAAAACACCACTAAGGGCCCTGAAGACCCAGGACTCTGAAACTCAAAAATCCAAGAAGCATCAACAAAGAGAGGTAGAGGTCAATACAAGAAATCAGAAGACCCAAAGCAAGGACAGCCACCCTCTCTTTACAAAAGTAAAAGCCCAGGGGGCAGATCCTGGCTTTTAGTTGAAGAACTAAAGCTAACATGATGATTAAAACAAATAAAACACTAATCACTATTGAAAAAATTTATTGTAGAACCAGAAGCACCCAAACCCAAATTAGGAGGGAATATTTCCATAACAACTACAAGCAGAGACTTAAAGGGGGGAAAACATGGATTTTCTACAAGGAATACAGAAATATCTAGAAAAAAATAAAACAAGAGATAAAAAAATATCCCTAGAGGAAATCATTGGGAAAAAACAAACAAACATAGAACAGAAAACAATAAAAAACAAAACAAAAAACTTACCCATATAACAGACTCTCTGAAAATCAGAATAGTCTAAATGGAAATCAATAACTCCATGAAAACAGAAAGAACTATTAGAACAAAATCAAAATATTTAAAAAGGAGAAACTATAAAACATCTAATATTAAAAATAGATGAACCAAAAAATAGGCCATGGAGAGGTAAGTGAAGAATCTTCGGACTCCTAAAAACATTTATATAATGTGTGTGTGTGTGTGTGTGTGTGTGTGTGTGTGTGTGTGTGTGTGTATTTTAAAAGTATAGACACTTTAGATGTATGATTATTCTTAGAATCAAAAGTCAAGGTAAAAATAGAAAAAATCCCCTAATCTCTTCCTGAAAGGACCCCCAAATTCCCTAATCTCTTCCTGAAAGGAAACCCCCGCAAGTCCAAGGAATATGAGTTGAGTCTTGGAAGCCAGGAAATTAATAGGTAAAGACAGAAATCAATCCACGAATGGGGACAGCCTGTGTAAGGGAACCCAAGTGGGAGATGTAGTGCTTTGTACATGGAATTACACACAGGCAGACATGGATGTATTTCTGACTGCAAGAGGGAGAGAAAAACATAAAAAGATTGGAAAGATAGGAAGTGACCAGTTTGTGAAGAGCTCTAAATTACAAAGAATTTTATATTTCATCCTGTAGATGGTAGGGAACCACTAGAGTTTATTGAGGAGAGGGGTAATCTAGATCAACCTATACTTTGGGAAAATCACTTTTGGCAGTTTTACATAAGATGAGATTGGAATGGAGAGACCTGTTAAATGCTTACTGATATATTCTAGGCAAGAGGTATAAATTAGGATGATAACTGTGTAAGTGGAGAGAATGTAATGTACATGAGAGAAATAGACAAAGAAATTACAAAATATGGCAAGGGACTGGATATGTGGGGTAACAGAGAAATTGAGGATGAGACTGAGTTTGCAAACATCAGTAACTAATCAAATGGTAGTGCCCTGAACAGTAACAGAGAAGTTCATTAAGGGTAATGAATCTGGGGAAAAGATAATTATTTGGTTTTGCCCATGTGACATCTAGTACAAAATGTCCATCTGGTAGTTAATATTATGGAGATTAGAAAAAAAGATTTGGCCCGGATAAATAAATCTGAGAATCACCTGCATAGAAATGATCACTAAACCCACTGGAACTGATGAGATCATGAAATGAAAAAGAGAGAAAATAGGAGGGGGCCCAGGGCCAAGCTGTAGGAGATACTTGGGGTTAATGAAGTGACATAGAGGAACTTAACTGCAAGGGACTAAAGCAGGAATAACCAGACAGGGAGGAGGAGAGTCAAGAGAGAGCAGAACCACAAAGACCCAGAGAGGGAAGAGTAACTACAAGGAGAAGGTGGTCAGCAAGTGACAAATGCCACAGAACGGTCAAGAAGCAGTATAATTAAGGGGCCATTAAATGTGGCAATTAAGAGATCATTGGCAACCTAAAAATTTCAGTTGCTTGATGAAGTCAGTGGCCATGATTGGTGGATGTGATAGAATACTGTTATGTTCTGTCTTGTTGAAAAATTTTTGTTTTGGAAGGGAGGAGATTTAGGGATTTAGGAATGTTTATAGGAGGCAAGAAAAGGAGGGGGGAGAGAGAGGAGGAGAAGGAGGAGGAGGAGGAGGAGGAGGAGGAGGAGGAGGAGGAAGAGGAGAAGGAGAAGAAGAAGAAGAAGAAGAAGAAGAAGAAGAAGAAGAAGAAGATGATGATGATGATGATGATGATGATGATGATGATGATGATGATGATGATGATTATGGTGGGGATAATCTCCTGGTGAAAGTGGGTGTATGTTGGGATCAAGGACACATGTAGAGAGTTTGGTCTTTGCAAACAGAAGGGCCACTTTACATCAGAAACTGGAGAGAGATACTGGGCAATGATATCAGTAGCAGAGGGAATTAATTAGGGAGGCATAGCAAGCTTATCTGGTTTTACTGAGGGTCAGCTGAGATTAGTTAGCATCACTTTGTACCAGTCAGTATTATTCCAGTTCCATTCAGCAATATATAAGGAGGAAAATCCAGGGTTGGGGTTCAGTGAATGAGATGGTAAAGTAATAGATGATTAAAAAGAGGATTAAAAACAACAGCTATTACTTGACTCATTTAAAAACATTTTTTAAGAATGAAGTTAGGGATGATATAAAATCGTTGCTCTTCATACTCGATGAGTATGCCCTTCATACATCACTAAGTCAGGGTCAAGATACAGTGTGTCTGACTGTGACTGATCAGATCAATATGAGCACAGAAGGTTCTACACCAAGTCAAGCACAAATAGTCCATATTAACATTTGGATAGGAGCTGTCTCACGTTTCTTTTGAGCTACTGAAATGCTGCTTCTCACATAGAACCCAGCACCTTCATTGAAGGGGGCATACCATGCTGACTGGTCTGTGCCAGTGTCTCCCATGTCTCACAATTGACACCAAAGTTCTTCAGAAAGACCTTAAGAGTGTCCTTGTACTGCTTCTTTTGACCTCTGTGAGAACACTTGCCTCATGTGAGTGCTCCATAAAATAATCTTTAGTCAAACATACCTTTGGCATTTGAATGAACATGTGGCCAGCCCATGGGAGTTGCACTCTCTGCAATAGAGTTTGAATTCCTGGCAGTTTAGTTTAAGAAAGAACCTCAGTGCCCAGTACCTTATCTTACCAGGTGACCTTCAGAATCTTCCTATGACAATTCAAATTCAATTTTCTAGCATGGCACAGGTAGACTGCCCAGGCTTCACAAGGATATAACAATGAGGTCAGCAAATTGTTCTGTCAACAACATAAGACCTCTTCTCTCCCATACATTCTTTCGAAGCCTCCCAAATACTGAGCTGGCTCTAACAATTCATTCATCAACTTCATCATCTATGTGTACATCCCTGGAAAGTATAGTGACTAGGTAAGTGAATTTATCCACAGCATTCATAATTTCTCTATTTGCTTTAAGCACATATGGATGGTATGGCGCTGGCTGGTAGAGAACCTCTGCTTTCTTGGTGTTGTGAGGGCAAAATTAGCACAAGCAGCAGAGAATCAATCCATATTCTGTTGCAGGGGAAGGATCAATCTATTAAGGAGGATTCTGGCAAAAATCTTGCCAGCAATTGTGAAGAGAGAGATTCCACCACCACCCTGCCTTTGTAATTGTCACAAGACAACCTACTTCCCTTTCCTTTGTAGACATGGGCATTGGAGACATCCTCGAACTCCTGGGGGATAACCTACTCTTGCCATATAACACAGAAGATTTCAGTTAGCTTTTATATGAGCAGTGGACCCCCTGCCTCATAAATTTCTGCCAGAATAGAATCAGGACCAGGTTGTTGGCCAGATGAGAGGAGGCCAATGGCATTCAAAATTTCTCCTTTAGTTGGAAGTTCAGTGAGAGAGGGGTTAACTTCAACCTGAGGAATATGTTCAAATGGCTCCAGCATTGGTTGTTGATGGCATGTTGAAAAAGATATGGAAGTGTTCAGCCCATCTCTCCAGGATCATGTCTTTATCACTAATCAATGTGGCTCTATCAGCAATGAGTAGTTGAAATGCGCCATAAGTCTTTGGTCCCTAAATAACCTTCAGGGCATCATAAAAGCACTTTGGATTATTACTATCAGAGTAAAACTGAATACTATCTGCCTTCTTACTGAGCAAAGAATCCTGCACCTCTCTATAAGCTTCTCTTGGGCTTTACTTTTAATGAAGTTAAATAGTGCCTTCTTAAGAGACAGATGAAGTATCCTGCTGGTAAATCCTGTGGACTTCCCATTTTTTTCACTTCTAGCTTCAGAACCAGTCCTGATATTTGCAAGTGTTCTGGTCAAGATGAGTAAATGTGGTGCCCTATACAAAATCTCTGAAAAATGCCCACTCCTTTTCTTCTCCATTGGTGCCAACCTTGTGTTGGTACAGTTTTCCTACCAAGTTAGTGGGAAACTGTTCACAGATGGAGAAGCACTCTAAGTATTCTGGTAGTTGTCCTGCCTTGGGGTCACTGCTTTTATCAAATGTGAACATTTAGCTTGGAGACAATAAGTCTATGATAGGTCCAGCACTGTGCCAAATATCACCTTCACTCTCACACCCCATCTGTTTCTTTATAGTTTATTAAATGCCCATGTTTGCTGCAAGGGTGCACCCATTAAGCTTTCTCATATTTAGGTAAAATAGTGATGAGGTAACAAGTCTTCAGCTCAAGTAGTGATCCACTGCTGTTGCTATTTCAGACTCACTTCTTCCCAAGGACCACCTGTCATGTTTGACAGTCTGTGTCTACGCTGGTGTTAAAGTCACCCAGAATTGTAAACTTGTCCTTTCAGCACATTGATGATGAGGGTCTCCAGATCTTCATAAAATTTTTCTTTGACCTCATCAGAATTCATTATGGTGTGAGCATACACACTGATGATGAGATGATGATGTCATGGTACTCCTGTAAGTGGCAATCACATTGTCAGGAGCCTATCATTCATTCTTTTTGGGAGGTATACGAGCTTGTTGACTATATTAGTTTTGATCACAAAACTTATGCCAGCTTCAAGGCGTTCCCCATCACTGTGGTCATTCCAGAAAAATATGTGTTCAACTTTGACTTCAATAAATTGGCCTTCATTTGACAGTCTTATTTCACTTAGGGCTGCTATTTGAATTCAATACCTGCTGAGTTCTCTCCAAACAATAGGTGTTCGTCTTTCAGGTCTACTGGATTTCTTATTGTCCATAAGTGTGTGCACATTCCACATACCAGTGGTGAGTGGAATCATCTTTGCAAAAGTTCTGTATATTTTTTTTTGTTTTTTGACCACACGTGAGGATCCCCACCTGCCATAGTAAACAGACCAGGGGTAGTCTAGGTGAAGCAGATGATTTTTAGGGCACCTTTTCTAGTCACCTCTAGGCACCTCTTCCTCTCTCCAGGGGGTGAGCAGTGTGATTCTTTTAAAAAAGGCTGCTCAAACATGCAGGGGCAGGGTAGGGAGGCTGCAGAATTCCACTGCTGCTACAGTTCAGTTAAGATGATCCTCTGACCTTGTCCACCTGTGTGCAGGGTTGTGACTACAGTTCCCAGTGTCATCACAGGACTTTGAGGTACGTAAAAATAGTAAAATGGTATGAGTGATGTCTTTTGACTCTTCCATAAATTGAATTTAAGTGAAGAAGAGTTGCTTGAAATCCTCAGCCTCATTCTCTCTTCCAGAATGATTGGAGCTCAGTGGCAATACAAAAATCAAGATAACCAGTGACAGCCTGGGATGCAGTGAATAACCTTGGTATCTTTAATGTCTAACCAAGTTCTAAACACTCCATAGCACCTACTTCTGATGCCTTCATGAATGCTGGAACAAATTGTTCTCATCTATCCATTCCACTGGGGGAAGTCTTCACATGCTTGGGGTATACACCCCACCCCACAATTCACTGATGGGTTTGAGGCCTTTCAGTTACCCTCAACTTGGTTTAACCCATCTGCCAAAACAGTTTACCAAGATGTGGTCAGTATGCTTGCTATAGCTTCTTGGAGCCACAGGCAAAAGTTGAATGCCAAGTGGATACCAAAGGTAGATGGGCAGCCCTCACACCAGAGGTACTAGACTCCCCTGAACACCCATACAACCCAGTGGTGTAAAATACCCAGGCATAAGAAACAACAGCATGGTATTCTTAGTCCAATTAAAAAAAGAATTTGACTTGTCATGTGGAGTTCTGAGTTCTAGTCCTGGTATTGCCACTAAAAAAGTTTTGTTACCTTTAATAATTTTTACCTTGGGAGTTTTCATTATAAAGTGGTTGGTTTCAATTATATATGCAAGGTCCCTGACAGCTCTAAAATTCTATGGTTTCCAGCTTTTTAACAGCTGGCTAACAACATATTACAGGTATGTGTGTGTGTGTGTGTTTGGGGGGGGAGAGTGTTTCTCTTTCCTCTGGGTCATCTCATTTTCTAATTTGAATGTCTAAAATGATAAAGACTGGAGAAGGAAAAGGCAAACCACTCCAGTACTTTGCTAAAAAAAAAAAAAACCCATGGACAGTTGGTCCATGGGATTATGAAAAAATAAGACATAACAGAATGAATGAACAACAACAAAAATGATACGGGAGGAGGAAGATAATGAACATGAAAGGACCCCCTCCCCCCATAAGAAATTAACATGAGTATAATGAGAGCTATAGGCTTAGTTCCCAAATCTTATTTTATATCTTATATATGTCTTTATTAGCAACAGAATATTTTTTAAAGTAATTGTGTTAACTTTTGGACACTAAGGGAATAATATAGGTAGGTCCCAACTAAGCCATCTGTAATGTAGACATCTGGAAGTTGGAATGTATTTTCTTAAGGGGAAAAACAATAACAATGATGTTATGAACATCACTTGGGTTAGGAGAATGTGGTTCAAAGTGCCATAAGTACATTAAGAAATCATGTCTAAATTATCCTAAGCTGAAGCCTTTAGATTAACCTAGGTGAGAAACTTTATCACTCTTTAACTATCCATTCTCAAACAGTGTCCTATTCTCCACTGTCCAGATCAGTCTAGGACAGCCTAGGACTTGTCCTTGTATAATGAGGGGAGTGGGGGAGAATGGGGACAAGAGATTCTGGAGTGATCCACCAAGAATTTTGACCTCTTTCCCCATGCCCTGGAGGTATCAGAGTATGAACCAGGAAAGAGAAGGAAGAACACTCTGATAACTTGAGTTAAATGTTTATATCTCTTCCGCTCCCCTTTGACCAACTAGAAAGTAGTACCCTTAAATTCACAGGTAAATGGGGTTGAATAGCTTTAGGAAATGATTCTTGAAGATTGTGCCAAAAATTAAAATGAGTATTCTTCTTTCCAATGAAGCAAATTCTTACCTAAACTCTGGAGCTGGGACTCAAATATTCTTTGTTCAATTATCTTATAAACTGTGACTTCAAAATGACTTACATGAGACATCTGTAGGCAACATTTTTCTCTCTAAGTAGATATGCTTAGATTAGAATAATCACTTAAAAAAACACAGTTTCTGACAGGTATGTATCCAAAACAAAGAGTATGGAATTTCCTTCAATAGTACTATAAAACCTAACTAGAATATGTAGCAATATTTCTATGAGAAAATATATTCAAAGCTCCAACTTGGAATCCTGTAGTCACATCTTTTCCTAATCTTTTCACTCTTATTCTTCCACTTTATCCTGCTTCCTATCAAGTTATTGAGAACAAGTACTCTTCTCCTAGTCCTGAACTGCCACTAGGATATCAAATTCAGCAGGGTAAAGAATAGGAGCCTCTTTGGAAAGAGAGGAGGGGAGCTGGGGCTAAAGACTAATGGCAGCCTTCAGGATGGAGAGAAGTGCTCAGAAGGGAGGTGCACCCTATTCTCCCTTACCTGCTACTGACAGCTGACAGCTATGAGTAAGAAAGGAGAAATGACTGGGGCAGGGGAGGAAGGGAAAGGTACATACCACATACCTAAATGTTACTTATAGGTCCCCATATATTAAGAGGTTTATATGTAATTTGTGTGAAACATGTAGGACCACATGTAATTGTACTGAAGCTATTGCTGCTCTTAAAATTACATCTAAAGAGGGTTCAGATTAGCAAATGCCTAAGAGTGAGGGAAAAAAACATCAAAGGTCCTATTGTGACAGTTACTAGCTCAATTTCTAAATGGGAACAGGGGGAGAGAGGGTAAAAACAAAGAGGAAGAAAAGAGGGTTTCCTAAGTCATTTTTAAATGTCAAACAATATAAACTATTCAGCCAGATTTTATGGAAATTTTTAACAAGAACCAACTTTATATAGCCCGGAAATATTTCTGATTTGATGAACATTTGCAGAATCAGTAGTTTCTACTACAAATTATTCTTTAAAGGAGAAAAAAAAGCACTGTTTTCTCAAGATTTTCTAATGAACTGGGATAATTTCCTTTTACATATCCACACTGTGGTTTTCAATAAGATGAACCAGTAAGAATGGAGCATGTAATCATTTTTTATTATTAAATACAAAGGTACAATTAAAATACAAGCACAAGATGTGACCCGCATCAATAATTCAGTGCAGCCTCCCTCTTTACAAAGTCCCTTTCATTACCATAGGCCTTTTGTTCCTTAGATGTTCCTTTTGTTTAAATGAAGTTCTCTATTGAGCTATTTACAATCTGAATAATTAGCAATCAGCATGGATTTCTGCTCTTTTGCCCTACATAAAACATTATGAAGTGCCCCAACATGACATAATTGGGTACATAAGTTTTTCTATATACTCAAGGCTTTTCCTTCTTCAAAACCTTTTCAACCAAACCAATGAAAAACTTTTCTAATTGTTCTATTTTTGATTCTCTAAAAGGAAAAATCAGCCATACTCTTAACTGAAATTTAAATTGTAAACAACAAATGATAAAATATATTTCTTTATTCATTAAGAATATTTCTGGAGTAAAGGTCTATCCACCATGTACTTCTTAAATGTAAAGTTCTCCATCCCACCCCAGAAAAAAGATAATCAGTTCTCACTCCAACACTGTTTGCAGAAGCCAAAGACATCTTTTGTACTTAAAAAGGGGGGTTACTGTGAAGAAATTAAATGAAATGAGGTTGAGAAGTCAGGAGCCAAGACAGCATTCTGACAATAACACAGAGGCCCTTTGACTAAGTGGGCAAGATTGTAGCCTGAATACCAAGGGTAGGTATCTAAGGTTGCTTAGTTATGTGTTAAACACACTGCCTAAGTTCTGTATTCTCTTTCACACATTTCCATGAGTTAACAGATAAGTTATTTGGAAATGTCTGCCTTTGAGGGTAAAGACCATCCATTACCAAATGCTATAAGGGGGACAGCCCTGTATCTCAACATGGTCTTAACGTTAGCCACAGAACTGTCCGGTATAATATGTCTCCAGCTTGTCTGCAGTCTTGACATGTTTCCCTTCACATATACCACAACTTACAGGTACATCAGGGTAAAGAAAAGCCTAAGTGAGGACCACAGGTGAGGGCTAAAAACAATGGTGCCTACTTCCCTAGCATACTCATATGCCAGCCCCAGTTAGGTCTACAGTGTAGCCTGAAAATTTTTCATATTTAAAGATAATGTGAAAATAACAATAAGTCTATTCTGAAGTATTATAAAACACTTGGAATGTAAATTATAAACTACCACAAGAAATTTTGCAGCTAAGGTATGTATGTATGTATGTATACTTGAATATGTGCTATTTTATGAAAGTAATACCTATAGACTTTTCTCATGATATTCACAAGTGTTTCCCCTGATCACTCCCTGTGTGAACCATAGTTACCACATGGACAATTTGGTTTTAAAATTAATGAAAACTCTAGTAAATCACAAGACAAGCAGGTAGATGTTCCCATTACGATCATCAAAAAGGAAACACAGCACCTCAGAAAATCAGTAGACTTAATAAGGACTGAAGCTTTATTATGTTAGCTATTAGTGAACTGACCATATCAACTTGAGAAGTAATGCCTTTGTTTTTATACTAGCCCTCCTCTCCTTTACTAGGATTCAAGTGTAAAAATATTTTTTAAACAGAAGTCATCCCCGGTATAATTTGAGGTGGGTGAGTGTGTAAATAACTACCTGCAAGGTTAATGTAGAAAGACAATTGCACTTCATGTCATTAAACTAGGGTTTGAGTGTGTGTCCGTCCCCTCCACTCCTCCCCCCAGATACTAACCTGCCTTGAGCAAATCACAGAATTTTTTGAACCTCAGTTTCCCCATCTGCAAAATACAGGGGTAGCACTAGGTAATCTTTAAGGCCTATTTCTACTCCAACAGTCTAAGACTGTATGTCATATAATTTCTAAGGAGCAGTGAGAAACACCCCCCCGCCATGCCAAACTTGACTATTAACCATGGAATAATCTAGCAATGTGCTAACAATACCTGGTATAAGTAAACCTATTCTGTTTCATAGAACCATAATTTCAAACATCCTTCTCTCATTTGTGTGTGAGCACGTGCACACAACTTTTTACAAAACCACGGGAATGGTTTAACTTGCCCCAGGGGCCATTCTGAGTGTGAGTTACATAATAAATACATGAACCATTCTCTGTGAGTCAGCTGGGGAATTATAACTGGAAGCTGCCTTTTGAAAAGCTAGATCTGTATCTTATCAGGTTTTCCCCCTCCCCCCATCAGAAGAAAGGCTCCCATCTTATCAATTTGTTATCAAATCAATCCAACTTGCCTAACATCCTGTTATCCATATTTCTCTGAAAAAGAACTATAGTGAATCAGTTAAAAAGGTAAACCTCACTAGAACTACATGCAGACAGCCCAGATTTCTCTTTATCAACAATATCATCATTTTCCTTTTATTCAAGGGCATGGAACTCAATTGGGGCAACTCTTATCTCCTTAGCTATCATAATTTCAGTAAAGTTTTATAGGCAACATTTTCATTAGCACAAGGAAAAAACCAAATCAAATTCCATGTCCAATATCTAACTTTGTATTCATCCAAACATATCAAATAATATGCATTGCTAAGTATTTAGTTAGTAAATGGGGGTCTTTGAAAATAGCTCTGTATTTCACAAGAACACAAATGACAAGTTATTCTATTAGCAAAAAAAAAAATAATAATAATATTTCATGGCCACTAAAGAGAGCATAGACACACCTTAGATCTTTTCTGGTCAATCTAAGTGAAACTAAGATATTTGGGGCGGGGGGGTAGAAATAGCACTTCCTGAACACCTACTTGCTTTGCAAATAACCTATAATATTACTAGAAGGTAAGTTTCATGAAAACAAGGACTGTTTCATTTTTACCTTTGTATCACTAGTGTCTAGCAGGATGCCTGGCAAATAGCTGAAGTTTAATAAATGTCTGATTGTTGATAGAAAGCAAGTAATATATTCTATGTGGATTATGTTAATCTAAGTCCTTCCTTAATCCTTTTTCAAAAATTAGACACAAGAAGGAAATGATAGAACAGCACTTCAAATAAACAAATGGAAATAAAGTAGGTGTCCATCAGTTTGAGAGTAACTAAAAAAATAATGTTACACGAATATAATGAATTATTGCTTTTCTATAAGAAAAAATCAATATAAAGAACTCAGAGAAACATAAGAAAATTAGTAAATACTGATGCAAAGTGAAGCCTGCAGAACCAGAACAACAATATACACAAAGACTATAACAATGTAAGAAGAAAAGAAGAAAAGTGAGACTAAATGCTGAGCAATAATAATGACTATGTTTAGCTCCCAAAAAGAAATGATAAATATACCACTCTCCTTCCTTTGCAAACATAGGGAACTAATAGTAGGTACATATTGGTTAAGTTGGGTAACATGTTGGTTAATTTTTCTTAACTACTTTTCCCCCTTCTTTTTTTAATTATCATTTGCAAGGGATGGCTCAATGGCTAAGGGCAACAAGAGCAACACATTTGAAAATGAAATAATATAACAACAAAAGATATTCAAGAGGGGCAGAGCCAAGATGGCGGAGTAGAAACAGCACCTCCAAGGCTCTCTCCCTACCCCATTACTTCCAAACTATGTAAAAGGGGACTCTGAACAACTTCTGGAGCCCCAGCACCCACAGAACAACACAGAGTAGCTAACTTCCCGCTGAGGACAGCCCAGCAGCCCTGCAGGAAGGGCCAGTGCAGCACTCTGGGAGCCCACAGAGCACAACGCGCATAGCTTGGGGAGCTGAGCCCAGCCGAGCTCAGGTCCCCGTGAGCTGAGGTTTTAGCCCCAGGGTGGCAGGGAGAATCCAGAATTATCAACATAGACATGCCTAGGACAAAGTGAGTGGTTAGCGCCCTATGGACTTGGGGACCAGTATTTGGGGAATGCGTCGGCTTCCTCCCCTGGGGGCTAGAAGCCGCTGAGGAGACACGCCATTTTGTAGTTTTCAGAGGCAGCTCCAGCTCCCAGCCTGCGAACTGTAGGGAGATCCAGCGATCAGTCTTGGGGGGTAATCGCTCTTGCTATAACCTCCCTGGATCTGGATTGTGATCTGCGGTGGAGGTTGTGGGTGGATTTCCAGCTTCCAGAAACGGAAGCTGTCCCCGACACGTTCAGGACGAAAATTCCCATCTGGCAGCAGAGCCATAGTGTGGCAACAAGCCCAAAAGTCAAGTAATGAAGTGGCAACATGCCAAGGCAAAGGAAACAGAAAAATGCAACCCTAGACTCCTATTTTGCGGGCATAGAGCAGGAAAAGGACTCTGAGGTCAGAAGTCCTGCTCCAAAAGCCCCAGGGGAAAACATGAGCGGGTTGCAGGCCATAGAGGACCTTAAGAAGGACTTTAAAAATCAAATAAGAGAAGTGGAGGAAAAATTGGAAAGAGAAATGAGAAGGATGCAGGAAAAGTATGAAATGAGGGTCAACAGCCTGACTGAGGAAAACAACACCTTAAAAAATAGACTAACTCAAATGGCAAAGGAGGCCCAAAAGGGCAATGAGGAGAAGAATGCCTTAAAAAGTCAAATTTGCCAGATGGAAAAAGAATCTCAAAAGTTCACTGAGGAGATTCATTCCTTCAGAGTTAGACTGGAGCAAATGGAAGCTAATGACTTTATGAGAAATCAAGATGCTGTTAAGCAGATCCAAACAAATGAAAGATTAGAAGGCAATGTGAAATATCTCATGGGAAAAACCACTGACCTGGAAAATAGATCCAGGAGAGACAATTTAAAAATTATTGGACTACCTGAAAGCCATGATCAAAGAAAGAACCTAGAAATCACCCTTCAAGAAATTCTCAAGGAAAACTGCCCTGATGTTTTAGATCCAGAGGGCAAAATAGAGGTTGAAAGAATCCACAGATCACCTCCTGAAAAAGATCCCAAAAAGAAAACTCCCAGGAATATTATAGCCAGGTTCCAGAATCCCCAGATCAAGGAGAAAATACTACAAGCAGCCAGGAAGAAACAATTTCAATATTGTGGAAACGCAATCAGAATAGCCCAGGACCTGGCAGCTTCTACACTGAGGGATAGAAGGGCATGGAATACGATATTCCAGAGGGCAAAAGAGCTGGGCATGAACCCAAGGGTCACCTACCCAGCAAAACTGAGTATTTTGTTTCAGGGGAAAATATGGTCATTCAGTGGAATAGAGGACTTTCAAGCATTCTTGAGGAAAAAACCAGAATTGAATAGAAAATTTGACATCCAGACACAAGAAGCAATAGATGCCTGAGAAGATAATCAGGGAAAAGAAATCAAAAGGAACTTATCAAAGTTGAACTATTCCTATATGGAAAAACAATAACTGTGACTGAGGAAATCTTTCTCATTATGAAAATAATGGAAGAAGGGTGTGTGGTCATATGAATACATATGTGAATGTGTGTGTATATGGTTACAGTTATATATGGATAGAGGGCATAGGTTGAATTTGTTGGGAAGGAAGGATACTCAAGGGGTGAAATTATGAAGTGAGAGAGGAAAGTGGCAAGAGGAGATGGGGAGAGACAGGGTAGGGTAAACTATCTCATGTAGAAGAAGCAAGGGGAAGTGGTTGCAAGGGAGGGGGAGAATAGGAAGGCAAAAAGGCAAAACCACATTCTCGTTGAATTTGGTTCAGAGAGAAAATGACATACATACTAAATGGGATATCTCAACCTACAGCAGAATAGGGGGAAGAGGGATGAGAAGAGGGATGAGAGGAGGGATGATGGATGGGAGGGCATCCTTGGGGGGAGGGGAGGTTGGAAGTACCCACTATAGAATAGGGACAGGATCATGTAGGGAATGGACCAGATGGGGGGTGGGATGAGTGGGAGGGAATTATAAGCAGCCTTGTATAATATATCTACTATGATAATGTTTTGCATAGCTAGACATGTACAACATATACTGAATTACTTATCTCCCCAGAGGGAATGGGTGACAAGGGAGGAAAGAAATGGATCTGAAATTCAAGGTCTTAAGATTAAATGTTTCAAATATATATAAATACTATTATTGGGAGATAAGATTGCAGGCATTGGGACACAAAGATTCACCTTCCTCCAGTGGAAAAGTCGAAGGGGGTATGGGAGAAGGTATGGGAGAGAGCAGATTGGAGGAAGCGATATCTTGCAGGACTGCTATTCTGGGAGGGTGGGTAGGAGAAAAACAGGAGGGGAAATGATTGTAACTCAACATCTGGAGGAAATGAATGATGTAAAACAGAAGTTAATAAAGCATTTGTTTAAAGGAAAAAAAAAGAAAGAAGGAAAGAAGGGAAGGAGGAAGAAAACTCTTGGAACAAATATATATAGTAAAATAAAATAAATTCCTACACTGGCAAAAAAAAAAAGATATTCAAAAACTGAAGAATTTTTTAAAAAGTAATGCTAGTCAACCTAGTAAGTCAACTTTACTGACAATGATACCTTTCAGCAGAAATACACAGCAGTGTCTCCAGTAGAGGGAATGAAACTTTAGAGCTGAATCAATTTTTTTTTGCATATAAAAACATTATTCCAAGAAGGGGTCCATAGGCTTCACCCAACTGCTAAAGCGTTCTATAACACACCTAAAGAAGGTTAAGTAAGAACTTCTGGCAAACAGCAATTCTCAGGTGACTCCACAGGCTGACAACCTATAAAACTCTCTCCTTTTCCTGACCATTGCAGTTTGCTCAGGTTACACTCTGGGGAAACCTGACCCCTAGGGAAGCAGGTTCCCCTTTTCACATTCATTGGCTCATTGCCCCCATCTCAACTACTCCAAGGAAAATTATTTATTTGGGCCTTAGTCTAAGATTTCCCCAGAGGGGACAAGTTAAAAGTGGTTGCTGTTTTTTCAGTTACATCCAACCCTTCATGATCCCACTTGGGGTTTTCTTGGCAGAAATACTAGAGTGGTTTGCCATTTCCCTCTCCAGCTAATTTTACAGATGAGGATATTGAAGCAAACAGGGTTAAGTGACTTGCCCAGGGTCACACAGTTAGTAAGTGTCTAAGGCCAGATTTGAACTAAAAAAGATGAATCTTCCTGATTCCTGCCAATCATTCTATCCACTGCACCACCTAGCTTCTCCTTCTCTCCCCCAAAGTGGTATTTAACATGTAATATATATTAGGTACAGAAGAGGTCATTTATTCTCAAACATAAAGCAATGTTGCACATAAAAGAATCCCAGTGTGCATTAACAAAACTATTTAAACATAGATTCAATATTTTACTTTATTGTTACTACTACAGTCAACTGGGATGGTAATATTCAAGCCTTGTTGGAACTGCTGGACAGGTTTTGCAAACCTATTAAGTGAATTACAATTCCATTACACTAGCACCAAACTGTCAGACTTGGTCTTTTTGGTGGCCTCTCTCTGATGCCAACTCTTCACTTGACACCCGTCCACTCCTGCTTTTGCTTTAGGTGCTCTCCTCAGTAGTTCAGATTCTAGGTAAGGGGATGGACCCAGCTGCTGCTGCTGCTGCTGCTACAATCTCTCAAGACTTTTGCTATTTCACAGGGACAATTCTAAAGAATACAAACATACAAGAGAGGCAAAGGCAGCTGGGGTCCTGATAAAAATTCAATGAATTGAGTCCACCATTCACATTTGGGAGCAGTAGGACCTGACATCATTATGTCAAACCTTCTTCACCTCTCCCTAAAACCACATCTTGTCACTTAAAGGGCTGTACCCAACAGGGTCACCTGACCAAGTGTCCTCTTCTACCAGGAATATAGCACTTTGCCTTACCAACTGTGCCAGCTTAGCAAACAAACCCAGGACACTCAAAAGAGACTTCTATGTGACCTCAAGTCAACTCTCCAGAGTCTGAATCAGATGCAGGCAGAGATTATTCATGCATACTTTGTGGGGCTAGGGAAGAGGGAGTGGGGAAGGGGACGGCAATAAAACAAGACACTGCTCTCCACAAGCGGGGAGTAGGATGGCAGCCCTCCTTCCTCTAGCAATTTTACCTAATAGGAGAAATTGGACCACTGTATCGATTTAGGCTAGATTATCCAATGATTACAATCAAAACTGTAAAAACAGATATTTAACAGTCTTAAACTGCATTTTTTATGTCTCCATAAAGTGATCCACAAAAACAATGAAATTAGAGATTTCAATTCTTATATTTCTTGCCGAAAGTCAAGATGCTGAAGCATTTGCAATTTCATATCCAAATGTGCCCTTTGGGAAAATATTCCTTAAGCACAAGCCCAAAAGCAAAAAGAAGAACAAGAACTTTAGGAATAAAAATTATTACCTGACTTCTAGATGAAATAAAAAAGTTGCTTATGTATTGGCTTCGAAAAGAAAAACAAAGCTGTGAATTCACTAGAATATTCATCACTTTTCAACTTAAAACTCACAGGGTACAAATAGATGAATCCAGCAAGTCAGACAGCAAAGCCAATTTAATCTGTGGCTCCCCTGAGGTAAATGTAGTTCACAGTGTTGCCCCCACCCCAACCCTCAGCCATAATCCCTGGTTCCTGGAGGTAAAAAAGCACTGAAGTGAGGAAAATTCTGCAGCGGGATATAATGATCCAAAATGACAGGGACAATAATGACAATGAATTTCATGTCTCCCAGTCATGAGCTGGGGATGCTTGACTAGGCTGACTTATACAATTAAATTGTTACAGGTACAGCAGGAGACGCAGTTTATTCACATGCTTTGGGGGCCAATGCCGCCAGCAAATGGAGTGCTGTAGAATTCAGTCTCTTTTTTGTTATAAGCAAACTGTTTCTCCTGTAGGTATGTTTGCTTCTCTACAATTACCCTTTTGATAGAAAATTGGAATAAGGATATAAATCATTTTAAAATATTAATTGTTCTTCTTTTTAAAAAGACTTTTGATGACTAAATTACCTGATGACTCAAAAGACCTGAACTCTCTTCCTAACCCTTCCACAAAGAATACCTAAAGATGTCAAGTTTAAAATGTCTTTACGCCATTCATGACACATACATGCACACATCTTGGGCTTTTTTCAGAGCAATGGAAACGCAAAAATCTAAATATAATCATAACGTATGTTCACAAGCAAAATAACTATGTCTTAAGTCCAGAAAACAAGCTACCAGCAACTCTCCTAGCAGCTTGGACTCCAAAAGAAGCTTTGTTTGTTTTTTGTTGTTTTTTTTTAAACATCTTTTGTATCTTTTCCTCTTTATTTTCTTCATTGGTATCATTTGATAATACCATACAAGTAGGATTGCTTATGCACCAAGTAAACCATCTTGGGTTAGGTAACCTATTACAGACCTCATTAAAGCACAATGACCGATTCTTTAAACAAAGCTGGCTGCTTTTCTCCCTGGCTAAGTATCCCTGAATCTCCTTTCAGCCTTCCACATCTTTAAGTTAAATGCTAGCAATGAGGTGGTTGGCTACAAGCACAATTTTTCTTTTGACTGAAAATGTCAGGTTTTTCTTTTCTTTTTTAAAGCAAGAACTAAGGTTGCAACATAATTTAGTAAAGGGATTCACTGAGTAATTCTTGAATTCAAACCCTTTAAATTGAAATTTTGGCAATTTTAAGTATGTATTCATAATGGACACCCATGTGAAGACACATTTTCTACGGCTTTAGAACCATTCTGTGATATTGTATTAAATTTAATAGGAAAGAGAGCAAGAGAAACAAATATGAGGGAAAACAAAGCAGTTTCACAGCCAGTCAAGTTACTAGTTTTCTATTGTTAAAAAAATAAATGAATAAAATAAAATAACAGTTCCTAGACATTTTGTTTGAGGTGATTTCAACAACACTACAATGTATGGGGAGGCACCATCCTGAGTCTTTAAGTCACTAAAATTTTTAAGAATCCATTATACTGAAATATGTTAATATTTCAATACTGCAACAATAACAACAAAAAATGGGGGGAAAAAAACAATACCTTCTTGCCTTGCTAGATGTTCATAATAGTTCATAATATTTCATGAAAATGTTCACTTTTAAATTCAAACCACAAAGACATTTTAAAAAAATAACAGTTTTAGCAGAAAAGAATGCATTTAACACAGAGAAATACCACTCTACCCAGATAAGAACACATATTTGGGGATCTAAGATTTAAAATGAGTCATTAAAAACATATTTTTCCTAAAAATACTTAGCTTTTTTAAGTATTAGTCTAAAAACAGTATTAAATTAAAACCTTTATCTTTGTTTTACTAACTCTCCCTATCTCTACATAATACTGTACAAATAATTTAGATGAACAATAATTATGCTTTTTAAAAAGTTGCCCAAGTACCTCATTTTGACTGGAGCCTCTCTCTCCACTGTGTAATTTTCCTTGAGCAACATAAACAAAAGTGACATATTACTGCTCAGATAGCAGCCACACTTCCCCCCTTTCCCGCCCCCCCCCCAAAAAAATGTTGCCGTTTTGCTATTCAGAATATCCAGATACCAACTCAAACCAAATGAAGTCTGACATATACCCCTAAGAAACAAACTTATAAACTGTGGCTTCAAAGGAAACCTTGAATAAATAGGACACATTGTGTACACCCAGGCTAACGTCCAACATATGCTTTAGTTTCCTGATGCTAAGATAGAACAAAAATAGCCCCTGGTAAAGTTTGAGATTTTTGATCACTTGTACTTAGAACATTTATGATGCACAATGCCTTATTCCCCAATAATTAGCAAGATATGGTTCTATATAATTAGAAGGAGAGTACACAAAATCAAATACAGTCAAGGATGATGAAGTGATATATCAGTTTTCATTTGAAGTATGTCATCTATGTTCCTGATAATGAAATAATACTAAGCAAACAATATTGTGTACATTAAAAATGATAACTATGGCAACAACAAGGAAGATGGAGTAAAGGAGGGAAGAGGCTGGTGATAGAAGGAACAGTTTATAACTGTTCAGGTGAGAGGTGATTTGGGTCCCAACAAGCACAGTGCCAGCAGAAAAGAGGAGATGGTCAATAAATACCTCAAAATCATTTTATTTAACCTGTACATAGCATTTTAAGTTTTACAAAGTGCTTTATTCATATTATCTTGTTTTATTTTCAGGACAACAAGTCAACATTTATTAAGATCTTACTATGTGCCAGGCATTGTGCTAAGTTCCTCACAACAATCCTGGGCTGTAGGTCCTGTTGTTCTCACCATTTTACAGATGATGAAACTGAATCAGACAGAAGTTAACTTGGGGTCACCTTAGGGTCAGACTTAACTAGGGTCACCCAGCTAATAGCTGTCTGGAACCAGAACTTGGCCAAATGACCAAAACCAGCCTGGGTTACTGTGGTCTGGAGGCAGTTTGGGAGTCATAGGCAAGAGCCAATGTGGTCCAGAATTCTTATTTTACAGATGAAGAAACTGAGGTGGAAAGAGGACAAGTAGCTTCCAGTAAGTATGAGAGAAGGGGTCTGAACCAGACTTTCCTGAATCCCATACCAGCATTCGACCTACTATGCTATCTACTGATTGTGAAATTTGAGCTCGAGTGATGGCAGTGGGCTGGGGAAGGAGGGGGCTGAAATGCCAAGTAAGGGTAGAAATGGTAAGCCTTGGAAAGAAGGAGACAGGCATAGTGTCATCATAAGTTTGAGTTAGGAGGGGAACATATATTATAACTGCAGATGCTTAGCACACAATTGATGTGCAGATCTGTAGTTAAGGGGAAAAATTGAGGCTGGAGATACAAGTTCCAAAATCATCTCCACAGGGGTAAAAACTGGAAAATGAATGGATTGGGCTAGCTTATCTCTAAGGTCCTTCAAACACTAATATTCTAGAATTTTATAAAACATAAAAGTAATGCTGGTAAAGTTTTAAACATATATATATATATATATAACAATACATATAACTAATACATGAACAATGTAAATATATAAATGTACAACCTCATATTAGCTATATGCCTTAAATGAAAAAGAATAGGATTTAAAGCCAACAAACTAAACTTTAAAGAATCAATTTTGATAAAGTCTTGCTAAAGTTTAGAAACTATTCATTGCTTAGGCATAAATACACCCATCACTATAGCCTCAATCTTTAATATAACATGTTCCATTTTTAGAAGTTTTTTTTTTTTTGCAATTGGAAATTAAATCTTACTGCTTTTCCTTGGCTATCCCAAAACAATGATATATCTCTCAGTGTTATCTGTATAGAGAGATACAGAAATTAAACTGGGAGTCTCAAATGCTATTATCATTATGTAAAATATGCTCTGACTCCTTTAAATTTACCAAAAACTAGTTTTGATCACCTGCTTACCATGAATACAAATCTGCTTAGTCAGACTGAATCAGTCCTTATGTTAAAACAGTCTTTTAAAGAGAAGGGTCTTGAGTTAATACTGGAAATTACAGAGCTCTAGCCAGAATTCTCTTTGAAGATACTATACTTTGTTCAGGGTGGGAATTAAAGCATTTTAAAAATTGAAGATTAACCTAAGTAACTGAACCCTAAAGTTGAATTTCAAAAAACTGATGGACTACTCAGTAGCTCTAGATAATCTTACCAAGAAATCTCAGGTTCACAAATATCAAATATTGTTTCTGCTTCTTATATAACACTGGTTAAGCCAGCAAGCACCTATCAATTTGACTGCTCAAAATAATCCTTTCATAAAAAGTAAATCTTTAAGATGTCCCATATTATCAACACAATAATAGGAAGTTGTTCTTAAAGAGGCATTCAAAGGAATAAGAAACCAACTGAAATTTCTGAGATCCCTCCCCAAAAACCCAACCCAAGCATCAAACAACTTAATCTTTTTAATTTAGAAAAAAAAAACAAACAGTATCTCCTCCCTCTAAGCATTTACACAGGCTGACCCCATGTGTATAATGTTTTACGACCTCATTTCTGCTCCTATAACCCCTAGCTCCGTTTAAGGTTTAGCTCAAGTACAATCTCCTCGAAAGAGGTTTTTATTGATTGTTGTTAGGACCTCATCTCCCTGAAATAATTTTGTATTTAACAATCATAATACCTAACATTGATACAGCACTTTAAAGTTTACAATATTATCTTATTTGAACTTCCCTACATCCAACACTGTGAGATAGGAGCTATCATCTCCATTTTTCAAAAGGGGAAAACAAGATGGAGAAAAGGTTAAGGGATTTGCCCAGCGTTATACATCAAGGAAATGAGGCAGGATTGAAATTCAAATCTTCGTGATTTCAAGTCCAATAATTTATCTATTTTGGTCCCAGTTGCCTTTATTTTGTATATATCTGTATTTATTTGTGAATATATTATAGGCCCAACCACTCAAAAGAAAGTAAGCTCTATAAGGGCAGACTATTGCACTTTTGGGATCTGCAACCACAGGACATGACATGATGTCAAGCACATAGAAGCCACTTAGAAAATGTTCCATGATTGATCCAAAAAATGACTAAAATTCAGGTCCTAATTCATGCTCTTTTGATTTGTTATACTTCAAAACTAGATTTAATCTATGTTGCTGTCCCTTAGGGTCTATTTCTTCCTATCTATAATGATGTAGTCCTAGCATTTTTTTAAAGCAGGGGTTCTTGGGGTGGCTAGGTGGTGCAGTGAGTAAAGCAGCACCAGCCCTGGAGTCAGGAGGACCTGAGTTCAAATCCGACCTCAGATACTTGACACACTTCCTAGCCGTGTGATTTTGGGCAAGTCACTTTTCCCCAGTTGCCCTCCAAAAAGAAAAAAAAAAAAAGGCGGCGGTGGGGGGCAGTTCTTAATCTTGGTATCATAGAAGTCCAGTCCAGTGAAACCTATAGAGTTCTTCCAAGCAAATTACAAAGAAAACAAATTATATTAAAATATAGTTATCAAAGTATTTTAAAAACAAGGGCTCCTATTATAAATAGGTAAGAAATTACTCTGTAGCTTATGTTACATAAGGTGGAACATTTTACAAAAATAATTAAAACCAGTCATTGAAAGAAAATTCTTCTCATGGCTTTGGAGAAAACTGACCAATACCATGTTCTTTAGACGCCAAAGAAATAAAGTTTCATGCTAAAAATAAATATTTTTTTAAAAAAGGGCTATAGGGGCAGCTAGGTGGCATAGTGAATTGAGCACCAGCCCTGGAGTCAAGAGGACCTGAGTTCAAATCCAGCCTCAGACACTTAACACAGAAAAAAATAGCCATGTGACCTTGGGCAAGTCACAACCCCAATTACCCTGCCTTCCCCCCTCCAAAAAGAAAAAAGAAAATAAAAGGGGGGTAGGATATAATTGCAACATCCAGTTCAACAACCCAAAACTTAAAATATATTTTAAAAAGAAAAGATATGAAAGAGAAAAATACAAGCGCATAAGTCCTCATGACTGAAATGCCTTTAGTAATGTAATGATCTTGGGCAAAGCAACCCATTTATTTAAGAATGCTAAAATTTTAGGCTGGTTTCATTATTACTATTAATACCTGCTCACATCACACTTTATATCCACAAACTATTTCTCAGTTCACTCCACCCACCCACAGAAAGTGCACCACACACCTACTTTTACTCAGCTCTGTTCATAATTTAAAAAGCGGAAACACATAAAACCACCCACACGACTGTTTCTGCTCCTAAAGTGATGGAAGGCGGGTGGGTGAGTGTGACGTACTGTACTCATATGTTCACAGAACAAGCATTACCAGCAAGTAATTTACTTTTCACTAAATACCCTCTGGAGAATAAAAATCTCTGGGGAGGAAAATGATAACACAAGTACATAATAATTAGATGAACCAAAGAGTCTGATTCATAATAGTCAACTATTAATGATATCAGGCAAGGAAGAAGTTAAAAGGGCATTAAAAAAGGTCAAGACCACTAAATTAGGACTCTGAATTAACTACAGTGATAGGTAGTCCACAAATAATCTAAAAACTTCACTTTTGCCAGTTCAAATCAACAAATACTTGTTAAACATTTACTATTTGCAAAGTATTCTATCAATTGCTGAATATACAGAGACAAAACAATCAGTTCCTATCATCAAAGAGCTTCCCTTCTACTTGGTGAATATAACATGTGCACAGATGACTATAATATAAGGTAGAGAATGTGGGGTGGGGAAGAAGTACAAAGTGTGCTTTTGTGGCATTGAGCAGGGGATTAACCATGAGGAGCAGGGACCAGGGAAGGCTTCCCAGAGAAGACACTTTAGCTGAGCCTTGAAAGCAGGTAAGAAGATAAAAGGAGATGAAGAGGAACATCCCATGAACTAAGGATAACTAACCTTTTTGAAGGCAAGGATAAGTAGGAGATAGCATTTCAGTTTCGGGGAGGGGAAGAATTTAATGGCCCAGTTAGGATGAAAGAATGTATATTAAAGGGAGTAATGAGAATTAAAGCTGGAAAGTAGATTGGATGGAACTTTAAATGCTAGACTAAGGAATTTACATTTTTTTCCTTAAATCAATAATAGCTAAAGGTTTTTTTGGTTGGGTTTTTTTCTTTTTTTTGGTGGGGAGGGAATTCCATTGTCAGCTCAATGTCATCTTAGAAAGATTATTTTGATCCACCATGTCCTACTTGAAAGAGGGAGATGGGGGAGAATATGGGAGAGAGCAGATTGGGGGAGGGAATATTCAGTGAGATCACTGTTTTGGAGTGGTGGGTAGGGGGGAAATGGGAAGAAAATTTGTGGCTCAAAGTCTTGTGGAGATGAATGACGTAAACTAAAAAATAAAAAAATAAAAAATAAAGAAAGATTATTTTGGAAACTGCATGAAATAGAGGCAATGTGATACAGTAGAAAGAACACTGGACTTGGCATCAGAAAACATTCTTTCAAATCCTGATCCCTCCACTTAACTAGTTGTGTGACTTTGGAAAAGTCGCTTAACCTTTCTGGAACTCAAAAAGTTTCCTTATCTACAGAGAAGATGAAAGGGTAGATGGTCAGTATTCCAAAGTCCTTCCAGTTTTAGACCTAGGAACCTTTGAACCTATTCTGGTTAGAACGGTGTAGGTAGACACTAGAAGCAGGGAGACAGATTTGGAAACCAATTCAACAGTTCAAGAAAGTGGGAGGCAAGGGCCAGACTTAAAAAGGTGGTGGCAGAGTAATTAGAGGAAAAGGAGACAGAAGTGACTATCATGGACAGGACAGGACAAATGATTGCCTTGGAGGGGATGCTTGTGGATATAGAGCTTGTTGGAGCTTGTAAGTCTAGCTGTCTGGAAAGAAAGAGGATGGCATCTACAACAGAAATAAGGTTAGAATTAGAAGAGGGGTGAGTTTAGAGGGAATAATGATGAGTTCCATTTTGCACATGCTAATTCTGAGGTGCCAATGAGATATTAGGGCGGAAGTGTCCAGCAGCAATTGGCGATAAGGAAGTAGAGATCAGGAGAGATTGGGGCTGGATATATAGGTCTGGTGTATAGAGGTGCTAATTAAAAACATGGAAGCAGATATTACCAAAGGAATAAATATAGAGAAAGAAAACAAAAATACCTGCCTACAAAACTTATAATCTACTATACACTGATAAGTATAATACAATGTAGTATGCAATAAAGGCAAAGAAGATCTAAGCAAAATGTTTTAGAAAAATGTGAAGGATTAGCTGGCTGGATGATCGAAAGAGTCATAGAAACAGTGACCTTTGAGTCTGACCTTGAAGGAAGAAATGATGTCAAGAAACAAAGAATACAATTTAGCCATGGGTCAGGGAACAACAATAGCGTTAGCCTCTATCAATGCAAGGAGGCAAGGGAAGGCAAGAGAAAATAAGCAAAAGGCCAGCAGAATACTTTTTTGGAATATATAACATATAAAAGCAAAGTAGAATGAAATTAACCTGGCAAGACAGGGTAAAGCCAGTCAACCAACAACCATTTATTAATTGTCTATTATGTGCCAAGCATTGTGCCAAATGATGGGAACACAAAGAAAGAAGGCAAAACAAAACAACAACAACAAACCAGTCTTTGCTCTCAAGGAGTTCACAGTCTAGTAGAGGCGACAACAAGCAAACAATAACATGTGGAGTGTTTAAATGTCAGGTTGAGTTTTGTATTTTACCCTGTAGGCTGGCACAAAAAAACTTCTAGATGGGGAAGTAAAATTCATATGGATGATCTACTAGGTAAGGCCTTTATGTAGGAAGATCAATACACAACAAAGACCTTGCCCTCAATGAAAAGTACAAGCCAATGGTGGGGGCTGAGGAAAGTAATAGAAAAAGTAACCATAGTATAAGAGAGGAAGGTAAGAAGATAAGTAGAAAGGAGAGATCTGGGCAAAATACTACAGGAACATGAGCAGCATGGTCAGTCCTGTTCATTATCAAGATTGTTTTGGCAGCTGTGTAAAGGATGGTCAGAAGAGAGGAGAGATCTAAGGCTAGCTGGGAAGCTATCACGGTATTTTAAAGCTCTTCTACCAAAGCTCTGGCCTGTTTAGACTCAATCAGCTTAGACTTTCATCCAGTTATTTCCCCTTTACAACTAACATAAGGTAAGGCCTAACCAAAAAGTAGGGAATCGGAAGGCAAAGAAGACTCAACTGATCAACTATATTTTATATGCCTACTATGCAAAGGTACACCTGAATATATAAAAGACTTAATTACAAAACAGATGACTCAAGTGATCATTTACATCATCTCCTAATAACAATAGTAGCTAGCATTAACATAGTGCTTTAAGGTTTGGAAATTACATAACAAAATATTATCTCATTTTATCCTCGCAACAACCTTGGTAGGTCGGGGTTATTATTAAACCCATTTTATAGTTGAGGAAACTGAGGCAAACAGAAGTTAAGTGACTTACCCAGAGTCACACAGCTAGTGTCTGAGGCACTGGAGTCTTCATGACTCCAGGCCCAATACTCTATCCACTGAGCCACCTAGCTGCCTAAATCTTATTTACCCTACCCACTAAATGATTCCTTTAAAAAAAAAAAAAACACTATCTGTACCAGCACATTTAGAATATAGATTAACTCAAATGTAGATGCTCAGACATATATCTATTTAGTAAACTGAGGTAAAATGATGTTACTATGTCATGCTAAAGTATTCTGTCTACATATTATTTTCAACTTTTGTTATTTTATCGTTTATAAACACCATTAAGCCAAAATGGCCATATTTGTAAATGAATGTGGCCTTACTCATGAAAACAAAGGACTGTATTATTTCACAGAATTCAAGACTTAGAAGCAATTTTGGGGATTGTGCAATCTAAATACCTCATTTTACAGATGAATAAACTTCAGGCCCAGAGAATTTAAAGTAACTTGCCCACCCTCACTGGAGAATAATAGAGTCAGGATTCCAACTCAGAAGCCCTTTGCACTCTTCTACATAGCATCCATATTCTTGTTTTGTTTTTAGGCTATGCTGTATCTATGTTATTATAGAAACAGAAAATAAAAGTTGAGAAAACTTATTCAGTTCATGAATAAGCTAACTTTTAAGTCAATAGATCAAAGAATTAAGAATATATACTACTGCTAAAATCAAAGTTTGTGATTTGTAGTACAAAGTAAGGAACAAATCTGAAAATCACCCTACTCCAACAGCATTTCTTTTCCCCTTTTTTTGAAATAAGTAGCTCAGGTCTCTCCATTTAGAATCTAGCCCAAATCACCAATTTGATTCAACAATAAACACTTTTTAATTGTCTACTACCCGCCAGGCACTATACTGGGATGCTAAGATAGAGGTACAACAGTCCATGCCCTGAAGAAATTTCTGTTCTTTTGGGGGTAGAGATGGTGAAAGGGTAAAAAGTTTATACAAAAAACTAAGTACAAAATATAAGTAAAGCTCGGCCACAGGACAGAGGTACAAGAAGACATCTTATATGGCTTCTTTAAAGAGTTTGAGAAGGGAAGAGCTATAGGTGTAAAATATTATACACAATTATTTTTATATTTTTCCAAACTCTATTTCTTTTTTAAAAATTTAATAGGGATGGTTCTCCAAGCAGAAGAGTTATGTGTGATACACTGGGAAATATAGGTGATCTAAAAATAAAAGATTAATAAAAATTACACACACACACACACAAAAGATATATATGTATACATATATATATACACACACACACACACACACACACACACACACACGCATACATGTGTAAGTATATATGTATATAGTACCAGCAATCAGGATAGAATTCCTAGAGGAGGTCGCACTTGAACTAACATGACGGAAGTTATGGATTCTACAAGTTGAAGGTGAGGTGGGAGTATATTTCAGGAATGGGGGGAAAGCCTGTGCAAAACCAAGGAGACAAAATGAAGAATGTTATGCAGAGAGAAGAGTAACCAAAACAGCTCATCCAGAACACAAAGTGAATGAAGGAGAATAGCATTCAGAGCTAGATCGTGGAGGGCTTCAAAGGCCAAAGAGAAAAGTCAGTAACAGGGCATAAAAGAGGCAACAGTCTATGAAACTATTACCAGCACAAAAGACGACATAAAAACCAGGTGTACTTAAATAGCCATCTAAAGCAGAGGTTCTTAACCTAGGGTCCAAATGTCCACAGACAGATTTCAGGGATTCTGTAAACTTGGACAGGGAAAAAATTTAAATCTTTATTTTCACTAACATCTCCTTGAAATTTTACATTGCTTTTAATTATTAACATACCAACAAACATTATTATGAGAAAGGTTCCAGGCTACCCAAAGGTCTATGACATAAAAGATTTCAAAGAAACCCTGCTCTAAAGATTCAAATCTGTTGTAAATAACCTTTTTTTTTTTTTAAATTAGGATCACATTAAAAGGAATGCCTGGGTGTGATGGAAATAGTGAATAAGCAGCTAAAATGAGAATGTGGGAGAAGGGTTAGAGAGAACTCAAAAGGGGCAAAAACAGGAAATGCTTCTATGCCAGCTAGGATAGCTGGATGCTCTTTACAGAATGCCTTCTTATTCCTCACAAACCAAGGAACCGATTTTATATAATCACCCAATAAAAACTACAATGAATTAACATTAAGGGTCTGACGCAGAAAGAGGAAATTCACAGTTAAGGTTGTCCTTTAGCATGTAGGCACAACAGGGGGGCACCAAGAAAGTAGTTAAGTAGACACCCTGTGGCGTTTAGATGTTGGAAGACAACTCAAACTGTGAATTTTCTAGCTTTTAATGTTTGTATAAGACTCTTAAGATTTTTTTTAATGCTGTTTCTGCTGGGGGCATTTTCTTGAGTTTGGTCCCTACTGCCCCTGACACATACACACTCTTACTCACACATATTGTCTCTCCCCTCTCTGTCTTTCTGTCTGAAAGCTTGACAGACAAATGAAAGTATTTAAATCAATTTGGGAACATAACACAGGGAAGGAGGAGAAAGGAGAGAGACTTAAACACACTCCATAGCATAGTGAGGTCTCTAAACATTAGGACCCCTTAAAAATTATAGTGGATTAAGCTGGAATTAAACTTTCCCTCAAGGTAAGATTGGATGTGCCCTGCTAAATAGGAGAAATCGCGCCACGGGAATAACACTTCATTGAATATTGAGCACACAATCTAAGATGTTCTTCCTGCTATAGAATTCTGTGATTTTAAAAAATCATTTATCATTATGTACATGCAGTTACATCCATGCAAGTGAAAATTCCTCTAGGCTATTCCATATCACAACCTTCCTCCAAACATTTTGTGCAACATTCAGAAATTACTGTGCTTTCTACTCTAGAAATACACTAAAGATCCTATTTTAAATAGGTTCCTTTCAAGTAAAGTATAAAAATAGTTAATATTAGAGGCATAAAAAATATAGAATTTCACTTAAAAATAAAACAGTACTTTTTCAAAAAGTAAATAAAACAATAAAAAACTGCCTTATTTTCACAGAATGAAACATCTACCTACCTTCATCGTTTAAATATTATGAGCAAAAATTGTGTCCTGAGCAAAGTACATATATGTCTAGTTTCAGCCCAGAGGGCATTTTTCTCTGAGTTTATAACCCCTTGAAAATAGAGGTTTCATCTAGAAACCTAACAGATCTATGGCCCCTTGCAACATTATAATATATTCATAAGGCAAGTCTTCTCTGTCAAAAACACAGCAAATTTAATGGCATAGGGTGGGGTCCAAATCCATGAAGAAATGATGATGGAAAATGGACCAAACCAACCATGAGATAGGAAGTAAAAATCAAGGAAGAAAGACAAGATATGAAATAAATTATTTTAAAAGTATAAACACTATAGGGAACCCTTCATCTAGACCCAGAGAGAATTTTTGTTGTTTTTAAATGAAGCACAAAGTCTCAAGGAATCAAAAAGACATTGAAAAATTCTCAAGATATATATGGCTTAACAACTTTGAGCAGAAGAAAAAAAGTAGCCAGGGGAGATTGAGGAAAATGTCTATGTGCAGCAAAGCAGGTAAATGCTATTTTTCACATACAAATCAAGTTTTGACTAATAATCACAATTTATAATTAACATAATATAGAAAGATTAGCCCATTAAAGAACAGGGTTTATTAAAACTACACCAGGCTCATTTTAAACATGAAGAAATTTATATTAGGATCACTCTAGAGTTTTAGTTTTCTGTAGAGAGATCAGAGATCTCCAAATGAATCGACCAAATGGTAATCTAGCTACTAGAATTCTTTGGTAATAGAATTTCATATATTAATTATAGTCATTTAAAGAATATCTAGTATCACTGGCTAGTTCCAGTTAGATCAGATGGTTTTCTCCCCAAAATTGAAAGGAATCCATAATCTACTGGCCATTATCATAATAATGCATGACCATTTTTTTCTTCTGCTTGCTTAAAGCAGAAGTCTTTCTGCTTTTTTTTTTAAAGTCTTCTCTTGCTTAAAGTATCCCCATGGGTTAACCTGCAGAACTTAAATAATAACTTCACAAAAGTCTAAGAAGCCATTGAACAAGTGAATCTTATTCTTCTAATTATATATGTTCAACTAATGGAAGTCATTAAAACATACAATAAAAGTCATGAAACTGAAGAAGAGTATAATTGCTTTTTTCACAATAAGAAAAACATACCATCGTAATAGACAATAGCTCCGACCAGCTTATCCTTCTGCAGCATTGGAAAATGTTCAAGTGCTTTTGACTTACTAAGAACATAACTGCTTTTCAAGCAATGAGCTCCTGCAACCAGGTCATAGAGCTTTATTCCTACCCAGTAGTAAGGCAACTGCCACCACCTATAAAAGAAAAATACATTTAGGAAAACTAAATATCACAGCAAAAAGATGACAGGACCATAGCAACTCTTTTATTTAAGTACAATAAAGCACAATCGTAGTAATATAATGTAAAAAGTACTAAATAAATGTAAGCATTTATTAAATAATACTTGACATTAATCTAGATGGATTACATGACTGAAATAAATGGGTGAAAATTTAAATGAATATTCTAAGACAATCAAGGCAATTGGTGACAAAAGCAGTATAAAGAATTATAAAATTTGGGTTCATGCCCCTTGACAATCATTGAGCAATGCCCAACCTGCATTTCAGAAAATTGTTATCTCTAGCCCAAAAAGGTCTCATCAATGTCTCTAGGCTGTTAAAATTTGTGTCTGTGCATTGACAATAATTTTGAATTTGAAATTTGGTCAATTTAGCATATTCTAGGTTCTGTGCTTAAAAAGATGCCTCAAAGTACATTTGGTCTCAGTATATCATTTGAAGAAAGGCCAGTCTTGATTAAATAAGCATAAAACTGAACATTGATATACTTTCATCAGTACAACAAAATAATTACCAAATGCATCTAATGAAAACAATACATTTATTGCATAAAAAATTTATAAAATACTTTAAAGGAACATTAAGACCAAAGTTTATCCTTTTATGCTAGGAGAGCTCTAAGTAGTAACCTCTTCAGCTCCTACAAGGTAGAAACAAGGTTCATTTTCCTTTAAAAGAAATTAAAATGGCTACAATATAAGATTTCTGATAACTTGGAATCCATGGGACTATCAAGCCTCCCAAAAAATATAAAGATGGTTTGTGAATGGCCAGATTAATTTATAAATCCTCAAATGTAATGTTATTCTTAGAAAAAAAATCAATGCAATTAATTTCTATTTAAGTATAAAAATGTGTTGATGTGAATATGGGCAGATACCTACAGATTCAAGTTTCATCATAAAGAGAATACTTTTGCCAATGTGAACCTTCCAAAGTATCTCTGGTCAAATTTTTCAAAAGCAGTGCTTCTTGGCTTCACCTTTCACACCTTTGGTTTTCCCACATGCAAATTTAACTCATCAGTATGCCTAAGGGAACTAGAGTAAGAAGCTCCCAATTGTAAATGCAGAGGGTGACTGTCACCTCCTTTGAAAACCAAGCCCTTAAAACTAAATTGTGTCAAAAGAGAATCATGGGGGGAAATCATGCTTTTAAAATATGGCAAGGGAAAATATTTTTAAAAGAGAGATAAGCACCAATTATAAGCATTAAGGAAAGCCCACTGTAGGAATATTACTACTAAGACAATGTCATGCTAACTCCAGCTGGGCAGACAGAGCACAGGGGATCTCAACAAGCTTACTTGTAAATCGGAAGCATTATAGGTAGTGCATGAGATAAATGGGGAGCAATCTCGAGCAGGTTGGCACGCTCATGAAGTGCTTCTTTCACCATCCTGTACTAAAAAGCAAAATATGGAAAATTAGCTTGGCAGTAACAGATTATGGTGTTTTCCAAAGGGGGAAAATGTCCTACCAACTGATTGATACACACAACCCTCTCTACCTCTGAGCCAGGAAATATCTTAATCATATTTCCAATAATACATCATGCTGTCAACTTCAAGGATTTTTAGAAACCTTCACTGTATTTGCATAGGGGGAAAATATGCCATTGGGGTTCCCAGATGTGAGATATTTCCCTGACTTGAGCTACATGATTATACAAACCATTTATCTTGTATTCCCTCTATTGTTGCCCCAGCTCCATAAAACATTTGTCCCTGCAAGGGATGATAGATTACTCCATGGTAGGTACCCTTAGATTTTTTTTCCTTACACAAAAGCACCCCCACCAATGTAGATCAGAGATGCCTTTCAAAGAGGGGCATGGAAATGGCAGGTATGGAACTACTGAAGTCAAGTAGTTATTAGAGTCTTCTGTGGGACAAAACAGAGACAGAAAATTCTGTTCAATTTTTATTTTCTAGAAAATGCCACTGCCTCGTCCTAGCCTGAGAAGATTGGACACAAGGCAGAATTACTGTGTGGAAAATACGCCTCAAATCTTCTTTCCCCTTAAGAATCTGCCACTGATAACATGACCAGATGGTGACAGCTGTAGGAGAGAAAGGAGCCAGACACTGCCCCTGAATTAAAACAATGGAATACAAAAAACCCTGGGGGGGGGGGTAGTTAGGGGGCTGGTGGGGGGAGCTGAATCATGGTTGCTCAAAGACACCAGGTTCAAAAATGGTTCAGCAAATCTGCCACTTGGAAGGCCTCAGATTACCCACAAATGGGTTGGGTGGGGGGTGAGGGCGGTGTTTGTTTCACTGGTATTGGGAACTCCTGGTGAGGAAACCATCCCAATACAGGTATGGCACTTACTCTACATATCAGTCTTAGAGAGCTGCCTAGGTACATAAAAGATTAAATGACTTTTCCAGGATCACATACCCAATACATATCAGAGGCAGGACTCTAACCCAAGTCTTCCCTATTCTGAGACCAAGCCTCTCTATTCACTACATCATGCTGCCTCTAACACTACAGTAAAAAAAAACTGTCATACATCCCCTGAAAAATACTCCTGCAGAACACATTAAATAGATATTTCCAACAGGAGGAAACATTAAAAGCCATTTAAAAGCCTGATTTAATTGGAGAGGGGAAAACAGCATAGTAGCAATTTTTGTTTAACAACTAGCATACACAATTACCTGCTCATAATCCAGGTTTGAGATGGCCTTCTGAAGATATCTCACCCCACCATGGATCAGCTTAGTGCTTCGGCTGCTGGTCCCTGATGAGAAATCATCTCTTTCTACAAGGGCTGTTCTTAGTCCTGTGTAACCAGAAAACCAAATTAACTTCTTAAATTACACAATTTGTATGTAATTCATTAAAGGCACTTCTCCAGGGTAGAGACAATCACAAGAAAAATTACTCTGAACATGGATAAATTTGTATTCAAAATGCACTGCACTGTCTATATTATAATGAAGAGATTTTAGCCTCTTCCTAGGGGGAAAAAAGTCAAACCAGACTGGAAATACATTAAACGTTAGGTAGATCACAGTTAGAAAATATCACAGCACAATTACAGTCATAATAGGTGGGTGTTTTTAAAGGGACAAAAGGTCAGTCAATTTGATGCTCTGTGCTTCCCAAATATTTAGATGCATGTACCCTCAGATTTGTTCAGCCCTCACTCCGAGTGCAAACTAGTTCCAAGGTCTCCAATCTAGTCAATGTGGTTTACAGAAAGCAGTGCTTGATTTGTAATCAGAGGAGTCACTTAATTTCTCTTGGACTCAGTTCCCTCATCTGCAAAATGAGAGATTTATACTAGATGATCTCCAAGGCTGGGGACTTTAAAAAATAATTTTGAGAACTATATTTTATTATAACTGGCTTACTTTGTAATTTCATGTGTTTTATGTATTTGAAAACATTTTTCTGATATTAGGTCTGTAGGATTTATCAGACTCCTATTTACCAGACCTATTCTAGCTCTAACTCTATGATCTCATTCTCCAATTTTCAGTCTAGATCTCTCCAGAACCTTAGAATTCCAACCAGATAATATGCAAACATGGAAATATGAAATACTTAGAAATGTACAAGTAGGTGCAATTTAATAATAGTGTGAACAGAGCATGAATGATACATGAAAAAATAGGGAAGAATGAGGTTAAGCAAGGCCAAGCCAATTGTAAGTCTTCTTGTCACTTTCTTCCCTCTAATCTCCCCTCACTTAAGGGTTCCAAAGACTTTTCTGGCATATCATAATAGAGAACAAATAGCCTTTGAAACTGAGACTAGAAATAGCCCAGACTGCAAAATGCCCCATTTCCTCCCTCCTATCCAGAAATGGGTTAGGCTTACCCCTTTGGCAACCCCCAGAGTCCCATAAAATAGCCCAGAGATATAAGCCAAGGGTCTAAATCCAACACAAGGTGTACAGCACATTCTGGACTATGAGACCTAGATATGCTTGGCAGAGACATGAAGGACTCGATATAACAGGATCCAATTATTCTAAGAAACATTGGAATGTTTCACAGACACGATACCCACAAAATAGAATTAAGCCTATATTCAAATCATTTATTGACATTAATACCATAAGGCCACTTTTAAAACAATCAGTTTAAATATCATCATAAAACCAGGGCAACTCCCTTGACTCAAAAGGGCAATATTTTTTGATAATATGGAGGAAAAGGAGGATACTATCATTCTTAAGAAATTCAGATTAGGAAAAATTCAGATAAAATTGAGAAGACTTGTATGAGCTGATACATGGCAAAGTAAGAACAACAATATATACAATGGCCATTAATAATATGAAAGAAAACAACACTTAAGATCATTAGTCTTGATTCCAAATGACTGATAAATGAAACATCCTTCTTCTTGGTAGAGAAATTGGCAGGGGAGGGGTGGAGGAGAAACCATAGCTGTAGAATGAGTCTCATGTGATCAAACTCAGTTGGTGCATTGATTTCTTTTTCCTAACTGTGTTTTGTGAGAATGTGGGAGTGGAGGTCAGGAGCAGGCTGAGGAAAGTAGTTACAAAGAAATGATAACTATGTTGTTGTTTTTTAAACAATAAGACCTTTTTTTCTTAAATACAAGAGAAAAAGATAAAATTTTTTTCAAAAACTTGTAACCATAGAAATCATCACAATCCAGAATACATCGTAAAATGAGACAGTACAAATGTTTATGTATCACAATGAATAGTTCTTTACACATTTGTTTGCATCAATTTGATTAATTCCATACCCTGGAATCCATCCACAGAATCCAAACATATGATTCATTCAAAATAAGTAGTATTTAAACATTTCTTACTATATCCCTGGGTCTATGCTAGCTTCTTAATCCATCAAGTCTTAGAGAAATATAAACAGTTAAGAATCCAACTAATTGTTGATGGTACAAAAAATGTGGAGACATATTTCCTGCCTTTGTAGAGTTTTATTTCAACTGGGCTAAAATATAAAGAATGGAAGAGGAAGGAGAAAGGAAGAAAAAAGTGTTAAGAACCTACTACGTGTCATGCATCATGTGAAATATTTTATCTCGTTTGTTCCTCACAACAACCAGATCCTCTTATTGTCCCCTTATTACAGCTGAAGATACTAAGGGGGGGAGGGGTTAAGCAACTTGCTCTAGGTCACAGCTGTAATAAATGTCTGAGGCACCTCACTTGAACTCACATTTTCCCATATCCAGGCTCAGCTCTCTAGCCCCCATGCCACCTAGATCCCTTTGAAAGGAATCATCTTCTATGACTTTAGGGAGTGAACAGGGTTAAAATAATTGTATTTGATATTTTACTGGAAACACCTGAGTGCAGATCTTGACCATGCTAATCCATAGATACCTCAAACTCAACAAAAGAGAATTTATTATCTTTTCACTCAAAATCCACCCTCTTTCTCACTTCCCTCTGTAGAAGGCACTGCCAGTCATTCCAGATGCCCAGTTTGCAAATTCAGGGTCATTCTTGTTGCTTCCCTCTCACTCAGCATCCCTGCCTTATCCAAAAAATTTACCATTCCACAATTCCTCACCTGTCCTTCTCTCTTCTCACACAGTGATAATCCTAGCTTGGGCCCTCGTCACCCCTGGCCTAGACTATACATCCTGATTGGTGTCAGTCTGTTCTCAATGCTGCTGCCACCCTGGTATTCCTAAAGAACAAATTTAACCAGTTTATTCAGTGACTCAACAAGTTTCAATGACTCTCTACTGCCTCTAAGACAAAGTCCAAATCCCTGTCTGGCATTTAAACCTATTTTTCAAGACTGATTTCACATTACTCCCTTTCATGCAACCTTGGTTCCAGCCAAACTAACCTGCTTACTGTTTCAACTGCAAAACAGTCAATCCCTGACCTCCATGCCTTGACATAGGCTGTCCTTCACGCTTGGAATATTGTCCTTCCTCACCTCTCCCTCTTGGAATATGACAGTTCTCTTCAGTCTCAGATCAAATGCCACCTCTTATATGGGGCCCTTCCTGATAGTACTTTCTTCCCCACATCCCTGAGGTTACCTTCTATTTCTCTGTCTATATGCTGTTTGTCCCTTTCAGAATATAAATTCCCTGAGGTGAGAAGCAATTTCATTTTTGTATCTTTACCACTGGACCCCATAGCAAGAGCTTAATATATGACTAAATTTTCTACTACTCACTACAGGTGGCAGGAGTAGGGGACATATCTATTTAGTTAATTAGGCAGAAATATGGGTAGATCTCCAAAATCCTTGCAACCTTCATGAATCAAAGGATGAATTCAGAATTATAAAAGGATGTATGGAATCAGTCTAGTGGCAAATCCTAAATCAGCCATGCCAAGCTTAGGAAAAACTGGAAAGGTATTCTGATGCAAAAGTGAGGATTCTATTTTGGAGGACATGCCCTCTAGAACCATATAGTATCATGGGGTCAAACTTACACCTGGGGAAGCTACACTAGAGTAGTGTAGAAGTACTACCCAATTCGGTAAGATAAATCTTTTATTTGAAGTTTTAACTACCTGAATTAAATTTTTCTTTTCCCTTGTAAATAAATATTATTGCTTAAACCCCAACTGGTTCTTATAATGGAAAAAGAGAATGTTTGCTAGAAAGTGGCATCCAAATTTAGCAGTAGGAACTACAAATAAAGGTAAGCAGGGATAAGGTATGTAAAGAATAAGTATTTTATGGTAGAAAGTGCCATCCCTTTCTCATAAGCAAGCAACATCAGGACGTTAAAACTATTTTGCAAAGACTATAACCACAAAATGTTCAATGAGAGCATCCAATACTTTGTTCCCAAATTTCATTTCAGCCCTCCTTGTGGTGTCACTAACCACTTTTCTTACATAGCCAGAGTATCCTACCATGCATAAGGAACCTTTGGCCTTCAGGCCACGTGTGGCCTTTTGACTGAGTCCAAGTTTTATAGAACAAATCCTTTTATTAAGGGGATTTGTTCTGTGAAGTTTGGATTCAGTCAAAGGGCCTAAGTTGAGGACCTACAGGGCAGACCACATGTGGCCTTGAGGCCACAGGTACCCCCCCAACCCTCTCCCTGCCCACCACCAGACTATAAGGCAAATCAGTCAACAAGTATGTATTAAACACCAATTATATGCCAGGCAAAGGTTCATTTAGTATCACCCACAGAGCCCAGAAGGTGCTCTGAAGACAGTAGGTAACTAATGAATGTTCCCAATCTAAGTTGAAGATTTCCCCAAAGGATCATACACACACACACACACACACACACACACACACACACACACACACGTGTGTATGTATATGTATGTATATATGTGTGTCTATATATATGCATACATATTGTGTGTATACACACATATACATATATACGTACATACATTTATACATATACACACAATCTGGAAAGGCACTTAGAAGTCATCTAGGTCAAAGCCCTCATTTAGCAAATGAGGAAACTGAAGGTCAGAGCTAAGACTCAGACCCAGTCCTCTGACTCCAAATTCACTGTTCCTTCCACAGCATCAGTCTGTCTCCTTATCAATAACTTCTTATGACCTTAGCCCTAGATTGATAAGAGGGCAAGAAGTCTCTTTGTCTTCAATCAGGACATCAGCCTTGGTATGCAGGGGCATCTTTCTAATGTTTCCAAGGGGGTAGATTAGAATTAGGTTTTCATAGATGGTTATCTGTGCCCGGGAACTAGATTTAGATTTGAAATGTCCATCTACTATTGACCCTACATATCACCTAGTTATAAATCCTAATTTAACAGATGAGTGAAGTAAGTCTCAGAGAGCTTAAGTGACCTGCCCCCAAGTTATACAGTGAGTAAATAGCAGAGATGAGATTTTGGTTTTTTAGAGAGCAATTGGAGTTAAGCAACTTACCCAAGGTCACATGACTAGTTTTTTGTATTAAGTGTCTAAGGCCGGATTTGAACTCAGATCCTCCTGACTACAGGGCCGGTACTCTATTCACTGTGCCACCTAGCTACCCCTAGAGACAAGATTTAAACCCAGATCTTAAATCTAACTCCAGTGTTCTTTCCACTCCCCCATTTTCTCTTTTCCTTGGTAACTTTGGTGTATGGAAAGTAAAGGGTGCCCAGCAACTTAAAATAAAAAATCTGAAAGACCCCACTGTTGATGCTTCTGAAGCAATTCTCTGACATCTGGCCTTCTAACAGAAAATAAGCAAATCTCGAAATAATTCGTAACATAAAGTTAGCCAAAACAGGATTTGGTTAAAAAGGAAGGGAACTAAATCAAAACAGACAAACTTTAAGCTCCATCCATGACACTGTCTTTCTTATTTTATTATGACCTGAATGTGCGTGTACTAAGAGGCAGCATGAGCACTAAGAAAAAGTTAAATGAGTTCAGGAAAAATGAGCTGGGATCAAAGTCCTACCTTAAGGTACTTACTACTCATATGACTTTGAGCAAGTCTAAGCCAAGTATCTGGACCCCATTTCCAAAGGTCCTCTGGAGATCTTCTCAAGTCAACAATCATCTATTAAGCACCTACAGGTAAAAACAGTCCCCAGTCTCTAGAAGCTCAATCAAACAGAGGAGAACATGTGCAAACTACCCGATAATAGCAATAACAACAGCTAGCATTTATAGAACACTTGTTGGTGTCAAGCACTATAAGTCTAGAAAGGTAGGGAGGGTTTTAAAAGCAAAACAAAGGATTTGCTGGCTCTGAAGCTAAGAACCGAAGGACAGAAATGTGGAGTAGAGGATCCTTTTCTGTAGAACTCCATCTCCCTACCCATATCCAAAGAAGGACTGTAGCTTCAGCAGTATAAGTCATGGCCTATGTTTTGACTTCACAATTTCTAGCAGAGAAGCTGTTAGTTTTAATGGAATTTTATAAACTGAGTTGATTTAATACCAGTTTGTATCTCTCTCTTGGGAAAAAGATCCACTTAGAAGAAATACATTGAAGTAGAAGACAGCAAGGCTCATATACTTTGCATACCTTTTTAGGATACTAGAGATTAGGTGAACCATAACCAAAAAACATCACCAAGACACGTCACTGCTTTTTAAAGTTAAAGGTTGCTGAGATTAACCAATCTCTTTTTCTATATAGGAACAAGGGTTCAAAGTGTACATAAAAGCTCTGTATTTTCGATTTATATTGGCCCTTTAAAGAATTTGCATACTCGGCAACAGAATCAACAATCCAGACAAAGATGACTCCTTATCTGAAATGTCTGGTAAATATGCAATGTAATTGGGGTCATAATTTGTAAGCACAATGCACTATAAATTTTAATTAGTTAATTAGAAATGCTAGAATAGCCCCACACAGAGATGTGGGTTTCACAAATGAGTGTTTCAATTTGCCAATACTTTTACTGATAAGTGCTACCTGAGCTTGTTGAATGTGGGCATAGAATTCCTGCAACTTTTTCCCATTAGGGTTTTAGCTCTTTTTAATCTTAATCCAACAAGGTATGGAAAAAAAAAAAAAAACTAAAAAAAACCTTCATTATTCTCTATTACAAACTGCAAGTTGCTATATTACTGCTTTGTCTCCAAACTATTTTTATTTGGACAGTTCTAAAAATTGTTCTATCACCTTGTTCAAGATTTCCTATCAATTCTATATAGATCATTTTAAAAAATACTATAAAATAAAATGTAAAAAGGAATATTCCAAAGACTCTTCTGTTCATCATTCAGACCAGTTAAGAGTTCAACTCCTGTTGGAACAGCCATCTGCCCTTTCTACCACCATCTCTTAACACTGGTCTAATCATAGCCAAAGTACTCTACTTCAGAGTACTCTACATAATTTGATTTAAACTGAACTTTCATTTGTGCTTACCTTTGATGTACTGGGAAATTAAAATCATTTCCTTCAGGGACTTTGACTTCCTACTCCCAAATAACTCATGGCACTTGGATCTAGCCTTTAAAATAATATAAAAACCTGCACCACACCATACTTGTGACTTGGGGAGAAGACTGAAGGAAGAATGTTAGAAAAGCTTTTCACTCATGGAGTCTACATTTCAATCAGCTGGGACCCCAAGACAACATGCCATCTCCTGTAGCCATTCCTTTGCAAGTACTGTCCCATGTATGTGCTACCTGCAGACTTTATGTCCCTCACTTCTAATCTCTTAGAAATTTTAGTCAATCTTCCATACTCGACTCAGACACCATCTTCTACAAGAAGCATAACCAAATATTCCCACTTTTTACTAACTAAACTCTCCTTCATCAAATTAGTTTGCATTAACTTATCTATATACAGAAAAACAAGGTTGTTTTGCACTTCCCAAAACACAGAATAATGCTAGGGGTTTTGCTGCCGGAAGACATACATAATAAAATTAGGAATGTGAGGCAAGAAGGTCTATGACAATGGCCTTGCTTTCTTTTTTTAGCTTTGGTTCTTGTTCAAATTCATTTGTATGCCTATCATAGAGGCTCCTTGAAGAAAAACAGACTCTGTATCCTCAAATTCCACACAGTTCCTCCTGATATTATTTTTGGTAGGGCCCCCAAAATGGGTTTTAGAGTAGCAGTGTTCTGGTAAAGTATTAAATCTACTTGGAATTTATAACCCTAAATCAGATAAATGTCTGAAACCCAAGATTTCAAATCAGTACTAGACAGAGATAGTCAAAAGATTAAATTCAATCTCAGTTTAGGGTATTCTGGCTGACTTTTATAAACTATCCTTAGATATGAGTGTTGTCTATGGACTAAAGATTAAAGATGCTAATGCCTTCCCTTGTCTTTGAAAGAGTCACTACTCCTTAATAGATGTAAATAGAAAACCTAGAGATGGCTCAGAAGTACTAGAGTCCAGAAGATAGTAGGGGAGAAAAGATTTGTGACAATAAGTGTGTATATATATATCATATCTTTTCTCTAGAATTTCGGTTTGTTGAACAAAACCAGGAACTATTTCATTTTTAGCTTTACATCTGCATCTACCACAGTGGCATACACACTGCTCTGTGTACAATAAATTTCAGTTTAATTGAAAGAGACAATTCATATTTGTATTGTATATTAAGTCTTATCAAGCACTTTTATATTACTCTATCACCACAAGGTAATTACATAAATATCAGATTCCCATTTTCCACATTAAAAACCTGAGGCTAAAAGAGGTTTAATGAATTTCCTGGAATCATATGGCTAGGATTAGAGTCAAAGTTCAAACCCAGGACTCTTGATTCCAAATCTAATCAAGACTGTGAGGAAAATGAAGCTGGAATCAGTTAGGCCAAGCAGAACAAACCTAGCTCCTCTACCACATAACAGTCTTTCAAATATTTAGAAGAAAACTATTATGTCTCTTTACTATGTTCTCTTCACCAAGCTAAACATCCCCCATTCTTTCAAAGGATTCTCAATACAGCATGAATTCAAGACCCTTAACATTCTGATCCCTCTTCTCTTGAGGTTATCAATAGCACTCCTAAAACACAGTGTCCCCAGCTAAACACAATACTTGATGTACAGTCTGATGCATACAGAGAAGAGCTATAGGAGTACTTCCTTATCCCTGGCTCTCTCAGCACAGTTTTAACATCATGGCTACCACATCACAGGGTTGACACATAGTAAGCTTGTGGTCCAATGAAAAATTCAGAGTCAGGTAGCATTTTCTTTCTGACATATGAAACCTGCTCTTTTTACCATAAGAGATGGTATAGTACAGGCCTGGTAGAAGTGAGAGGTGGAGAAAGGAAGCAGCAAGGCCAGGAGTCATTGCATTTGTAAAACAACACCCCCTCTAGGAAGCAAATGCAATTTGACTGCTGCTAAGAAAAAAACTAATTGGTTAGTAAAACAGCCCATGTTCAGATATTAAGAATACATAGCTTTTTCTTCACCGTGCCTCTTCTGGGTCCCCCCAAATCATACTGATCAAAGAGCTTGTGCACCCATGATATACAAGAGCTTTAATGTCTACTGGCCCTCCAAAACTTTGATGTCCTGAAAAATCTAATTATTATTGGTAACTTTAAAAGATCACAGTAATTTATTTTTGTCAAATGTGACTAAAGATTAATGGATACAATCAGGAATAATTTGGTGAAAACATATCAAAGACACAGAAAGCAAAATTTGTTGTTAAGTGAAGCATCAAACATAATAAAAGAGCAAATTCCATGAATGAACAGCAACAATGAACAAGTCATTAACCAAATGCCTATGATTATTTCACACTTCAGAACGCTACTGATATGATCAGAAAATGCAGTAAAAGGATAAATATAGATTACCTTCAGCAATTCTTTGTACATTTTAATTACAAATTCTACTTTCCCTTGGAGGCCTACCTACCAACATTAAGGAAACAAGCATGAAAACTGTACTTGCAGAGCTAAATGGGTTTACCAACTACTTTAAATAAGCCATAAAAACCAATATGCAAATATAACTTAGCTAATCTGTTGGGTTTTCTAAAACCATAACCGCTGCGCCTAAAGCTATTAAAAGTGCATATCCTTTCCTTAGAAATAACTAATTACAAGTACAACTTTTAAAATCCACACACAAAATTAGTTACCACATGACCAACACAGTATATATGCAGTTGAAAATACTTTCAAGGTAACTGAACAAAAACCTCTTAACTCTCCCAACATTATGCTCATTAAAAATAACTTAAGAGAAATCTTTATAACTTATTCACCCCTTGAAAAACAGTTTTGCAGAGGTTTGGGGGTTTGCTGTACCATTTATGTAATAAATATTCCAATGGCTCATCAATATGAGTATATATTCCATGTCAGCATTTACTCCATGGTGAATCAAAACCCATCCTTATTCCTACCTATCCTTTATAACTTTCACTTATGTCCTACCAAAAATTCACCATAGAAAATGACTCCACATGCTAGGGGTCATCCTCATGTTTTAATAATAGCTAGCATTTACATAGCATTTTATAGTTTGTGAAGTATTTTTAAAATATTATATCAACCTTGGGAGATAGATGCTATTATTATCCCCATCTTACAAATTAAGAAACTGAGGTAGGGAGAGGTTAAGCTATTTGCCCAGGACTCACATAATAAGTATCTCAGTCTAGATTTGAATTTAGACCCTCCTGACTCCAAGTCTAGCACTCTAACCACTGTGTCACCTATCACAATGAATTGATTCCAGTGGAGTGCAGTGGCTTAATAAATTATGCTTAATAAATTAATTAATTTAATAAATTATCACATAACTTTAATAAATTTTCACATGAAAAATCAAGTTTCTGACTTAAGGGATTTAATTTATCTTCTAAGGGCTGCGTAAGGTTAATAGCTTTGCTTCTCAAATGTCTGACTAATCAGTTGCATTCTACAAATAAGGAAGTAAATAATGCTTAAGTCATTCACCCAAGGTTCTTTTCTCTTAAATTAACTGTGTGACCTTGGACAAATCACTTAGCCTAGGCAAGTCTCAGTTTCCTTCCTTAAATTCAGGGCTTGGATTAGACAACTTTGGGGAGCTTTAAAACGCTAAAATTTATGGGGTGGCTAGGTGGCGCAGTGAGTAGAGCGTTGCCCTGGAGTCAGAAGGACCTGAGTTTGGATCTGGCCTCAGACACTTAACACACACAAACAAAAACCTAGACATGTGACCTTGGGCAAGTTACTTAACCCCAATTGCCCTCCAAAAAGCAAAAAAAAAAAAAAAAGAAAAACGCTAAAATTTATTATGCTGGGGCAGCTAGGTGGCGCAGTGAGTAGAGCGCTGCCCTCGAGTCAGAAAGACCTGAGTTCGGATCCGGCCTCAGACACTTAAAGCACACACAAATAAAAACCTAGCCGTGTGACCTTGGGCAAGTTACTTAATCCCAGTTGCCCTCCAAAAAAAAAATATTATGCTATGATGCCTGACTCTATTAAGTCCTACTTCAGTGTCTCAATATGGTATGGCTGTGACCTTACTTTCCTGAAGGTTTGTCAGTAAAGTAAAAATTTTAGTAGGTAACACTAAGCTGGAAAAGCTTCTCAACAGCTCCAATGACTGTGGGATTGTCACCCAAGACTCAGCCCACCTAAGTTTGGAGAGAGTCATCACCATAAGGCTGGCAGCCAGGTGTGCTGGGGAGGACTAGGGGTGGGGGTGGGTGTAAAGGGGAATTTTGCATTATTCCAGCAATTCATTAAATTCATGGAAGGCATAGAAGGGGTACAATCTACATTAGGGCAGAGTGCATCCACACTAATGAAATCACAGAGTAAACAAGGAATGGCTCACCTACAACAAAATCCTACTCTGATTCCTTTTTTTTTTTTTTTGCTTTTTGGAGGGCAATTGGGGTTAAGTGACTTGCCAAAGTCACACAGCTAGTAAGTGTATCAAGTGTCTGAAGCCACATTTGAACTCAGGTTCTCCTGACTCCAGGGCCCATGCTCTATTCACTGCGCCACATAGCCATCCCTCTGATACCTCTTAATGACATAGAGATAAATTCCAGGATCTTCCATACTAAGTAACTTGACAAGCATCTATTAAATACTATGTTCCAGGCACTACGTTAAGCCCTGGGAATATAAAGAAAGATAAATGTATGGTCCTTGTCCTCCAAAAGTCTCCACATTATAATGGGTGAGGCAACATGCAAATCACCATGTACAATTAAAGTTATGTTCAGTGTAAACAGAAGGTAATCTCAGAAGGAAAGTGTGTGTGAGGTAGGAGAAGGTTTAGAAGGGAGGCAGAAAGGTCTCTTGCAGAAGACAGTACCTGAGTTAAGACCTGAGAATGGACATGGAATCAAGTCAACAAGCACAATGTGCCAAGGATCATGCTAGGAAGAAGAGTATTCCATATGTTGTTGTTGTTATTATTCAGTCATTTCAGTAGTGTCCAACTTTGGGGCGGCTAGGTGGCGCAGTGAATAAGAGCGCTTGCCCTGGAGTCGGAAGGACCAGGGATCAGTTCCAGCCTCAGAAAATGAGCACCCACACATAAATAATGACTGGCTATTTAACCTTGAGCAAGTTAACCCCAACTGCTTTAAAAAAAAAAAAGTAGTGTCCAACTTTTCATGACCCTATTTGGGGTTTTCTTGGTAGAGATACTGGAGTGATTTGCCATTTCCTTCTCCAGCTCATTTTACAAAAACAGGGTTAAGTGACCTGCCCAGGGTCACACAGCTAATAAGTATCTGAGGCCAGACTGGAACTCAGGAAGATGAATCCTCCAGACTCCAGGCCTGTCACTCTATTCACTCCCCCACCTAGCTGCCCAAATGCATGCACTGGAGACAGCCAATGAAAACGAACAAAGGGAAGGAAATGGAGCACCGTGTACAAGGAGTATCTAGTAAACCAGTATTACCAGATTGTAGAGAATGCTAAAGAGAATCAAGTGTAAGTAAGAACACTGAAAAGGGAAGAAGGCACCAGGTTGTGAAGGACTTTAAATGCAGAAAAAGGCATTTTATATTTGATCCCAGAGTTAATTAAGATCCACTAGAGTTTCTTGAGCAAAAAGAGGATGGTCAGACCTACACTTCAGAAAAGTCATTTTGGCAGGCTAAGCAGAAGATGGGTTAGAGTGATAAGAGATTTGAGGTGGGGGGACCAACCACAAAGTGTGAGTGATGAAGGCCTCCATCAGGGCAGCAGCTGGGCAAGTGGAAGAAAGTCCACATACATAAAGATAAAAAACAAAATCAAGATTTGACAAGAGACTGGATATGTACAGTGATGACAAGTGAGGAGTCAAGAATAACATCAAAGTTACAAGCCTGGGTGACTGAAGAATGGTAGTGACTGGAACAAAAGCTCTATCAGACCCCATGAAGATTAAATAACTTTTTCTATCAGTATAGTGATAGACTGTATGTCTCTCTCATCTAAGGACTAGCCTAGGACAGTTCAGAAAGAGTCATTACAAAGTTGACCTCTGGGTGACAAACTCTGAAGTAAAGGTAACTCTCAGAAATTGTTTACTTAGTTACTGTGGGATCATGACCCAAATAAGTAGAAAAAGCACCATTATAGAGTTACAAGCTCACATTTATAAGATCTCATATAGTTAAAAAATGTTTTCCTCACAATCACCTATGAGGTAGTAGTCTAAGTATTGATATCTTTATTATCATTATTGGCGGGGGGTGGGGTGGAGGAGAGGACAGTAGAGAGGAAGGGTTGGTTGTTAGAGGAAAGCAGAATCAGACCTGTTCTTTTATTAACATCAAGAACTTCTTCTACTCCTCTATTGCAGAACACTGAACTGTTATCTTCTCTTTGCTTTAATGGTAAGCAATCAGTCCACAGTCTTAGAGACAGGGAGGCTTTTGCAATCTTTCTCAATTCTAGTATCTTCTCTCTGTTGATTATTTCCTATATATCCCATCCAAGATGCTCCTTATACCCATATGTAAATGTATGTGTACATTGATGGTCCAACACAATGGAAAAGAAATCAGGGCATCCTTCACATAGCTTGGCTGTGCATAGTTGTTTACATATTATCTCTCTCTCTCTCATTAGATTGTAAGCTCCTCGAGGTCAGGAACAATCTTATACTTTTGTCTGTCTCCCCAGCACTTAGCACAGTGCCTGGCACATAGCAGGTGCTTAATAAATGTTTATTGACTAACTGATACAGTCTGTATCTGAGCCAAGATTCAAACCCAGCTCTTTCTGATCTCAAGACCAGGTCCCTTTCCACTATTCAAAGGTTGCCTCTTTATCCTTATGGTATAGATGAAAAAAAAAAATGAGGCTTGCCAAGATCTAACATATGGGGGGCTACACCCAAACATGAAGACAACATCCTAAGCACTGTCTCTGTAGAAGGACAAGCAACTTGAGATATCTATTGCTTTATAATTTTGTCAAAATATCTTTACCTGCTAAATATGCCAGGTCTTGTATGACCTTTTTTATTTCAATGACTAATCTAAATAGCTAATCAATCAGTCCATCTACAAATATTCTTTAAGTGTCTTCTATATTCTAGGCACTGTGTTAAATTACCAAAGATACAAAGGTAAAAAGCAAAATGGCCCCCATCCTCAAGAAGCTAAGGCATTAATTATTACACATTCCATATAACTTCATGCAGTCCCTTGGGCTGACAGAAGTTATGATACCCTTAATGAACCAGTATGCTTTTAAGGGCATAAAAGTAGTTTATTTCTTGTGTTATTTAGAATGAGATGTTCTTTAAAAGCTCTTCCTAAAAGAAAAAAAAAGAAAACTGTCATTTTTTTGTTAAAATCCTTTTGACGATACTACTGGTGTATATATCTCCAAATATTTGTTTATTACATTTACTCCAAATCAAATGGGATGTGAATTTATGTGATGTTTCTAATAAATGTCTTTGATTTTAAAATTGAAGTCATGTTATAAGTAATATTTTATTTTGCTTATTTTTGTATCTTCTGTGTCTTGTCAAAATGTTTTTGACAACAAAAAGATGCTAGTTTTTCTCTTTTTAAATGTACTAGAGTAAAATATTAGCATCAACTTTATAGCAATACAGTTTGGATTTTTTTATTGTTATTTAGCCTTGAATACTCTGAAAAAATATAATAATTCTCCAGAAATAAATAAATAAATAAGACAGGCTTGATTCCATCTACCTCTCACATTAGCACTCTTCACTATGATCAGTAGTAACAACTTAAATGAATCTTTGACCTCATTAAGTGTGGATAATCCTCCTCAGGATAGGTACTCCTTCCACAGTACAGAATACAACTTCTCCAAGCTGTTTCATTATGGTAGTTCATTACCAGGTCTTTCCACAAGTACTCCACAGAGAAACTACTCAGCATACTAGAGAATGATAACACTAGGGATGGCTACATATCATCTTTTATTCTTAGTAAATGACCGGCACATATTCTTTTTCTGACCTTGATTGTCACCAATGTTTTTCCTACCATTTTTGATATATTAGTCATCATTGGTACATGCTGCAGCCTTTTAACACACACCACATGTCTTTCTGTTGTCTTGTGAGTTATTTACAATTTTGGTTCTTCTGAGATTGTGATGTTCAATAATTCACAATCATATAGTATCCCTAAGACAAACTGTTTGGAGAGGCAGGCAATTTCTGAACTGTGGTCTATTCTATTCTTCTAGGGACAACTAATTGGTGTAGTGTTATAGAGCATTAGATCAGGAGTCAGGAAGACTTGAGTTCTTCCTGAACTCAAAAAGAACTTGAGTTCAAATGTGGCCCCAGACACTTAAATGACTGTGCAACGCTGGGCAATAGACTTCATCTGTTTGCCTTAGTTTACTCATATATGTAAAATAGGGATAATAATAATAATAACTAAATCCCTTCCCCATCCTCAAGGTGGTTGTGAAGATGAAATCAGGGTGCCTGGCACAGAATAAGCACTATATACATGTTAGCTATTATCATTGCTGTTATTATTCCAAATGACAGTAAGCCCAGCTCATTGACCACTCAATGTCTATCCAAGATGTTCTTTTGTTCTTTAGTTGTCTTCAGTTGTGTCTGACTCTCTGTGACCCCTTTCAGGGTTTTCTTGGCAAAGCTAGTAGAGTTTGCCATTTCCTTCTCCAACTAATTTTACAGATAAGGAAACTGAGGCAAAGTGTTAAGTGACTCACCCAGAGTCACACAGTCATTACATGTCTGAGCCATGATTTTACAGCACAATAAGTACATGTAACATGTGCAAATTATGGTTTGTGAAGAAACCAAATAGAAACTTAGGTCATCCCCATCCACATTAGGCCTTACCCCTAGTAACAGCATCTAATGCACAGCCAGCTCCCGTTGCTCCTCCACCAATGACAAGTATATCAAACTCAGTAGTACTCTGGAGACTTGTAAGCTGAGCTTCTCTTGAAGGAAGTTCCTTAAGTTGAGTGCCCGAAAAACAATCTGCTGCTTCAACAGAGGCTAAGTTGAGCTGCAACAGAAACAGACCATTCTTGTTTGGATACATGGAGCAACATTTTAAATAATGTGTTAATAGAGCAGACAGAAAGACATATACAAAATACAGATAAATGCTACCAGAGTCCAGCATGGTATAGTAGGAGACCACATGGACTCCATCTGGACACTTCCTACTAACTCCTTAATATCACACAGACTCTACATCTCCACCCTACCAGAAACTGGGACTGTCCCTGAAACAACAATGGATTCTGATCGGTGAACTTTTGCCTTATTTGGCCTGGAACAGACTTCTACCTTATTCTCTGGCCACCAACACCAAACCATGCCCCAGTAATATAAGTTGCCACTCTCTCCCTTTCCAGTATGCCTATATGTGTTGTCTCCCCCACCCCATCAGAATGGAAGCTCCTTAAGACAGAGACTGTCTTGCTTGCTTGTAATTGTACCCTCAGCACTCAGTAATACACCTGAAACGTGGTAAGCATTTAATAAATGCTAACTCTGACAATTACTAATTATGCTTCCCTTCCCTTACTAACAGTTACATGATAACAAGCTAGTAGTTTTGTCTTTATGGATTCAGTCTTCCTGTCTCTGACACTTAATTAATTGTGCTTCCCTGACCAGTTAGTTACATGATGTCAAGCAAGTTTTATCTTTATGAGTCTCAGTTTTCCTATCTATAAAATGGAGGCAACAATACTTGTACTATATATTTCATGATACTGTGATATAAAAATGCTTTATCAACCATAAAGCACTATATTAATGGAAGATATTATTAATAATAAGTTATATTCACTGACCCCTGTTTATATGAAAGCATCACAAGTATCTCTGTTTTAAAGGAAGTTTTTAAAAATTCTAAATATTACAGGAGCATGGAATAATTTATCTGTCAGGTTTATGGACACAGCAAGAATATAGAAACAATATATCAAGAGTATTACAAAATATAAAATGGATAATTGTGATTATATTAAATTAAAAAGGTTTTGTACAAACAAAATCAATGCAATGTCCAAAATTTGAAGAAAAGCAGAAAACTAGGGGGGAAAATTTATAGCTAATATCTCTGATAAAGGTCTCATTTCTCAAATGTATAGATAACTGAGTCAAATTTGAAAGAATATAAGTCATTCCCCAATTGATAAATGGTCAAAGGATATGAACAGGCAGTTTCCAAAAAAATCATAGCTACCTAGACTCATGAAAATAAAATGCCTCTAAATCCCTATTGATTAGAGAAATGCAAATTAAAACAAGTGAGGTACCACCTCACACCTATCAGATTGGGCAATATGACAGAAAAGGAAAATAATAAAGGTTGGAGGGGATATGGGAAAACTGAGACACTAATGTACTGTGGATGAACTGATCCAATCATTCTGGAGAATAATTTGAAATTATGCCCAAAGGACTATAAAAGTGTGCATACCTTTTGACCCAGCAATACCACTACTAGGTCTATATCCCAAAAAGATTTTTTAAAAGGGGAGTGGGGAAAGGAAGTGGCTAAGAACAGGAACTGGAGAGGATGTCCTTCAATTGGAGAAGGGATGAACAAGTTATGGTATGTTATTTTAATGGAATAGTATTGTGCTATACATGACAATCAAAATGATATTTCAGAAAAACCTGAAAAGACTTATATGAGCTGATGCAGAGTGAAGTAAACAGAACCAAGAGAACATTGCATGTACACAGGAATAGCAATATTGTACAATGAACAACTGTGAATGGTTTAGCCATTCTCAGCAATACAATAATGCAAAAGAATAAGATGAAAAATACTATTCACCTCTGGAGAAAGAACTGATGGTGTTTGAATACAGAATACCAAAGCATTCTCTTTCTTTTTTTTTTTTTTTGTTTTAGTTTGCTTTCACAAAATGACCAATATGGAAATGTTTTACATGACTATACATGTATAACCTATATAAGATTGCTTGCCCTCTCAGGGAGAGGGAAAGGTAGGGAGAAAGGGAAAAATTTGGAACTCAAAACTAAAAAACAAACAAATGTTAAAAATTGTTTTTACATGTAATTTAGTGGAGGGAAATAAAATATAATTTTTTAAAATCTAACAATTTGTCTGTGTTTACACAGTGCCAAAACTACCAACTTCAAAGGAAAATGCTAGCCATTAGTTTTGTCTGTTTATCAGGCCATAACAAGTAATTCTGGAAACTGTGGTTCAGGTAAGCACAACAAAACATACCAGGACAAGTATAAGGGAAGGCACCCTCAAATCAACTTATTTTTTTTATATTTTTTAAAAATCATGTTTTATTGCTACAAAGGAATGGCTCTGTATTGTAGCCTTGGTTTCTTAGGGTTCAGTGTGTGACTATGAGGAATGGGTGCACATTTGCTGGTTTAGAAGAAGGATGTATTTGGAAAATTGACTGGGAGGCCCATTCATATTTTCTTCGTGGGCGGGCCAGCTGTTGTGAAGGAGGCATGGCAAGCCTGTGCCAAGCCTCCAATTAGATTAAGGAATTCTTGAAAGTAACTGCCCATCACAATTGAGGTCCAGTTTCTTCATCATTCGGTCCAGAACACCTAGATCCTTCTGGTTCTGTGTGAAGGAAGCCAGCTCCGTGTTCATGAAGGAAAGGAACTCAGTCTTGGAAAGGGTGTTTGGGTTGTTAGTTATCTCCCGGCCAGCATACTTCTGGAAAACAGCTATCATGGACTCAATGCATCTCTCTGTTTCAGTGGGGGTGACTTTTTTGGCCATTGTGGAGGGGAGAGGAGGATCTGGAAGCGGAGCCTCTCTAGAAAGTCAAATCAACTTATTAAGACAAATCTAATTCAGCAGAGGAGAATCGTAATTAGACACTGTGGACATTAAGATTCAAGGGGAAGAAGAGAGAAAAAGACACTGGGATATCATGAGGTCACTTCTGGGAATATCACTACCAAGATAACAAGCAACATAGGTGGGGCTAGGATGGTAAATATAGGTGGAAGAATAGAGATGCATACCATCTGGTACCTTCATACTTTAAATGATTATCACTATTAACTAGGTTCTAAGCTTGTTTCTACCTAAAGCAAGAGTACAAGTGATATCAGTACCTTCTAAATGTTGGCACTAAAGGATAAAGCCCTGTTTGCCCTGTGCTTATTAAAAGTCTGTCTACTTAATAGCAGATAACTGGTTTCACCAATGTATTCAGTTAATTGGTTGGCTGTTCTGATATCATGACTTCCAAAGTAACTGTCTTAATACCTTTGAAAAGCATTAGTGGTACAGTACTAAAGACCACTGGATTTGAAGTCAGAGGAACTGAGTTCAAATCCAGTCTCTGTCACTACTTTTGTGACCTTGGGCAAATTATTTAATTTCTTTGAACTGTTTGGTTTCTTCATCTATAAAATGACCTAGAAAGCTCTTATGGTCTTCTCCAGCTCAGCATCTATATGACCCTGTGGATCCCATGAACCTCAAGCAATTAATTCTCTTGTTGAATCTAGTTAAACTATTTTTCGCTATCTGGCCGCAATTCCAACAGATGAACATCAATTAGATTGTGTCCAAAAAAAAAAAAAGAGAGAGAGAGAGAGTGTGTGTGTCAGAAACACTAGTGTGCTTTATACAATTTCTTAAAAATCATTATTTATATTCTCCCTCTTTTTTATTTGAGAAGAGGGGACAGCTGAAAATGCTCCAGACATTCTAATATCTCCAGTTTTATGCTTCTCTAACTAGAAAGTACTTATTCAAAACACATGTGATTCAGCAATGGAAAGAAGCTTTGCTTTGTAAAGTTAATATTTATGGTAAAAATCAAACTCTATTTTTAAAAATTGAAATATATAAAATTATAGTTTTCATTCAATTTATGGAATTAAAGAAATTTAGCATAACAATATGCTAATTCTAAGTTTTCTTCTAAAACTAAAACAAAGGTTCTTAACCTAGGGATTTGTGGATTACTTTAATATTTTGAAAAATTACAAAGCAAAAAATTATATCAAAATTAAACTACGTGTTTTGTCTTGTGTATTTAAAAGCATTCTGAGTAGGGGGTCCGAAAGCTTAACCAAACTGCCAAAGGTATATCATGACACAAAAAGCATTAAAGCTCACTCTTCTATAGAAAGGTGAAAATTTGCGTGTAATTATAAAGACTCTAATTTCTACCCAAAAAACCCCACTACTTTATTTTTATTTTTTTTTATTTTTAAAATAATACATTTTATTGATGCCTTTCGTTTTTATAACAGTCATTTTCACCCCCATCATACTCGGGAAGTACTCCTTTGTAACAAAGGAAAAAATGGTAAAGGAGACCAACATGACCACACTGGTCAATAATTTCACATAGTCCCTCATCTTTCTACTGAAATGACTACATTTCTAAAAGAACCGTTTCCTTTAGTACAACTTCTTATTGTACAAGAATAATCATCATAACCAAGAACAGTTGCCAGAATTTACCACTACTGATATATACTTATTCCTCCCCTCCCCGCCAAAAACCCCACAAGTTTAGCTCATATTATGCTGAGAACTGCTAAACACATGCATTAAGCATCTACTTATTAAGTGTACTTAAAATTTCTCTTAGTTCCTCAGAATTACCCTAAGCACAATTTATAAATGGCTTTTATATCTTCATTATTGCTTTAAGGGCCACAACACAACATTCTGAAGGTCCTTAAGCCATTGATCAGTAAGCTATATCTAACAGATGATGCCTTTGCTCTCACTTCAGAATAATGGAAAAAGGAATAAACCACACTCTGCTCATCAACAAAGATGAGGTGATTTTTTAATTAAATTTTTAATTCCTAATTACTATTTAAAGCTCTTTCAGGGAAGTACAGTTTGAACAACATCAGTTAAATGTAATTTCTGAGATGAACACTTATTCATGAGATAAAACAGAATTTGCTAATTGCCCATAAAAATCTAACTCCAAAGTGCTTTTTACTAATCACTTTAAGTTATAGCAAAGTATTGTCATTAGTCATCACTATTTCTTTACATCATAAGGATACCAATGGAATACATTGAGCATCCATCTTTTATTCCTTTCTCTTGCCACATGACCAGCCTACCTTTTTCATTCATGATAAGTGAAATGAAATAGTTTACTCTGGTTCTTTTTATTTACAATTTTTCTTTTTCAAATAAAGATCTGCCTTCTCTCTCCCAGTCTCCTCTACTTTCTTCTTCCCTCCCCACTAAGACAGAAAGAAAAACAAAATTCCCATTATAAACATGCTGAATCAAGCAAATCAAATTTCCATATTGACCCTGTCTCCATCCAAAAAAGGTCTCAATCTGCATTCTAGTCCATCACTTTTCTATCAGGAGGTGGATAGCCTGTTTCATAATGAATCATGGTTGGTCACTGTGTTGATCAGAGCTCCTAAGTCTTTCAAAGTTGACTATCTTTATAATACTGTTGTTATTGTACAAATCATTCTCTTAGTTATTCCCATCATGATGTCAGTTCATAAAAGTCATCCCAGGTTTTACTGAAAACGTCCCCTTCATAATTTCTTAAAGCAAAATAGTATTCCATTATGATCATATACCATTACTTGTTCAGCTATTCTCAGTTGATTAGCAGGCAACCCTCTTAATTTCCAATGTGTCCTTTTCTTTCTTCAACGTCTTTGGGGGTATAGGCCTAGTAGTGTTATCTCTACGTCAAATGTTACACACAATTTAATAGTTTTGGGGATATAGTTCCAAAGTATTTTCCAGAATGGCTGGACAAGTTCATAGCTACACACACCACATCCCTTAAGGCATTTGTCAATTTTCTTTTTTTTTATCAACTTTGTCAGTCTGATAGTTGTAAGGCAGAACCTCAAAGTTGTTTTAATTTTCATTTCTTTAATTATTAATGATTTAGAATATTTTTCATATGACTCAATAGCCTATATTTCTTCCTCTGAAAACTGCTTATTCATATCCTTTGGCCATTTGTCAATTGGGGAATCACTCTTATAAATGTGAATCATTACACTACATATCTTTAAAATAAGACCTATGTCAGAGAAACTTAACTACAAAGATCTTTTTCCCATTCACCTACTTCTCTTCTAATTTTAGTTTCATTTTCTTGTGCAAAACCTTTTTAATGTAATATAATTCATCTATTATACTTTCTGTGCCTCTCTCTGACTCTTGTTTTGGTCATGAACTCTTCCAGTATCCATAGATCTGACTGGTAATTTATTCTCTGCTTCTCTAATTTGTTTATGACATCACCCTTTATGTCTAAGTCATGTATCTTTTTGAAGCTTATCTTGGTATATGGTGTGAGGATACTATCCTACACCAAGTTTCTGATTCTTCATTATTATTTCTTACTTGTTACATGTTGCACCCTGCTCATACCCAAAACATATTTCTCTTCCTGCCCTCTAAATGATACTTGGTTTCAGTTCTTCTAAATTCCATGACTCATAGTTAAATAAGAATAAAATTATTTAAACGATGGGGTTTGTTTCATGGAGATCTATTTGTAGAGCTTTTCCTAATTGATAAGCAAGATCTATGGATTTTCCATTTAATTTCATGTTATATTCTGGACTATACATACATACATACATATATATTTCATCCACTTAATTTTTCTGATGAATCACTGGGCCAAAAGCTTTGAAGTGATTTTGGATCTCATTCAGGAGGCTATGAAATGTTCTAGGAATTGGTGCAACCAGTATGATGTCATTGGAAAACTGGAGGACCTCACCAATCTATAGGGAATCCTTGAACTTGGCCTTTGTGCAGGAGCTTCTACATGAGTGTTGAATGCATTTAACAAATAAATGTTTCTCCATTCTATGTCTTACCTGATATTAAATTATAGTGTCAATACATACTAAATGGGATATCTCACCCTGCTGGAGAGTAGGGGGAAGGGCGATGAGAGGGGGGATGATGGAGGGGAGGGCATTCTGGGGGAAGGGGAGGTTGGAAGTACCCACTTTTGAAGAGGGACAGGATAAAAGTAGGGAATGGACCAGGTGGGGGGTGGGATGGTGGGAGGGCATTATAAGCAGCCTTTTACAATATATCTACTATGGTAATGTTCTGCATAGCTATACATGTACAACACATACTGAATTACTTATTTTCCCAGAGGGAGTGGGTGACAAGGGAGGAAGGAAATGGATCTGAATTTCGAAGTTTTAAAATTAAATGTTTCAAATATATATAAATACTATTATTAATACTATTTTGCATGTAATTGGGAGATAAGATGTTCAGGCATTGGGGCACAGAGATTCACCTCGCCCTAATGGTAAAGTCGAAGGGGGTATGGGAGAAGATATGGGAGAGAGCAGATTAGATGAGGGGATGTCTTGTAGGACTGCTATTCTGGGGTAGGGGAAAAATGGGGGAAAAAATTGTAACTCAAAATCTGGCGGAAATGAATGATGTAAACCAGAAGTTAATAAAGCATTTGTTTAAATAAAAAAAATTATAGTGTCAAATTATGCTTGACTTTGCAAAGTTTCATAGAACTTTGCATAATTCTGCCATTTGCATAGGAAATATTTTTGAAAGATACCCTTTAAAGTACAATTTTTTCCTACCAAATGAAGACTTTTGTAGTCAACAACAAAAGAAGAGCTAGTGTTTAAATAGCACTTTAACATTTGTAAATCACTTTACAAATATTATCTCACTTTGATTCTCACAATTACCCCAGGAGGCAGGTGTACTTATTATTTCCATTTTATAGATAAGGAAGTTTAAGCAGACAGAGGTTAAGTGGTTTGTCCAGGATCAAATAACTAAGAGTCTGAAACCACATTTGAACTCAGGTCTTCCTGGCTCCAGGTCCAACATGTTATCACTGCCATCTAACTGCCTCAGAATTTTTCAACTATTGATGAGAAAGATATAACCTTACAGTGGAATATTACTGTTCCCTCCTACTGCCATCAACATGGATAACCTTGATTATGTACAAATTACTTTCATTAAAATTTTATACATCTTCTAAAGTAACACGCAGGTAGTTTATATATATATATATATACACACACACATACATATACATATATACACACACACATACATATATATATATATATATATATACACACACACACACACACACACTCTCTCTCTCTCTCTCATTCATCGTTTTTTTCTTCTTGTTGTTTTTGTTTTTCCAGGATTAAGAGATCTGAGGTTTGTCTATGCCTTTGGCATCTTTTTCTCTGATATCTTGTGATCCCTCAATACCCTCACAATTATATTGCTTCTCTTGAATGCTCTCATGAATCTCTTCTATGCATACTTGTTCTAATCCAGTTACTTTTCCCATCTTTATTCTCTTCAGTGACATTTCTACCTCCTTTAAAAATACATCCAGAACTGTGATGTTAGATTTCAAGTGTGATATCTCCACTTTACTTGATAGCAAAATGAGTTTATGAAGAAAATGTCTGTAGATCATTTCTGATATCTTTTGTCTATATAGCATGTTCCTTCCAACTTCATCTTTCAGTACCCACAAAATAAATACTGAGTTGGGTGTCACATAAAGCTTTAACTGGCTTTACCCTCCAGTGCTTCTCTGTTTTATGAGGCAATGCTTTTTATAATCTTCCACCATGTTTCCCAGTAAAAATCTGTACATGAATTATATTCTAAACCAGTACTAATCTTGGCTGCTATTTTTCTCCACTTATCAAGTAAGTCAAATGTTTGCTATAAATAAGGTGTTTCTTGGGGGTTTTTGTTTTGTTTAATATGAAACTATTGTAACCAGCATTTTTTATCTTTTCTTCCTTCCATATTCCACTTCTAATTATCAAGAACTTGCTTGAATAGGTTGAATTAGGAGTTGTTTTAATTAAATGATTTAGTTTTTTCCTATCTTTTCTTTTACATTGGCACTAATTTTAATCTTTGTTCTGTCAGATTGTTCTCTGACAATTCACAGGCAATTGATTCAAAAATGATGCCCCCATCAGTAGCAAGTCATTTCTCACCCATTAAAATATAATCAATTGCATTCTTGTAATAGTATTTGATGCTTTACCTATCAAGTGCCTTTGGATTCTTCTCTCAAAGAAAGTAGTCAGGATGCATAGGTAGAAGGTATATGTGTAGCTGATTAATTTTTTACCTCTTCAGTTCCTTATTACTAGTCCATAGTTTCTAACGTTTTTCACAGTCCTCATCTATTCCAACCTTTGCATTTAAAGTACCCAAGTGTCATTATATATCTTCATTTACTTTGGAGGATCTTCATGATTTCTTTATAGAATTTCCTAACCTCTTCATTTTCTGCAAGAGATATTAGTTCATAAGCTACAATTATTTTCATGGTGGTGGTTTACAGTATACTGGTCAGGATCACTGAAATACAAGATTACCAAATATCCCATGGTATTTGGGATATTATGATCCCAAATATCTTGTTGCTTTGTATACATAAATGAACTCCCAACAAGCCCTTAATTTAGCCTTTCTAGGGAAGACCATCCTTTCATCCCAGTACAATTTTCTTCAACTCCTTGCTTCATTTGTAGTAAGAATGTTGAGACTGTTATGACTTGAGTTTCTCCAATAGGAAATCCACTCAGTCATTAGACAAGCATGTCACATTTAGAGTACGAATTGCTAAATTCAAGATTCTAGACAGTATAAAAGCTCTGTGAGTCTTAGTTAACTTTCCCCTCTTTTCTGCTATTATCACTGTAGGTGAGAAAGGAGGTCACAAAAAACAAAGAACAATGTACATTTTTCTTTGTTTCATGAGTTGCCATGGCCTAAGAATTCATCAACAAATGACACAGACTGGTAGGGAGACTCTGCAGACAGCTAAGCTGGCCCTTGAAAAGCAGACTTTGCAGTCAAGTCTACCAACATTTCCAGGGCATTGGCATAGACCATGAGCCCAATATTACCAATATGTTGCAAAAAACTACTAATATAGGACTTTATGTGCTTCATTCTTAATTTTTAATGTGGATGCAAGAAATTCTTTGGAATAACATTTGAAAAAAACAAAGTGTGATTAATTTGTTTTTACATATATGACCATAGGGTTTTTTCCTTTCACCTGTAGGTCCTTGATAGTGTAGACCAGAGGTACCATACCCCACTATAGCAACAGTCTACAGGGTGTCCCTAAAGTCTGGACACATAGGAAATCTCATTAACTATGCATATTTTCAAAGAAATGAAATTAATGAAAATTTCAACAACATATTATTTAATTAAAATAAATAAGATTTCATAGGAAGACATAGAAGACACATAGGAAATCTCATTAATTAATTAAATTAATCTCATTAATGTGGAAAAATAGTCCCCAATAACTAATGAAAGCTTTTATTCCATGTGAAATTGTCATGTCTAAAATTTATAGTGATTAAATAAAATGTTGAAAATTTCATTCATTTCATTTCTTGAAAATATGCATAGTTAGTGAGATTTTCTATGTGTCCAGACTTTAGGGACATCCTGTATTAAACACATTAATACTCCAAATTCTATTTCACAAAATCTAAGAACTGGAAAGAACCTTAAAGATTCTATAATCCACCATATACTTGCCCAAGAATCCATTTCACAACATCAAACAAAAACCATTGGTTAAGCACCTGCTCTATGACAGGTACTGTGCTGGTCTCTGGGAATAAAATGATAAAAGTGAAACAATTACTGTTCTCGAGGAATTTACATTCTAGGAGAGTAGACAACGTTTGTGTTTATTTATGCAAAATAAACACAAGGTGATGGGAGGAAGGGGAAGGAGGCCACTAGCCACTGAGGAGGAATCAGGAAAAACTTCAGGGAAAAGGTAGCATTGAGCTGAGGCTTGACGGAAACTGGGAATTCTCAAGAGAACTAAGATAGTTGAGAAAATAACCAAGTGAGAGCAGTGTCATAGAACCCAAGAGGAGAGGTCAACTAGAGTGGTCAACATTGTCATAAATGCTATATAGAAAAATCAAGAAGGAGTAAAGCTGAGAAAATGCCATTATATTTGACAAGATCACTGGTACCTTTGGAGATAATAGTGTAAGTTAAGTGAAGAGGTAGGAAACCAAGATGTAATGTGTTGAGGAGGAAGAAGAGGAGAAAACACAGGTTATTCTAAGAGTTTAGCTGAGAAAGGAGAAGAGATAAAAGAATATAGCATAAGGGGATGGTGTGATCTTGTACGGTTGTTTTTTTAAAAGATGGAGAGAATTGGAGACATTTGTACATATTCACAATATGTGTGGTATCTCTGCTAATAGAACATAAGCTCCTTGTAGGGAGGAATTGCTGTATGGTTGTTGTTTTTTTTAGTCTTTTTATCCCTAGTGTGTATCACAGAATCTGGCACACAACAGGTGCTTAATTAATGCTTGCTGACTGATTAGAGTATTATTATCTTCATTTTAAAGACAAAGAAACTGCAATTCAAAAAGGCTTCTACAACATCACACAAGAACTAAAAGAATCAGGACTTGAATTCAAGTTTTTTACTCAAAAATCAGTATTGTTTCCACTATGTCATCCTGCCTTACAACTGTTATCCAGTTATATAGTAATATGAATTGTGGCATGTTTTAAAAATAAACAATAAAGCAAATTCTATCATCATTAAAGGACTCTGACCTAGAAATGCTAGCTCATAATACTACAAAGTTCATATTTGTTTCTCTCAGTGTTTCAGAAGAATTTCTTTTTAATCCTAAATAGGAAGGGCCCAAACTTATACATATTCCTTTTCAAATAAGGCACCTTGAAAGCCTATGTATTTATTACAATTAGATTAAAAGGTAAGATGGGGGGCGGCTAGGTGGCGCAATGAATAGAGTGCCGGCCCTGGAATCAGAAGGACCTGAGTTCGGAGCCGGCCTCCGACACCTAATCCGCACAAACAAAAACCTAGCCCTGTAACCTTGGGCAAGTTACTTAACCCCAATTGCCCCAAAGGGGCGGCTAGGTGGCACAGTGAGTAAGAGCGCCGGCCTCGGAGTTTGGATGACCCGAGATCAGATCCGGCCTCAGAAAATGAGCACCCACGCATAAATCAAATGACTAGCCGTGTAACCTTGAGCAAGTTACTTAACCCCAATTGCTTTAAAAAAAAAAAAAGGTAAGATAGGATGAAACTATGGAGAGCTCCAAATGCAAGACTAAAACATAGATCCACCCCTACAGCAACCTAAACTCTTTAGAGAGTGAGTATAGCTGTCTATGAATATTTAGTGGGAATGAGGGGAAAGAAATATACAAAATTGGTGGCTTATGGAAGATTAATTGGTAGCAACAGTGAGAGGGACAAAATGTAAAAGGTTAGAAACCAGGAGAGCTATGGGGTCAAATGGTCAAGAGGGAAGAGCCAAAAGTTGTAGGGCACACAGTTCTAGGTTTTGCAGGCTCATAAGAGTGGCCTTGATTCTGCCATTGGTACATAAAAAGCCTGCAGGGATGTAGGGAAGGAAAAGAACATGGACTGAAAAGTTGGCCCTGACTTTGAAGTCAGAGTAACTATATAGAGAAGGAAAGAACAATATTAGTGATAGGAGAGGATAAAAGAATGTGGTAGATGGAAAGAAGAAAAGGTAAGGAAGCCAAGGGAGAGTAGCAGAGAATGAATAATAGTAGTGTTAGATAGTGAGAGTCCTAGTATTCTCTTGACAGACCAGCAATGGGGAGCAATAATGAGAGGGTTAGCTATTGTTTAGGTCTGTTCTTATAACACTTATGTAAATTAGTCTCTGCAGAATGGTATCTAGGACACATACTGGTATCTAGAACACTCAGCTCAGGATCAAGATAGAGAAATTAAAGATGAGGAAACTAGTCAAGACATTACTTTCCTGACAATTTTGATAATAAATGCTGGTCTGAGGAATGTAGGAGTATAAAATAACCTCAGAATATAGGAATGATGAGGAAAATTTGGAGCAAAATAGAGGGAAATGAGCCTTATATCTATAACCCAAAAAAGTCATAGAAAAAGTTGAGCATAATACTATGGGAAAATATTACTCTGGAGTTTCTATCTGGGAATGAGTCAGGATGCATCTAGAAGGAAGCTAAAGTTGATGGCCAGCCACCAGCTTCTCCAGTAAAAAGAGTACTGTACCACTCTGGTGTATGAATGTATCAATCTATATTCCTGGAGTCAAAATCCTGGAGTTCATATATTGCCTCTGTCACTACCTGTGTGACTTCAGGCAACACACTCAACTTCTCTGGGCCTCAGTTTCCTCATGTGTAAAATAAGAGTATTGTGCTAGATGATCTCTAAGGTCTTTTTCATCCAGCTCTAAGACTATAAACCTCACCTACCTCTCTCTACCTCTAGTTCTAGAACCATGATAAAAATCTTTTCTGTCATTGTCCCATTTGAAATATGGCACCCACCCCCCTTTGGCCCCATCCAGAAACCCAGTAGCTTTCTAGAATAAAGTCCTCCTTGCTGGCCACCACTCCCCTATGTGTGTATTTCCTCCCTTTAGAATATAGTTTCTTTGAGGGCAGGGACTGTCTTTGCTTTTTTTATTTGTATGTTGTTCAGTCATTTTTCCAGTCACATACAACTCTTCATGACCCCATGGGGTTTTCTTGGAAAAGATACTGGAAGGGTTTGGCATTTCCTTCTCCAGCTCATTTTACAGATAAGGAAACTGAGGAAAACAGGATTAAGTGATTTGCCCAGGATTGCACAACTGGTAAGTATGGCCAGATTTGAACTCATGAAGATAAGTCTTCCTGATTCCAGGTCTGGCACTCTATCCACTGTGTCATCTAGCTGCCCAAATTTTTATTTGTATACCCAGAGTTTAATAATAAGTGCCTAATGATTTTTTTTTCCTTAAATTCCTACATTCAAAATTTTCTCATTTAGCCTACTATTAATATAGTGTGTACAGAACACCAATTTTGGAAATGCTGAGTTAGAAGCCTGGTACAGTAATCTAAAAATGATGGAATGAATGGCCAAAAATGGCAAGGGAGATGTCTAAATATGTTGCATGAGCCATGATGGCCTATTTACTATCCCCCACCTCTGTGCCCTTGTACTCACAGTTCCCCTTCCTGGAATGTTCTCCCTCCTTACCTCCACTTCTTAATATCCCTAGCTTCCATCATCCTCATCAACATCATCACCAAAAGACATTTATATAGGGTTTACTATGTGCCAAACACTGTGCTAAGCATTTTACAATTATTATCTCATTTGATCCTCACAACAAGCATCAGAGTTTAGGGGGTAGGCTGGGTAAGTGCTATTATTATCCCTATTTTACAGATAAGGGAAATAAGGCAAACAGAGGTTATGTGACTTGCCCAGGTTCACATAGCTAGTAAGTATCCAAGATTGGATGTGAACTCGGATCTTCCTCACTCTAGGCCCAGAATTATAAGTCCCTAAGTATCTATGCCAAGTCCTTAAAGACTCAGCTCAGGTAGCATCTTGTGTTACAAGCTTTTCCGGATTCCCTTAGCTACCAGTGCCTTCCTCTGTATTTTGTGTGTACTTTACATATGCTTGTTATGTTCACATTGTCTCCACCATTATAATGTAAGCTTCTTGAGGAAAAGAACAGTTTCCACTATTCCTTTGTAGCTCCAGTACTTAGCAAAGTACCTGATACAAAGTAAGCTCTTAATGTTTGCTGATTTCACAAGATCTGTTGAATGACTGGATATAGGAAAGCAAGAAATCACAGAGTTTTTTGACTGAGATACAAACCAAAAGAATTACGGTACCAAATAGAAAAGCTGGAAGAAAAGCAGGAGGAACATAAGGTCACTTTTAGGAATACTTCATTTGAGGTGGTAGTAAGATGCTTTTTCCAAAATATACAGAGAGGATGTCTTTATGTGAATGCAATTTGCAAGGGCAATTAAGTTTTTTCAGAGCTAAATCATTCAGTCTATTCTAGAGCCTTTAGTAGCTCCTCATACCTTGACAAATCTAGCACCGGGGAGGGTACCTCCTCTAACAACTAGTTACCATCACATTCCCCAACTCTCCTAATTTCACTAGTCTCAAATTCTTAGTATTCTATTACCACAGGGTTCAGTCAAGTTATTCTGTTTTTTATACCTCCTTGTAATTCTTACTGCCATGCCTTTGCACAAGCTATTTCTTCTACCTAGAATGTTTTTATGTTGCTTTTCCACTAAGTCAGGTTACTCATCTTCTTTGGAACCTTACTCAAAATTCACTTCCAATAAAATTCTCATGACTGACCCAACTTTCCATGCTTCTGAAATTCAGTATCCCTACATGGCGCTCAGTACAGCATGCATTCAATAATCATGACTTGACAGACACTCAGTCAGCAATTAGACAAAATTGGTTGTGCCCAGGGTATTATCTAGCCTTCAAAACAGTTCTGTAGCACTTACCTTCTGCAAAATTAATGTTCATAGTTTCAGAAAGAAGTGTTTAAAGGGACAATCAGTTCAAACAGCTATTAACAAAAGGTTAGAAATTGAATCAGTTGCCAGAAGGCCCCTCCAATATTAAAAGAGAATGTCACTTTCTGGAAATGTATTTTATTTCTGATACTATTCACTAAAATGAGTTAATTTGAGGATTGCTTGTTTGGATAAATGCTTGTTGCTGCAATGAACATGAGCATCAATTCTATTTTAGGGGCAGAATACACCACCTAGGTCGCCACTTGTAATTATGTGGAGAGAAAGACTTGCTTGTTTTGACTTCATATTAGGAATATGCAAATACGTATCTTTACTATCTTCCCTGCAACATGAAGGCTGACTGGAAGCAGGCAAGAAAAAAAGAGCAGGGACAAATAAAACAGGGTAGCAGTTAGAGATAATGGAATTTAGTAATGCAAAGGCTTCTGCTCTAAAATTTATTATGCCCTCTGCCCTTTCTGAGGGCAGCTGAGTGGTACAGTGAAAAGAATGCCAGGTCTGGAGTCAGGAAGATGCCTCTTCCTAAATTTGAATCTGGCCTCAGGCACTTATTGGCTGGCAGATGCTGGGCAAGTTACTTAACCCTTTTTGCCTGGTTTCCTCATCTGTAAAATGAGCTGGAGAAGGAAATGGCAAACCCCTTTCTTTATATCTTTGCCAAGAAAACCCCAAAAGGGGTCACAAAAAGTCAGACAGTTAAAAAAAATGAACAACTGTCCTGCCTAATGTTACTTTAGTCATAAAGGAGCCCTAAGAAATTAGATCATCAGGAGGCTAAATACTAGGGCTTAGCTCAGTCCTAGGACAGACTTTACATCTAAGATAAGCAGGAGTGACCACCAAATAACCACTTATCTGTGGAATTCTAACTAAATTCACAGATAGAAATCTACCCCAATGAAAATGGTAAAGATAATATCTAACTTCTAAGATTTTTTTTTGTTTGGTTATTTGGTTTGTTTTATAATAGGAGAGGACAGGTTAATTTTTATAGTTAGTCTAATCTAAATTCTGTCCCAAGGTAAATAAGTGGATCAGTAGATAAATCTCCTGAAGACCCGAGTACAAATCCAGCCTCAGACATGTACTCTCTGTATGACCCTGGACAAGTCACTTAACCTCTGTTTGCCTTAATGGACTGGATAAAGAAAGGGTAAACCACACCAGTATTTTTGCCAAGAAAATCCCATGGACAATATTGGCTGATATGGTCTGTGGGGTCATGAAGAGTCAAACATGATTTGAACAACAGCAACAAGTTTTGTTACAGTGGGATTTTTTTTTGTCTTAAAATCAATTACTTTGGCATTAAGTCAAATGTCAATGTAAGATTACATTTTTTAAAAATAGTTCTAGAGCACATAAACCTCTAGCAATGCTCATCATTCTAATGCTAGCCAGACAACACTGATCAAGACTCCCTCAAACTTCTCAGTAGATGGAAAAACTAAGTGTACTTATCATCCAGGGCTTATTCAACAGAAATCCTTTCCAATGAATGGCATTCAGAAAATCAGTTTTTCTTGTGTTTATGTTCCATTAGACTTGCAAATTAAAAAAAAAATCTAGACATTTTCAACTTCGGGTGAAACCAAAAACAAGATCTAATAATTAGTGTCTATTTCTGAAAGAAGTGCATATTTAAAGACCACAGGCAATTAACAACCAGGTTGTCCTGTAATCATGTACATTATTAATTGGAGTGTAGTGTAGGGTTTCATGCAAATCACTTTATACAGCAGTAACCACTTTTATTCTCTTTTGCATTATGTGATTGAGTCAATGGAATAGTCAGATTAAAGTGAAATGGCTTCACATTCTATTTACTGTAGCCAAGGAGGCACTCACCATATTTGTATATTCCTGGAAGTCAAGTAAAAATTAACAATTCCTTTTTACAGAAAATTTTTAGGAAAGGATAATGGTGTTCTCCATCTGAATTATTTCCTTACTTTAAATAAGGGTGCTTTTTTCCATTCTTATCTTTACATTATATTATTGTGAAAACATACCATGAGGGATTATTAGTACTAGAGGGGTTATTGCTACTCAAGGAGTGCTGGCAAGTCATTCCAGCTATCTCCAGTTCAGACCATGAGGAAACACGGACTATCATCGTAAGAGTTGAGATGATAGTTACATATACAAGAAAGAACTTGTTTAGAAGAGCTATAAAAACCTTGAAACCCTATACTCAGCTCAAGGAAGGTTATATAATCCCTTCATCTGAAGATCAAGTAAAATGTTCATCTGGGTGGGGGTATTTTTAGCACAGTCACCTAGATGACCTTAGAAGGGATCACTTAGTTTCAGAGTGTATAATACTTTAACAGAATTTATATGGTATTAAGCTATAAATATTAGATAAATCTAGAAACAAGTTGTTTTCTAAACTATGGCTTTACAGTACTCAAAAGAAATTCATGTTAAAATACAGTGCTTTTGTGTATAAACTATATCAAATTGCTTACTCTCTCAGGGAGGGGAGAGGAATGGGAGGAATTGAGATAGAATTTGGAACTCAAAACTTTTTTTTAAAATGTCTTTAAGATGCAATGCTTTTCTTACATACAAGAAGAAAATTCTGGAACCAAAAAAAAAAAAATGCTTGTGTTTGCCTCTTGTCTTTGTATCTCCTTCAGACAAATTGTTACCAGTGGATCTCTAAAGTACCAACTTAAGTGAGTCCACTGAAACTGAATTTAAATGATCAGCAATATTAATCAATCAATCAGTAGTTATTTGTTAAATGCCTGTGAGGTATCAGGCGCTATGTTAGGTGATGAGGATACAATGATGAAAATGAAACTGCCTCTGCCCTCAATGTGCTTCTTCTAGAAGAGTCAATATGGAACTCCATGGTATAGTAGCTGGCTCTACTGGTACCTGGACCCAGATGGCTCTGGAGGAGAAAGAGAGACTGCTGACCTTGCACAGTCCTCCCTCATTCAAATCAAAGTCAACTGCAAGTCATGCAAAATGTCCCTGATGCCATCCATGGTCTTCTTCTAAAATGAAAGACAAACACAACCTGAGAGTAGACTAAGCTGCCTGAATGAGGACCCAGCTAGTTGGGTAACTCAGATCATCACTCTCCCTCCCTCACCTTCTCCTTCTCTCCAAAGGAAGATAAATTTTTTATGGCAAGAAGCTGCCCACTTAACTTGAAGTTTACTTGCTAGATTTCTTCCTTCCTTCCTTCCTTCCTTTCTTCTTTCCTCTTTTCCTTCCTTTCTTCTTTCCTTCTTTTTTTCTTCCTTCCTTCCTTTTTCTTTTTTCCTCTCTTTCTTTCTTTCACAAAACCTTAAACCCAGTTCACTCTGAAGCTCCTAGACTGGACCACAATAGGTCTCTGTCCAAGCTACACTTAATGGCTATATTTGGGGCCCTCCTGGCTTAGAGTGAATGTCAATGGTAACTGTTTCTGAGGGTCTTCCCCTCCCAGCTTGACTTTTTTCTTTTCTTTTTTTCTAATTAAAGGGGCCATCCCTTGACTCACTTCTTAAAGAGGCCTATTCACTGAATGGGTGTTACCTCACTCTAAGTAAGTACCTGAAAAGGCCTTAGCCTAAAAGAGCCATGGTCTCCCATTGCATCCTAGGTCATCTCTAGTCATCTTGATGAATATCTGGTCACTGGATCCCCCTGGCTCTGGAGGAGAAAATGAGGATGGCGACCTCGCACAGCCCTCCCTCACTCAAATCCAAGTCAACTGCAAGTCATGTCATCATTTCCCTGACGTTATGGTCTTCTTCAAAAACGAAGGACAAACATTAAGCTTATTTTTCTCTAGAAGAGTCAGTATGAAGCTTCATGGTATTGTAGCTGGCTGTGGAGCCAGAAGCCTGGGTTCAAATTCTGCCTTTGACACATAGTAACTGTGTGATCTTGGGCAAATTATTTCACCCTCCTGGTCCTTTGTTCCTCATTTGTAAAGTGAGGGGTTTGGACCAAATGGCCTCTAAAGTTTCCTTTTAGTTTGAAAACTATAATCGTAGGATCATAGATATATACAAAATATATACAGATTAAAAAGGCAATGTCATGAATGGAAACAGTAGCAGCTGGGAAGAACCAGGAAAGACTTGAATGAAGACCAAAGGAGCTGAACTTTGAAGAAAGTCAGGATTCTCTAAGTGTACCTGACTGGAGAAAATATATTCTAGCCATGAAGGATAGCCTGTGCAAAAGGATAGAAAAAGGAGACAGAATGACATGCATGCAGAATAGCAAGCACAATTAGGCTGGACTGAAAAGAGTAAAAAGGGGGCAAGCATCCTATAATAAAAGTTCCAAGGGAAGGGAGTAGGGCAGGCTGTAAAGAAGGGTAAATTCCAAATAAAGGAGTCTGTATTTGATTCCCAGAGATAATAGGAAACTCCAGCCATTTATTAAGCAATGGAGGAATATCAGACACCAGCTTTAAAATAAACACACAAAAGAAAGTTATGTTAAACTGAAAAGCTTTTTAAACAGAAGAAGGACATTTTGTAAGAGATTTAAAAATAATTTCTTCCCTTTGCATTAACTTCTGGGCAATTATCATGGTGGTTCTTGGAAGTATCAATTTAACTAATTCTCCTACAGTTGACTAAATGATCAGGAATATTGGGATCAACTTGGAAATTTTAGGATACTCTCTTGCTTTTTGTTTCTCCTTTTAAAATATTACTAAATCAGAGAAAAATTATCTGTGAAACCAATAGTACTTTCAACAATACCTAATAGTTTGCATCTATCAAAATCCCCATTTTTTCATTCAAATGTTCACTTAATGATACTCTGTGACTGAAAAGAATAGAATGTAATGTCCAAAGATAAAAATTAGAAGTATCCTTAAGGAGCGCAAAGAAATGAAAGACATCAACATAGGTTCCTCTCACCTCCTTACCTCCACCTCGTGGATTCCCTGGTTTCCTTCAAGTCCCACCTAAAATTCTATTTTCTATGAAGTCTTTCCTGATACCTTTAATGCTAGTATCTTCCCTCTGAGATTATCATCAGTTTATCATGTCTATATCTTGCTTGTACATAGTAATTTGTATGTGGTCTCCTCCATTAAACTGTGAGCTTCTTAAGAGCAGAAATTATCTTTTGCCTTTCTTAGTATCCCCAGAACTCAGTATGGTGCTTAATGTTTATTGATTAACTTCAAGTTTTAAATCTATGACCTGATGGGCTAAACAGAGGTCACCATGTATTAGAGTTTGAAAATATATAAAAGACTGGGTAAGGATCCTGAACAAAAAATGTAAAACTGTGAAGATGACTCTTTTTGTTTTGGGGTTAGATTTTTTGGGGTTTTTTTTTGTTTTTTTGCTTTTTGGAGGGGTGAAGTAGAGCAATTAGGGTTAAGTGACATGCCCAAGGTCATACAGCTAGTTTTTGTGTTAAGTGTCTGAGGCCATATTTGAACTCAGGTCCTCCTGACTCCAGGTCTGGTGCTCTATTCACTGCGCCACCTAACCACCCCTGAAGATGACTCTTGAAGGCCTAAAGTCAACATACTCTTCCTATGGGTGAAAAAAAATGGATTAATTATTCAGTAGATATAGAATAATAGACAGTTACAGCAAGAAGGAATCTTGAAGAAATAATCTAGTCTAAATTTCTCCTTTTGCTGATAGGAAACTTAGATTCCAAGAAGTAATCATAAAGGTGAGAGGAAAAAAATAAGTTAAGAATTCAAGTGCCGGGGGGGCAGAGCCAAAATGGCGGAGTAGAAACAGCACTTCCATGGAGCTCCATCCCACACCACTTCAAAATCATGTAAAAGGGGACTATGAACAACCTCTGGAGCTCTAGAACCCACAGAACGACACAGAGAAGCTAAATTCCCACTGAGGACAGCCCAGCAACCTGGCAGGGAGTGGCCAGCACAGCGCTCTGGGATTGTCTGCCAGCACAGCTCTCTGGAAGCCGAGCCCAGGACCTCATGAGTCAGAGGTTTTAGCCCAAGGGCAGCCGGACCAGTAGCCAGCTGGAGGGACCCCAGAATACCAGCAGCTGTGGCAATTGCAGATTTATCAACACAGATATGCCTAGGACAAAGTGAGAGGTTAGCGCCCTATGGACTTTGGGACCAGTCTTCAGGAGCACATCAGTTTCTTCCCCTGGGGGCTAGAAGCAGCTGAGGAGCCAAGGCACAGCTGCCATTTTGCAGCTTCAGTTGCAGCTTCAGCTCCTGGCCTGCAGACTGTAGGGGGATCCTGTGATCAGTCTGGGGAATAATCGCTGTTGCTTTAACCTCCCTGGATCTGGACTGCAGTCTGGGGTGGAGGTCTTGGGGTGTGTAGCAAGCTTGCCAGAGTGTGTGGGGGCTTCAGGGAGGGCCCTGAACTAATGCCTCCAGCAGCTGAGAAGACCCCAACGTTTGGGACAGAAGCCTCCCTGTCTTGTGGTAGAGTCCTACTGTGGCAACAAGCCCAAAAGTCAAGTAATTAAGTGGCAACGTGCCTAGGCAAAGGAAACAAAATAAACAGAAAAATTCAACATCAGACTCCTATTTTGGGGCAAAGAGGATTGAAGCATGGAACAGGAGGAGGACTGTGAGGTCAGAACTCCTGCACCAAAAGCCCCAAATGAAAATATGAGCAGGTTATAGGCCATAGAGGACCTTAAGGAGGATTTTAAAAACCAAATAAGACAAGTGGAGGAAAAATTGGGAAGAGAAATGAGAAGAATGCAGGAAAAGTATGAAATGAGAGTCAACAGACTGACTGAGAAAAACAACACCTTAAAAAATAGACTAACTCAAATGGCAAAAGAGGCTCAAAAATGCAATGAGGAGAAGAATGCCTTAAAAAGCCAAATTTTCCAGATGGAAAAAGAATCTCAAAAGCTCACTGAGGAGCTTCATTCCTTCAGCGTTAGACTGGAGTAAATGGAAGCTAGTGATTTTATGAGAAATCAAGATGCTGTTAAACAGATACAAAGAAATGAAAGAATAGAAGGCAATGTGAAATATCTCATGGGAAAAACCACTGACCTGGAAAATAGATCTAGGAGAGACAATTTTAAAATTATTGGACTACCTGAAAGCCATGATCAAAGAAAGAACCTAGAAATCATCCTTAAAAAAATTCTCAAGGAAAATTGCCCTGATGTTTTAGACCAAGAGGGGGAAATAGAGGTTGAAAGAATCTATCAATCACCTCCTGAAAAAGACCCCAAAAAGAAAACTCCTGGCAATATTATAGCCAGGTTCCAGAATTCCCAGATCAAGAAGAAAATACTACAAGCAGCCAGGAAGAAACAATTTCAATATTATGGAAACACAATCAGAATAGCGAAGGACCTGGCAACTTCTACACTGAGGGATCAAAGGGCATGGAATATGATATTCTGCAGGGCAAAGGACCTGGGATTAAAACCAAGAATCACCTACCCAGCAAAACTGAGTATCTTGGAGGGGGGCGGAGCCAAGATGGCGGAATAGAAACAGCTCTTCCAAGCCACTCTGCCCCCAGATTCCCCCCAAACTATGTAAAAGGGGACTCTGAACAACTTCTGGAGCCCCAGCACCCACAGAACGACACAAAGAAGCTAACCTCCCGCTGAGGACAGCCCAGCAGCCCTGCAGGAAGGACCAGCGCAGCGGTCTGGGACCTGGCAGCGCGCAGAGCACAGGAACCGAGCCGAGCCCAGATCTGCCTGAGCCGAGGTTTTAGCCCCAGGGCGGCAGGGCCAGCAGCCAGCTGGAGGAACCCCAGAACACCAGGAGCTGTGGAGACTCCAGAATTATCAACATAGACATGACTAGGACAAAGTAAGAGGTTGGTGTCCTATGGACTTTGGGACTGGTATTTAGGGAATGCGTCGGCTCCCTCCCCTGGGGGCTAGAAGCCACTGAGGAGACACGCCATTTTGCAGTTTTCAGAGGCGGCTCCAGCTCCCGGCCTCCAAATCTTAGGGAGATCCAGCGATCAGTCTTGGGGGGTAATCGCTCTTGCTTTAACCTCCCTGGATCTGGATTGTGATCTAGGGTGGAAGTCTTGGGTGGGTTTACAGCTTGCCAGAAACGGAAGTTGCCCCCCACACGTTCGGGACGAAAATTCCTCTAGCTGGCTTTAAAGCCATAGTGTGGCAAAAAGCCCAAAAGTCAAGTAATTAAGTGGCAACATGCCAAGGCAAAGGAAACAGAAAAATGCAACCCTAGACTCCTATTTTGGGGGCATAGAGCGGGAAAAGGACTGTGAGGTCAGAAGTCCTGCTCCAAAAGCCCCAGGGGAAAACATGAGCGGGTTGCAGGCCATAGAGGACCTTAAGAAGGACTTTAAAAATCAAATAAGAGAGTGGAGGAAAAATTGGAAAGAGAAATGAGAAGGATGCAGGAAAAGTATGAAATGAGGGTCAACAGCCTGACTGAGGAAAACAACACCTTAAAAAATAGACTAACTCAAATGGCAAAGGAGGCCCAAAAGGGCAATGAGGAGAAGAATGCCTTAAAAAGCCGAATTTGCCAGATGGAAAAAGAATCTCAAAAGTTCACTGAGGAGATTCATTCCTTCAGAGTTAGACTGGAGCAAATGGAAGCTAGTGACTTTATGAGAAATCAAGATGCTGTTAAGCAGATCCAAACAAATGAAAGATTAGAAGGCAATGTGAAATATCTCATGGGAAAAACCACTGACCTGGAAAATAGATCCAGGAGAGACAATTTAAAAATTATTGGACTACCTGAAAGCCATGATCAAAGAAAGAACCTAGAAATCACCCTTCAAGAAATTCTCAAGGAAAATTGCCCTGATGTTTTAGACCCAGAGGGCAAAATAGAGGTTGAAAGAATCCACTGATCACCTCCTGAAAAAGATCCCAAAAAGAAAACTCCCAGGAATATTATAGCCAGGTTCCAGAATCCCCAGATCAAGGAGAAAATACTACAAGCAGCCAGGAAGAAACAATTTCAATATTGTGGAAACACAATCAGAATAGCCCAGGACCTGGCAGCTTCTACACTGAGGGATCGAAGGGCATGGAATATGATATTCCAGAGGGCAAAAGAACTGGGAATGAACCCAAGGGTCACCTACCCAGCAAAACTGAGTATTTTGTTTCAGGGGAAAATATGGTCATTCAGTGGAATAGAGGACTTTCAAGCATTCTTGAGGAAAAAACCAGAGTTGAATAGAAAATCTGACATTCAGACACAAGAAGCAAGAGATGCTTGAGAAGGTAAACAGGAAAAGAAATCAAAAAGAATTTATAAAAGTTGACCTATTTACATTCCTACGTGGAAAAAACAATAACTATAAGTGATTAAACGTTTCTCAGTATGGAAATAGTTGAAGAAGGGTATATGGGCATATGAATACATATGTGAATGTGTATATATGTTTAAAGGTATTCATGGATAGAGGGCACAGGCTGAATTTGGTGGGAAGGGATGATACTTAAGGGGTGAAGTTAAGAGGTGAGAGAGGAATGTGGCGAGTAGATGGGGAGAGATGGGAGTGGGTAAATTATCTCATGTAGAAGAGGCAAGGGGAAGTGGTTGCAGGGGCGGGGAAGAACAGGAAGGCAAAGAGGAAAAACCATATTCTCATTTAATTTGGTTCAGGGAGAGAATGACATACATACTAAATGGGATATCTCACCCTGCAGGAGATTATGGGGGAGGGGGATGAGATAGGGGATGATGAAGGGGAGGGCATGCTGAGGGGAGGGGGGTTAGAGGCACCCACTTTTGAAGAGGGACAGGATCAAAGTAGAGAATGGACCAGGTGGGGGGGTGGGATGGGTGGGAGGGAAATATAGCCAGTCTTTTACAATATATCTACTATGGTAATGTTTTGCATCCCTAGACATGTACAATATATACTGAATTGCTTATCTTCCCAGTGGGAGTGGGTGACAAGGGACAAAGGGAATGGATCTGGAATTCGAAGTTTTAAAATTAAATCTTTCAAATATATACAAATACTATTATTAATGCTATTTTGCATGTAATTGGGAGATAATATGTGCAGGCTTTGGGGCACAGAGAGTTACCTTGCCCTAATGGAAAAGTCAAAGTGGGTATGGGAGAAAATATGGGAGAGAGCATATTGGATGAGGGGAAATTCTGTGGGGATGCTATTCTGGGGTGGTGGGTAGGGGAAAATGGGGAAAAAATTGTAACTCAAAATCTGGCAGAAATGAATGATGTAAACCAGAAGTTAATAAAGCATTTGGAAAAAAAAAAAATTCAAGTCCTGCTCCTCCTGGTATCCTTTCTACTATACTGCATTGCCTCCAAAGACATGAGAGGCTTATGTTCAGAATACTCTTTAGAAGCTCTGTTTTCTTCCTTGTGAATTTGTAATAGTCTACTATCCACAGGGGCTCTCTATCATTAGTATAAAGTAGCAAGGTGGCTTTAAGAATAAAAAGCTATAAATAATTCCCTCAAAGTTTACATACAACTTTAATACCTCTATTCTTTAAAAGATTTTAAAATATCCATTGGGACATGAGAATTTTTTAATAAGAAATTAAAGCTAAACAAAGTCTGACTAACTCAAATCAAACTGAATGACATGAAGCTGGAAATCAACAAACTGGGCTTTCACTAGCTGTCCAAAGTTAATCAGGGTTTAGCCGATATTCTTACTGTGCGACCAGTGACAGGTCACTGAAGCTTTCTGACTTAGCATGTTAGCAATAAAACAACTACATAATGTCATCATAGGCCTTTTGTGAGATATATCTCAAAGAAATTACTTGAACATTCTATTTTTACAAAGTGCTAAATAAATGCTAAAATTATAATGAAAATGGTTGGCAACACTTCATAGAATGTCTCTAGCTCTCTCTGGGCACAGTTTCAGTGCTTTTACAAAACATTTCCCTGTGGATGCATCTCATTCTGCAGAGTTGCTATGAGGGTAATCATTTTGACTGGCCTTAACCTAAACACAGTATATGGAATCCTTATGAAGCTAGAGAGACAACCCTAGTAAATATAGCTTGTATTTCTGGAAGGAAAGAGACAGTTCTTCCAAGAAACTGAAAGCAAAGTTCTAATCAAGGGGAGAAAGTGAACCTATATTCCCTTGGCAAAATCTATAGAAAAGAAGCCCTAAACAGAAGGGATTCATCTTGCTGTCAGATAAGAAGGGAAAGCCAAGAGAGTCAGGGATTCCATATGCAATCACATAACCTCAGCATCATGAAGAAAGAACCATGACTAACATAGTTTATGTGATAAAATCATCTAAATTTGGAAGGTTGGCCATTTTTAAGAGTCATGATTGTTTGTAAATGGCCAGATGGCTCCACCACAAGGACAGTGAACCAATATGGGGCTGCTCAGAGCCTTTAAATCCAGTTTATGCTCTGCAAAATAGCCAAGTCTCTGAAAAATATTAGTTAGGTTGCCTCTCTGAAAACTCTGCTTTGGTGAATTTGAAAAAAGGGCAAAAAACAAATATCACACAGTATCTTATGATAGGTTCAATGTCTTACTTTACCTGCTTAGCAGACGTTACTTGATTGGATATAATATCATACAAAGAACACTGGATTTAGAGTTGGACGACCTGAGTCCCAAATTTCTTAATTTCTCTGTTGCCTTGTTTCTCTCATTTGTAAAACAGAAGGTTGTACTAAAGGACTGTTCTAAGGTCCTTGCTACATGAAAACCCTATAATACTTGAAATTTATATAAGCTTCTTCTAATGTGTATTGACACTTCATTTTGTTAAAGATGGACTACCTGATCATTCACAGGTAAAATCTAAAAAGACAACTACATATCCAAATAGAGAAGCCTTTAAACATGTCATGGACAAAATAGTCTATACACATTTGTGCCCTTAATGCCAAACAGGATGCTGATGGTAAATGCTATTTGGGAGATCAGGTGTGGCAGAGATAAAGACCACTTAGTTAACAGTCCTTTCTCCATATTCCATTCTTTAAATAGTTCCTAGAACAGATCCTACAATAAAACATTGTCAGTCAATAAACATATTAAGTGCCTACTATGTATATACTACTATGTATATAACACAGTGTATACACTGTGTTAAACACTGAAGATACAAAAATAGGTAAAAGATGGTTCCTACCCTGAAGAGCCGCCAGGTGGCGCAGTAGAGTACCAAACCTGGAGTCAGGATTATTCAATGACTTCAAATCTGGCCTCAGACACTCAGTAGCTGTGTGATTCTGCACAAGTCACTTAACCTCTGTTTATCTTAATTACCTCATCTGTAAAATGAGCTGGAGAAAGAAATAGCAAACCACTCCAGTATCTTTGCCAAGAAAACCCCAAATGAGGTCACAAAGCTTCAGTTACCATTTCCTTCTCAAACTCATTTCAATAGATGAGGAAACTGAGGTAAACAAGGTTAAGTGACTTGCCCAGGGCCATATCACCTAATTGCCATAGAATGTGCTCAATAAACACTGATCGATTCTAATTTGGCAATAGTTTTAACGTCAGATCATCTCAACCAGTCTGACTCTCTTCCCTCAGCTGATTCAGAAATTATTCCTACATGAGTAACCAGTTGATTCCTAACCACTAAGGTATGGTAAATTTCATGTTCTGTGATGTTAATTGGTGTTCATCATGTCAAATGCTTCCCAACTCTATTCTTGAAGAAAACGCCTGAAGAGAACGTAAGCTTCATGAGGGCAGGGACTGCTTTTAGTTTTTTGTCTTTTTAACCCCATTGTCTAACATAGTGCCTTATACATAACAGAAGTGAAGCTATGTGATGTCTACAGACTGTTTTTTTGTTGGTTTCTTTATCCTGAGCCACATTTTCCAATATTTTTGTCATCCTTCCCTGCTGCCAAAGTGTCCCAGACAATAGGGCTGACACTTGAGCAACTTTTTGACTCCCTATCATCTCTAGGAATAGCAGCAAGTCCCTTGGGTTAAAATATTTGTGGTCATAATTCAGCCTGTCTTTTTTCTCAACTTTTATTGATACCTTCATCTGTATCTGAAAATATCTGCAACAATCTGAACCCATAGTCTACAATCTCTCTCCTGAAAGAAAGGGAAAATGTGTTTCATCATCTGTTCTTCTGGACCAAGAATTCGCCTTGTAATTAATCCAAGTTTGTTAACCCTATTCTTTCTAGATTTAATTAACAAGGGAAGCTTAACTATCAATGTTTCTTTCATGTACTTTCCATTCTGAAGGAACCTGTATTCCACGGAGCTGAGAAATGGAATACAGAATTTGGGGAATGAGATTTCCTTCTTACCTCTGCCATAAGGAATCCTTGGCATCCTGTGAGGATCAGTTTAGATATTATCTCCTACAGTGAGCCTTTCCTGATCTCCCTAGTTCCCATGCTTCTTAGAGGGAGAACTCTCCTGACTTGGAGGCCTCTATACAGACATTGCTCTATAACATACTTGATGTCATCCCCTTTTTGCTTGATTACTTCCAGTGATTGAAACAAGGTCCTCCATTCCATTGACTTTTAATATCCTACAGTTACTAATAGTGTAGGTATGAATGCTCTGCTTTGTAAGATCATATATTCTATCATATACACATTATGTGATATATCACAATGCATATTGTATATAACGTGTTTAGAAATACTGTGTCACTATATATGCATATCTGTGTGTATATGTATATGTACATGCATATAGATGTGTGTACAAATACATACTATATATGCATGCTCTCCGTTAGGGCAAATATTGTCTGTCTTGCTTTTTGTATTTGTCTCTTCAATACTAAGCATAGTGCCTGGGGCACAGTAAACATTTAAATGCTTTCTTCATTCACTCATTAGTATATATGCCTGAAAATTGCAAATAGATAGAAATCTGTAATTTGATTTTTTCTTATTGATTTAGTCAATCTATCAACAATCATTAAGTGTTTTCTATGTGACAAACACTGTTCCTGGGCTATACAAAAAAGAGGCAATAGCAGTCTCTGTCTTTAAGAAGTTTAGGTTCGAATGGGGAAGACAACATGTAAATAGCCAGTGGCAATAGGACTTATATAGAGCACGTGGAAAGTAGTCTCAGAGTAGGAAGACCTTAATAGTGGAGAGGATCTAGAAAGGCCTCCTGTAGAAGGTGGGATTTGAGCTGAGCCAAAAAGCAGCCTGGGAAATTACTTCAAGCTCCTTTGTTTTCATTTTCACTGTTCTATTAGCAAAGGATCATAATACTTTAGCATCTAGTTTTCCTGCACTCCACAACCCTGTCCTAACCTAAGCACCTGTTAAGGAGATAACTAATTTGGAAACATTTAAACATATAAGCAAAAGGCACCATAAAGAAAATGCAATGTATCTTTTCAATGCATGTATAAACTCTGAACTCATTTGGCTTCTACAATTAGCTTCATATACTCTACCAGATTTTCTTAAAGTAGGTTACACTTGTATGAAAAATGCAAGTAATTTCCACTATTTCCATAATTTCCATAAAGTAGAGCCAATATAGCACATTTTAATGAACTAGAAGTACTTGTGGCTCCCAGCTTTGGCTTTTGTGTTCACTGCTGTTGTTCAGTCATTTTTTAGTCACGTCCAACTCTTATGACCACATTTGAAGTCTTCTTGGCAAAGATAGTAGAATAGTTTGCCATTTCCTTCTCCAGATAGTTTTACAGATGAGGAAACTGAGGCAGACAAGGTTAAATGACTTGCTCAGGGTCACATAGCTAGTAAGAGTCTAAGGTCAGATCTGAACCTAAGAAGATGAGTCTTCCTGGCTCCAGGCCTGGCATTGTATCCACTGTACTAGCAGATAAGTTTCCAGGCCAACAAAATTTTCATAAGAGAGCGATTTAGAAAAAAGCTAGAATGTAAAATGTAAATCATTCAAATAGCATGCCTCTTCTTTCTTTTTCTCTTTGTTTCTTCCCTTCTAAATAGCTATGATTAAAAGTTTTTTTGGATGAGAGGAAAGTGATATTTTAACTACTGAAATATGGTTTTAAAACTGAAATGTGGTTTTAAATTTTTCTTTGGATTTTATTGATATGTGCTACACATTGTTACTAAGCATTAACATTGTGCAAATCTCTAAATACAAGGAACTAGTCTCTTATTTTTCAACTTAATTCTCATTACTGTCCTCCAAATCTCAAGCCCACTTTTCCATTTAAGTCACCACATATCAAGATATGTATTGACATAATTTGGGAAATCTTGGTAAGTTCTTCAGAATATTTCTATTTCATCAGTCTCTACAAAGGATGTTAAGCCACAAACTACAACTATTTTCATGGTACCCATTTACTCACATTTACCAAGAATATTTTAAGATGAGAGGATGACCAAATATCCCATGAAATGATGCATCTTGTCAACTCTGAGTACACAAAAAAGACAATTTTGCCCACTCCTTTTACTTCTCAGAGGAAAATGTATGGGTCATCCTTCCATACTGTTTTGTGGTTCTATTTGTAGCAAAGATTTCAATATTGATGCAATTTGTTTCCTCCAAGAGTGTGCTTCTCTGTTACTGGACCACACATTAAGGTAATCAACAATTAAATTTGAAAACAGTTTGAAAATTGTGTGACCTTACCATGCTCTACCTTCTTTTCTGTCCGATCTATAAGAACTTTGAGAATAAAAATTGGTTCATCCTTTTGATTTGCATCCTCAATGTATACCATAGTAACTAATACATAGTTGGAGCTTAATAAATGCTTGTTAGTTGATCCATCACTGTGGAAAAAGAATTGGCTTACACAGGGATAAAGGTCCTTCTGTATTTTTTATTTGTTGTCATTTCAGGAATATTTATCTCCCTCTGCCTCCAAATTATAATGGACTAAAGTTCATGTTATCATGAAATAACAATAATCAATAAAACAAAGCCAAAAGATTGAAAAAGAACAGAAGAAAATGTAAGTTATCTAATGTAAAAAACAAACTACATGGAAAACAGTTCAAGAGGTAATTTAAGAATCATTGGCCTGCCTGAGAATCATGATGAAATTAAGAATGAGTCCACATGTTATATTTTAAAGAAGTCATTAAAAAAAAAAACTGTTCAGACCTCTTAGAACCAGATTGCAAGTAAAAAGAGAAACAATCCACAAGTTATTTGCTGAAAGAAACTCCAAAATGAAAACTCTGAAGACTGTCATACATAATCAAAATCCAGAGCTTCCACATCAAAGGGAAAAAACTGAAAACAGCCATGAAGTAAAAGATCAGTCTGAGGAACCACAGTTAGAAATACACAAGTTTTAGAAGCTACCACTATAAAAGAGATGAAAGCATGGAAAATGATATTCTAAAAAGCAACAGATGAAGACTTAGAACCAAGAATAACTTATTCAGCAAAACTGAGTATAATCCTACAAGGGAAAACATGACCTCAAATGAAGTAGAAGACTTTCAAACATTATTGATGAAAATATCAGAGATGAGTAGAAACCTCAAACTACAAACACTGGAATAAAGAGAAACACAAAAGGTAAATACAAGTAAGCGATCAGAAAATAACTTGATAAAAATGAAGTGTTTGCATTCTAGTAATGAGAGGGGATAAAAACAGCATCTCCTAAAATAGTGATGTCAAATGGGTTCATAGAGTCAAAGAAGATGAAGGGCTTGAGAGTGGTTTTTTTTTTGTTGTTGTTGTTGTTTGAAGAAAGGAAAAATGGGGAAAATGGTAGGAAAGAAAAGGGGAAGAATGAGGGCGGGGAACTAAATATCTCACATAATTAGAGGGTGCAAACAGAAGTCTATAAAAATAAGGAAGGAGATATCACTCAAATCTCACTTTGGTCTGATGCAGAGAGAAGACATTAGAACCAGAACAACAATTCTGCCATCCACCATGATTCCAGAGGACCAATGATTTAGAATGCTGTCTACCTCCTGAGACATTATAGATAAGATATGCAGACTGAAACACATATTTTTGAACATGGATAATGTGCTTTTGTTTGATTATATATATTTGATAAAGGGATTCCTTTTTTTGTTTAGGGGAGAAATAAATGCTTGTTAATTAAAAAAATAGAATTTAATAAAAACATTAAATGATGGGATAATTCCCAAAGCAAAGGGAAGGATTCTATCCCAGCTTAAGCTTTAAATCCTGTTGCTCCACCTGAAGCTAAGTTGACCTTGGAACTTCAAAGTTTACTTTGTCTTAAAGATAGAGATGTAAGGATCTAATCAATTAAAATGAATTTTTAAGCCCCAGCTATGTGCCAAGAACAGGTCAAGGAGATACAAAGACAAAACAACTAAATAGATCCTGTCCTCAAGAAACGTATAATCTATTGCAGGAGACAACATACACATATATAATTACAAATTATAGAGAGAGAGAGATTAAAAGAAGGTAGTTTCAGGAAAGAAGATCAAACACTGGGAGATCAGAAAAGACATCCTGGGATAGGTGGTACTTGAACTGAGCTTTGTAGCTAGGGAAACTAGGAAGTAGAAGTGGGAGAAGAGTACATTACAGGCCTGGAAGATAGTTTATCCAAAGGCATATAGACTAGAGTTTAAATATCAGAGGTGAGCAACAGCAAGAAGGCCATTTTGGCTAGATCAAAGAGTATATAAAGGATAGAAAAATAAAAGACTGGAAGAGAGAGAATAGAGCGAAGATGGTGATGTAAAGGCAGGGAATCCCCTGAGCTCTCCTCCCAAACCCCTCGAAAACCTTATGAGTAGAGCAAAGGTGGCAAATTTTTAAAATGCTATGGAAGAAGAATTGATAATATTGAATATGTGGGGTAAAGGAGAAGTCCAGGATGACTGTAAGGTTGCAAACCTAGGCAAGATTATGAAGTCTGGAGGAGTGCTACATGCCATAGAACCAACTAGATGCAAATAGAGTTAATCTAACAGACCCCACTTTTTAAGGAATTTTACTCTCCCTCTTGTAGAACCCATCAAGAAACTATGTCAACAGGTACTCATTTTTATGTGGTCAGGTGTACACAACTACCCACCTTTGTCACCTAAAAAGGGATAAAGAATGTTCCCCACCCTAGGTGTCTAATAGATTTAACTGACTAAAAAGTCACCTACGGGCTCTCCAAGCTTACAGAATTCTATAGCAAGGAGAAACTCCAGGTTGTTCCAATTAGACCAACAACTTCATAAACCACAATTCTAAAGACATGTTAGGTTGCTGTTTAAACTTCACCTCAACCTCCTATGTTCCTTGATGGTGACAGTATGTCTACCCTCCAGCAGACTGTAAGCTCAAGTACAAGAACTGTCTTTTGTTTTCTTTGTATCCCCTTAGCTCAATGCCTGGCACATAGTTGGAACTAAATAAATGTTTAATGATTGACTACACTCTCCTATCCCTGTGGAAGAAGTAACAGGATAAGTGCCCAAGGCTTTCATACTACTGGGGCAGACTCCCAATTTTCATCTTCATACCCACTCCCATTGTCTTGTCTTCCTCACAGTCATGATCTCAGTGGGACTCAATATATTTTCCAGCACATCCTTTGGCTCTGGGACCATACTTGCTTGTAGTCTCTCAGTCCCCAGCCCCATCAGCATTGTCCCTTTCACTTGTGTTTTTACTAAGTCCCAACAGAGCCCCATTTCCTTTCAGGGCATCATCCTTAAAAAAAAAATAAGAGCTCTTAAAATTTCTGAATGCAAAGAAATAATTTGCTTCCATTTTACTTGTGTTGGCAATCCAGCTTTTCTAGGACCACTGACAATAAGCAGAGAATGCTTTTCCCAGTTTCATCCTTATCCTCCATGTCAATATCCTTTAGCATCTACTGGTTTAAATCTTCCTTAGGGTCGATGACAGTCTCCTCTGTCCCAATGAGAGTGATCACTTGCCTTTTCATCTTTTCACCAGAGGCTCTGATTCCTCCACACAGACCTCCTCTAAGATATACACTTTGAATACAAGAATCACTAACTCATTATAATTCAATTAAGCCAAGTATCACCAACTATTGAAGTTCAGGTTATTATGGTGCTGAAAGTTTCAGAATTGGAATGAAATGAAATGCTAGTAGCCCATCGAACAGTTAACTAGAGGTTTACTTAGCCACAGCATGGCAAGGGGGGCAATGAATGAGAACAGAGATAGCCCTGATTCTAGTGAACAGAGCTTCCCTGTCTCTGTGGCCATGCTGGTGTCATGGTCAAGCTTGAAGAAAAGCAGCCCCTCCCTCCTTATGGGCTGGCTTTTGTACTTGGGCCACCATTAAGTTACATCAGTAGCCCAAGCCTTAGTCCTTGGACTAATTAAGTATTAAGGACAGTTCCAATAGCTTTTAAGGGAAAACTAGACTAACTTCCAAGGGCAGATAGTACTCTTACCATGGATGCCTTCTCCTCAAACAGAAGCAGTGGAGCAGGGGTGTGCTGTAGCCTGTTCATACCAGTTTTCAAGAGCTGATTATTAAATTTTCAGTACAAGCATTTACACCTCATAAATTGGCAAATGCTACAAATGAGGGCTTGATTTATTGGTTTTTTCATTGTCTAAACTTAAAAAAGTAATAGAGAAATTGTTAATAATGCAAATTAAACATAAAAGTGTGTTAAACATTCGCCAGCACACCACTGTAGTAAAGCCAAGCCATTTGGGACCCTTTGAATTATGGATCCCACAGTCTTCTGCAAGGCCGCTGAGAGTTTCTTGATATCCTCTTTCCCCCAGTGGCCAAATAAAATGTTTAATTTGGCTAAAAAGTAATGGTAATTACAGTGATTTAGGTGAACTTCTTACCATTCATCCCTAATTGTCATGTAGTAGGTATACATATATCATTAAATACATGTCAGATTAACTTGACTTTAAGTGTTGATTTGAACATAAAATATCATTCACTATGTGTCCAGTTGTCATACAGCAGCATTGCCATCTAATCATACCTTTAAAAAAATTAAATGGAACACTGTTGTACACTATCTGACTCATCACCTTTTTAATCAACTAAATAATGAAAGGAGATATATAGATATAGATATAGACATAGACATAGACATAGACATAGATATAGATATAGATATAGATATAGATATAGGTATAGATATAGATATCGATATCAATGATAGCCCACAAACTGGCATATCCAGATGAAGGCCATTCGCAGTAACACTCATCCACCATATCTCTGACACCAATAAGCTACCAAAGAATTCCAAGTTCTGGTTCTCCAACCTTTCACCCCACTGGAAATCATCTTCAAATGCTTCATTATGGAGAAGGAGCCACCACGGCTCCATCATACCCCTGCCTTCCTTTCCTAAATGCAGGCATGATGGGTTAACATAAGGTCATACAATCATAAAATTTTAGTGCTAGAAGGAATTTACAAGATTGTCTCCTCCAACCTCCACATTTTACAGATGAGTAATTGTAGCTCAGACATGTATTTGCCCCAGGTTACATGGCTGAGTTAAAAGCATATTTGAGAGTAGAATATGGTATCTGACTCTTTGCACCATTCAATGACATATCTGCCATGGAACATTTGATTTTAGACAATAGAGGTAGGGAATGAGGGTGCAGGTCAAGGAGAAAAGGTATGATTGGTTCGTAGTTTAAGTCATTCAAAGATAGGCAAAATTCAATTTTATCAAAATGTGTTCTTCACCCACATGGTGTTTCCTGCATGAGCAGTTAGATAGCTCTAGTGACTATGAATACAACAGATCTAATATTGATATCTTGCTTGATAATAATACTCGAAAAAACAATGAAAAAAATTTACGATGTTTGCATCTATCAAGCAATCTACAGGACAGTAGACCTGAAGTGACAACACTTGAGTTTGAATGAAAGCCTTGTCACTTACTGTGTGACATTGGGCCAATCATTTTTACCTATCTGGGCCCTAATGTAAATGAGTGGGTTGGACTAGTATACCTGTAAGATCCCTTTCTAGCTCTAAAAATATAACCCTAGGATCTCCAATTCAACAGAGGGCTCTCTGGGGAATACACAAATATGGGTATTCCACAAATTATGTGGATCATTACGTACCATTCATTAATATTGTTTGAACCTAGCTTTATGAGGCTAAAAAAAAATGTCTTAACACAAAAAGTTGACTGTAGAGCTGAGAAAAATTCCAGGGAAGCCAGATGCGTGTAAAGAATGCTTGTTTTGGGTCTCCTCAGTTCTCTTTTCAGGTCCACACAAAGCTTGTGCTTTGAGTTCCTCAAAATAGATTGACTACCTGATAATTGGCATTTCAAACTGTTCTTCTCTTAGAGACTACTTTGTAGTTCGCCCTTATTTTTGAAGAGCATGTCTTGACTCATACATGAATTATATTTAAGTGAGGCAGAGTTGCATAGTCATCAACCTCACTGTCTTTCAGAGATTCATTTAAATCCAGTGGCAAGAAAACAAAGCAAAGCCAAGTGATGGATAGCCCAGGATGCAGTTGATGACCTTGGTATCTTTGATGTCTGATCTCATTCTAAACACTCCATATTGCCTGCTTCAGTCGCCTTCATAGCCATTGGAACAAATTGTTCTCATCTACCCATTCTGCTGGTGGAAGTCTTCACGGGCTTGGGATAGACACCCCACTAACTCACTGACTGGATTGAGACCCACTGATTTACCTTCAATCTGGTTATCCCATCTGCTGAGACAGTTTACTGGGGTGTGGCCATTGTGGAGTCTACAGCTTCTTGATGCCACAAGTGAGAGTTGAGTGCCAGGTAGACATCAACAATGAATGAGCAGCCCTGAAAAGGACTCAACAAATATTCATTGTCAAAGATGTTCCTTTAACAACCCATACATCCCCAAAAGACTACCTACTGCCTACTTGAGGCCAATCAGGCTAATGCCCTTAATGCCCTTTTCTGAACACTATATAATGTAACCTCACAAAGACTGGGGGAGGGAGCTATGCTTTTTTTTCCAGCTCTCTTTCTACCAATAACTTAATAAAATTGATTCTAAAATTATTTCAGACTTTTGAGTTTTGTTCTCACAAACAACAATATAGTGTCATTACTGGGATTCCCTGGTAGTAAAACTGAGTTAAACCCAAAAACTCTTCAAGACCAAGAAAGCTAAGTAAGTCTTTGTGATTTTAGGATTGAAAAAGGGTGGGACCAACCAACATAAAATCAAATCATCTGCAGTTAGGATTAATATTAAGCACAAACTGCACAGCCCTCTCCCCTTCCTTGAGTATGATAGGTGTATTTTGTTCTTACAGAAGGTGATTTCACCTACTAGAGAATAAACAGAACTGAAGCTAGTTTGAAATGATTCAACAAAATTTAACTGTTTAGATAAATAAGTAGCTAAGCTATCAAATTGAAATTGACTATGCAACTCAAGAAATAAAAGTTTAGCAGTTAATTGGTATCATAAAAGGAAATCAGGAGAGATCCGCTAGAATATGGGATGTGGGAAAGAAAACAAACTTAAGAAAAGTAGCCGAGGTAAAATGTACCGTGGAATCAGAGTGTAAAAAAGAAAGATTAGTTATGAAGTATGCAGGATTTAATCAAAATCTACTGGAAGGAAAGAAACACAAGAAAGAAGGTCTGACCAAGCAAGTAGAAATAAGAAAATAAGAGGAATCTGAAAGAAAGGTGAAGTCCCTTTGCACTGACAGTGTGAAGGAGGGAAATGCAAAGAGTTTGGAGTTTGGGAAAAAGGTCTGAGAAGGTTTTGTTAATTTTTTTTCCACTGAGATAAAAATGATAAGCGAAACTTTTTGGAGAGGTGCCTGCTGCCAATTTCAGACAATATTCAATCAAGTTATAATATTTGCCAAATGGAAAATAGAGAAATAAATTTGTAGTGTGGAATTATTTGAGTATAACATACTAAAATTCTTTCCTTGAAAGACTATTAGATGAACATGCCAAAATTCTTACATTCCAAAAAGAGATAGATGGGATTGTAAGAGTGCATCCTTGAAAATGAGCTAAATGAAGGAAGTTGGCTGTATACTTTGAGGTGCTGGCAGCTAGTGGCCCTTGGAAAAATTGATATTTTCAGTGTTTTATTTGTGATTGTAAATTCAGATTTGATTTGGTTGAAATTTGTCCTGAAACTAAATTATAATATAGTGTCATTCACAGTGAGATGTGTTTTTCTATTGAGACAATTATGGTAAATAAGTATTTAATGAAAAATACATTTGATAGTTGACATTAAGGCAATATGCTCAGAAACTAATGGATTAGGAAACCTGAGTTCAAATTCAGCCTCAGAAAGTTATTAGCTTTATGGACCTGAGCAAGTCACTTCACCTGTTTGCCTGAGTTTCCTTGGCTGTTTCCTTGTCTATAAAATAACTCCCAGAGTTACTATGAGGATCAGAAGAGATAATTTTAAAGTGCTTAGTAGAGTGACTAGAATATGGTATGCATATATTAATATGTGCTATTATTATTTTTATTAAGTGTGATTATACTGGTTTTAGAATGTGACTGGAATAGCATGCCAAACTGATAGTTGGTGATTTTTTAAAGATTTGGATATGCATTCAACTGAATTGATGTTATTTGACTGGCAAAAAGATTTTGCTATGTTTTAAAAATTCATAATAATGTTCATGTTATTATTAGGCTACTAATTTTTCTTGCATTGTGAATTTGGGGAAACAACTGCATAAAAAATACTGCTAATTTGAAAAATTATAACCAGAGGGTGTTGCAATCATATCATTGGAAAAGTAAGTTCTCTTTTTTTTTTTTTTGGAGGGCAATTGGGGTTAAGTGACTTGCCCAAAGTCACATGGCTAGTAAGTGTGTCAAGTGTCTGAGGTCAGATTTGAATTCAGGTCCTCCTGACTCCAGGGCCAGTGCCCTATTCACTGCACCACCTAGCCACCCCAGTAACTTCTCTTTTAATCTGGATTCTGTTACATTATGAATTGAAAAGGTAAAGAATGGGGTCACAAAGTTTAAAATTATTAAGTATTTCATTAGGTACATTTTGCTTTAAAATGGATAACAATAACCTGTTTTTTGAGTGGGGGGGAAGTACCACAGACCTCTTAAGTGTGAAGTTCCTTGGGACTCTTTTGGAGGGCAGAGTTATAAGATATCATTAACTCTGAAAGAGAAGTTGCTAACAGGTTGTGAAATTCTAAAGAACTTATAAATTTACATAAATAGATTGGCCCTCACTGTGAAAATTATAAAATTATATCTGGTAATAAATAGAATAAATAGCATATATTGAAGCTATGTCTTTGAATCAATTTAGTAACAAAAGATCCTTAGTTTTAAAGATTTTATTTTGCCTTAGCGGTTAACAGGCAATAAGGATATCTGCTAGTCTGGAGGCTTATGGGAGCCAGCATTTTTCTGGGGTTTTTGAATCAATTATCATGTATTCCCTATATGTGTGAAACTCCAGACTGTGATTATTCTTAATTTCTAAATGATGGATTTCTGCTCCAGGACGAATTTCAAGGATAAGTAAAATAAGGTCTTCTATCTGCTAATATGTGCTTATTGTTAATGATTATTGCAACATGAGAAAAAGCAGTAATAACCTAGCTATAAGCTGTGATTAATGAAATATTATTAATGAAATTTTGCTATTTGAGGTAAAAATCTCTTGGTACTATCATTTTTTATTATTCTGAATTTTTATTTCAGGTATCATTATTTGAGTTGTCATTAAGGCAAAAGTATATCATTCAAGGGGGAAACTATGTGCTGCTCAAAGGGAATGCAGTCTGAAAACTGCTAAAAAGTGGATATCTATGCCTGGGAAAGTTGAAGAGATGACCTTTCATATAAGTAAGGGTAAGAGCCTCTTGACTCAGTTTCCCCATTGTGCTATTTCCTTTCTGAATATGAAATTTTCTCACCTCTTTAATTCTGAGTCTGGCTATGATACCCTGCAAATAAAGTGGAACCTTGCTGCATAATCAGCTGTTAACTATAACTTTTACCTGCAATCAAACAGAGCTAAGGGAGTTTATCCTCTGCTATGCTTATGTCAGGTCAGTCTGTGCCCTTGAAGGGTCAGTCTAGATATTGTTATAACCATTTCCCTACTTTTTCCTTTCATAGCAGACTTCTATAATCCAAGCAGGTGAACTATAGAAGTTTTTGTCATTGCAATACTAAATAGATTAATCAATACATTAATACTAAAACATCTCTGAATTAGTAGAATAGGATGCAATTATGAAATTCCTAATTAAATTCATGAAATGAATCTCCAGTTCCCTGAAAACTATGCCTATTTCAGCATTTCTAAAGTTAAATGTTTCCAGGGACCAGGTAACTACATGGGACAGCTAGGACTCCAGATGAAATGTGCTGATTAAGTGGACATTAAGGAGACTTGATGTTATTTAATACTGACCATTACTGTATTATTTTGGCTTTGATGTTTCATAGAGTTGAAGTCTGCCTGGAAGGGGAGTAGGCCATAATTCTTTTATTTATTATTTGGGTATTAGGGCCATTTTTCCTGCAACTTTTGGTCAACTGAAAGTCTGTCTTCTGTTTTTATTAACCTCACATTACCAAAGCTTAAACGTATGGAATGTAAACTGTTTGACAAAGGAAGTTTGAGCTTCCTAAAGTGATTTTGCTATTTGTCAGATACCGTAGTTAACTAGTGACATGTAAATCTTCCATCACAAATCAGTCTACTGTGAGACCTCTAAGTAGTTTAATCTGTAAACTAACTTATAGATTCAGTTTAACAAGGCTGTCTCTTTAAGAAATGAATGAGATTATGACTCTGTGTAATTAAGTTTGTTCAACTTTTATGACACTGAAGGAAATACTGGATTATAACTTTTGTGATACTCATGGCCACAGTACCTTTGTTTCCTGGTGTAAGTTTAAGTTTCTTGACTTACAGCTCCTGAGACTTACGAAAATTTACCCCTCTGATTCTGAGACACTGGGGAAAGTTTGTCAGCAATCTGGCCCCTAATCCTCCTTAATTTGAATTTTATCAAGCTCTAGATTAGATAGGTAGTAAGGAAGATGCCACTGAGTCATTATTTTAACGAACTCCCTTTGAAATCATAACCCAACTCTCTGCTCCTATACTTGTGCTTTCACCAGTATGAGAATGTTAGGCTTCAGGTCCAAGAGAGGGGATTGTGGATTATTATTTATCACTGACTAATATCATTTAAGCCTAGCTTTATGAGGCTAAAAAACTGTCTACCCAAAAAGCTTACTGTAGAGCTAAGAGATACTGCAGGGGAATCAAAGGTTTGTAAAGAATCTTTAGATCCCACCCAGTATTGTTTTGGGTATTCTTAGGTCTTGTCTTGTTTGGGGTCCACCCAATGCTTGTGTTTTGAGTTCCCCAAAATATGCTGACTTCCTGATAATATACATCTCAAACTGCCCTTCTCTTAGAGACTACATATTGCCTATGTGAAGCCAATTAGGCAAATGTTGTTACAACTGTTGTCTAAACTCTATGTAATTTAACCTATGTAATTAAAGATTTGGAGAAGTCACTCCTTCTTTCTGGCTGGTTGGCTCTCTCTCTTTCCCTCTCTCTCTCTTTTTCTCTCTCTCTTCCCGCCCCCCTCCCTCATTTCTCTCTACCAAATGACTTAATAAATTTATTTCAGATTTTGGAGGTTGTTCTCACAAGCAAAAGTTTAAAAAATAAACAGGGGCAGCTAGGTGGCACAGTGAATAAAGCACAGGCCCTGGAGTCAGGAGGACTTGAGTTCAAATGTGGCCTCAGACACGTGTAACACTTACTAGCCATGTGACCTTGGGCAAGTCACTTAACTCCAATTACCCTGACTTCACCCCTCAAAAAAAAAAAACAAACCCTCACTAGAAAATTTCTCTCAAAGTGGCAGGCTACATTCTTCCCTACCCACTCTATGGTTGCTATCTATGGACAGAAGTCAAGGTACCTACAAGTCAAGGTGCCAACAGTACTACATAATGACCAAAGAGTTCATCTCTTTTCCACACCTACTCTCTCCTAGATTTTTTTTCTATGTAAGTACTACTCCATTTTCCTTAGTCTTTCACCACTCACAGTTTAGTCAAGGCCACCTTAGTCAATATCTTTCTCAAGAATTATGCATATCTTCTTTAACTTCATTTCTCTTTCCCTTCTCTTCCAATCTTTGCCTAGTTACCTCAGGGAAATCCATCTCCCATTCTTAATTCCATTTGAGAGCCTCCCAAACAACCTTAATCATTGCTGATAGATGTAAAAATAATGGTACAGATAAATCTGAATCAAAGAAAAACCAAAAGTACTGAACTGAAATTAGACCTAAAAAGCAAGGCTATCAAATTCTAAAGCCCTTGACAGAGTCCAGAAGACTCCTTAAGACTCTTTACAAAAGACCTACCACCTAATCCCTCTCTAATTAAACCTGCTTCTACTCAAGCCCCAGCATTCAAAATAAATAAAATAATATCATTTTTTTCTATTTTAATTACTAGCATTAGAACAATGTCGTTTCTTCCATTTCTAATACCATATATCAAATAGGTTGGCTATATTGTAGGAACACAGATCTGGAGTTGGAAGTGACCTCAGAAGACATCTAATCCAATCTTCTCATTTCACAGATGAGAGAACTGAGGACCAGAGAGGTTAAGGACTTGCTCAAGATCACAATGATAAATTAAATATAGTGTATTGACCTAGAAGTATAGACATCATTTACAACACTGTAAGAGAAAATTAGTTCCACTTAACAGTTGACCAAAGTAAACTTTTGGAACACTGCCTTTAAAACCTTTGAATGTACTAGCCTTCCTATCCAATTGTAACTATGACCTTTGTCTTCATCCTATCTTATACCACTCACAAAAGTGATCACATTTTAGATCTTATCATTCAAACCTGCTACACTTCTAAGATCTTGAACTCTGAACTGTCTCTCTCTGACCACAATCTCCAACCTTGCAGCAATTGTAGAACTTCACTCAGCTCCACTAAACTTCATCCTCATCATACCTTCTGGTCTCTCAAGGTATTGACCTTGTTTTCTCAATGTACTAACCACCTCACTCTAATCTCATTTCCTTCTGTTCATTCTTGACCATATTATAGTTAAACCTTTTCAACTTTTTTTTTACTCTTGAATCCATCACTCCCCTTTGCCATTTCAATAGTCACACCCTGGTAGCTTCCACTTTTGATGACCACTACCATGCATATCTCTGCTACTCTGGAGGGCTGGACCCCCTGGTAATTTATCTTATCTAACCTCAATGTGGCACTCACTACTAGATGGCAATGCTTTTATTAATCACAAAATGAACTTCAAATACCATGCTTTTTCCAAACTTACTCTCATGCCCCCAACTCCACCTCAATCCTCCTTTCCCTCAGCAGATATCCCATCTACCACCATACTGATAACACTAAATTATGCTCTCTTTCTCAGTGATCTATTATGTTCCCATGAGTTTGTTACTCCTATTTAAATGACTCCCAAATCTATATAGCTCACCTTAATCTATTACCTAAATTCTAAACCCACATATCCAACATATACCTCAAACTTAAGGATCTCATAGGCACCTTAACCAACATAGTCAAAGCTTGAACTCATTATATTTTCTTTTTTTTTTTTTTAAGCAATTGGGGTTAAGTAACTTGCTCAAGGTTACACAGCTAGTCATTATTTGTGTGTGGGTGCTCATTTTCTGAGACCAGATTTGATCTCGGGTCATCCCAACTCCGAGGCTGGCGCTCTTACTCACTGCACCACCTCGCCGCCCCTTTAGGGCAATTGGGGTTAAGTAACTTGCCCAAGGTTACACGGCTAGGTTTTTTTTGTTTGTGTGGATTAAGTGTCTGAGGCCGGCTCCGAACTCAGGTCCTTCTGACTCCAGGGCCAGCGCTCTATTCACTGCACCACCTAGCCGCCCCGAACTCATTATATTTTCACCACCAACAACTTCTTCACTTCTGTTGAAAGCACCACCATCCTTCTAGTCACCCAGAACTGTAACCCTTAAGTCATCCTGATTGTTTTCCCTCTCCTTTATTCCCAATTCCATGCTAAATCCTATCAATTTTGCTTCTACACTATCTCTAACACCAGTCCTCTTGTCTACATTCACACTGACACTATTCTAATTTAGGCCATCATTACCTCTAGCTAAGGCCATTGTACTGACCCCCTAACTGATTTCCCTGCCTCTAATCCACCTTTCTCCACTTCCCTTCTTCAATCTACCTTTTATACAAATGCCAAAATAAACTTTCTAAAGCATATGTCTGATAATGGCACTCCTCTTGTGGAAAAATCTTCAACTACTTCCTATTATCTCTTGAGATTAAAAAAAAACCTCCTAAAATCCTTTAGGATAAAAGAACTCCTTTACCTGGCATTTAAGACCCTTGGCAATCTGATTCTACCATAACTTTCTAACCTTATTTTGTATTACTGCCCTTTATGTGCTCCACCTTCCTGAAAAGCTAAAAAAAACAAAAACTTCCTTAGATTAATTTCTATCTCCTGCCTCTGCACATTCATACATGCCATTCCTATAACTGGCATGTTCTTCTTCCTTGTCTCTCCTCATTGAAATCCTTCTAATTCCTCTAAGCCACGGTTCAGTCATCACCTTCCCTGATTCCCTACTCTCCTCCCTCCCCAGAAAAAAAAAAGAAAAGATAGTCTTTCCTCCTCAATTTTTTTAGTTCTTTTGTCTGTATCTCTCTCTTGCCCTCATCATGCCCATCATGCCCTATCTTGTAATATTCTTATCTTTTTAAAGGTCATATCATTACCACAACTTGACTGTAGGCCAGCACCTAGCCCAATGACTTGAACACATTATCACATGTTTAATAAATGTTTATTTTTCAATTTGCTGAATCACTAGTCTGGGATAAATAAATAGCACACTGAAGACAATCAGTGCTATATCAGGGCAGAAAGAGACAAAACGTCCAGAGTCCCAATGAGACATGCCAGGAAGCTAGGTTCAAAAACCAAAGCATTCAAACAAAGCCAAGTTTAGGATGACCAACTTTTTCTTAACTAGGGAACATCTCTTTGGCAAGAATCAGTTCAGAAAATGGTGAGGGGGTTGGGGGTGGAGATCAAGCTGTTTTTACTGAACATACCTGAATGATTGTATGATTAACACAACTTTAAGCATCAACATGTGGTATGATGAAAAACATGTCTGAATAAATAGCTTCAGCTTCTACAATGTGTAGCCAATTACTATGCACATGGGGCAAATGTCTGCCTGGATCTCGAAGTCAGAAAGCTCTTTGCCCCAGATCATGTCTGATTGGCAGCTACATGCTGAGGAAGGACAAGTGGGCTAAGGGATGCCCATGGCCACTTTGTATCAATGGCAGAAATGACTTGTCCTCTTCTGCATCAAGCCCTTTGGCTAGGTTCCAGCCTGTATCCAAATTGTGCATTTATGGGAATAGCTGAAAGGGACAGACATCATCACAAAGAAATGCCCTTTTACATGACAGTTATATGACTTTTTGGCCATGGTTTTCTCCAAATGAACCCATGGATATTAATTACCTACATCTGCTGCTATCTGGTCTGTTTTAGTACTAGGATGTACTGCTTATTTACCTTTGAACTTAAGACTCCTTGGGAAATAAAGTACCTTCTCCCCCCACCCACAAAAAATGGAAAAAATCATAGTTTTGATCATTATTGGAGGGGGGCTCATTGAGCTTTAACATTTTGATTTAGAAAGGTGTTTTTAATTTATTCTACTCTTCTACACACATCCTATTAAAGACTTCAAGACTTAAAATCCAACAAAGCAAGATATGAAACAGTATTTATTCTCTTGGCAGGAACTTAAATTGCAAGCTAACAAGCAGACAGAGCACACTTGGAGTGGCTAGGATATGTACTCTGTGTTCAGATTTAGTACCAGTTCATGATACTAAATATCATGACCTTTGAACACTGGCATTTTCAAGTATCATTTCAGCTAACACTAGTAAGGATAGCAGGAATAAACTTACCCCACAGTCCCCATGTCCCTAAGAGGGCTCCATTTTTTAAATAGCTAAAGAAGGAACAGCATCTTTTCAGTCTTACTTTTGAGGAAGTAAGGTAACAGTTAAAAAGAAACAATGAATCAATCAAGGTCAGGATTGGCAAAGCCATCACATTTTAATAAAATGCCTGTAGTAAGCTTTCTCAGGAAAAACTCATTAGGGGATCTGATTATAAATCTCAGAATTCAATCCACCATAAAACCCTAAGCACCATACATATTTTGGAATCACGTGGACCAACCTTTAAAGGATGCAATGTCAGATATTCAGGTATATACAACCAACCAGTTAAGGAATTTTAAATAAGTGGGTGTTTGTAGTTTAGCAGCATGCACTCATGGCCAGTGTAACAGGGCATGGTTCTGAACCTCTTCTATTTCATAGACCCCTTTGGCAATTTGGTGAAGCCAATGAACCCCTTCTCAGAATCCTACTTTTAAATGCATAAAATAAAGCTTTTAGAATTACAAAGGAAATCAATTCTACTGCAATAAAGTTAGCCAAAAAAGAATCCCTGCTGTAAAGGGAAAAGAGCAAGAAATCTGGTCAAGCTCACATCACCAAGACTCAGTTTTCTCAGCTATTGTTCCTTGCCCATAGGGTTGTTTTAATCCTGAATGTATTTACAGAATATTTGTAAATGAAAAATAATTTTTTTAAAAGTACTTTGCAAACCTTAAAGTGTACTATAAATAGCAATTATGATTACAGAGAGGAAGTATGAGGTAATAGAAAAACCACAGGATTTGGGAATCAGGAGACAGCTAGTTCCAAATCCTGCCTTTGACACTTAACTAGTTCTATGACCACAAGAAAAAAAAAAGTCACTGATCCTCACTGACTCCAGTCTCCTCGAGTGTAGAGTCAGTTTGATAGCAATGTCTATGGATACTTACCCCTCATATTTGTCACAAGGATCAAATGAAATAATGTATGTAAAGTGGTTCGCAAACCTTAACCACCTATATAAATATCAGCTATTATTATCATAATTACTGTTCTTCAGGACTGAGGATTATAAGCAGCATGTGTGACTGCATTACATAGTACCATCAAGAAACAAAAATTCACACAGTTGCAGGAAGATATAGGGTTCATTTTTAACATAGTTAACATTCCAAAAAGACAGCGCACAAGTAGCCAGTGGGATTTATATTTGTCTCAGCCTCCAAAATCAAGCTACGTCACAATTAACTTTGACAGTGGGAAAATGTAGCACTGGCCTTCAAAACTTTGAGACCAAGCATTCAACAACATAAGAACAGGGAGAAGAGTCTAGCACTAAGGCCTCAGGGGAATGAAGTTAATGCAGTGAAGTAATCAGGCCTAATTATATATCTGCCTCATGACTTGAGATTACAACAAGCACATCTTCTCATGGTTTTGTATTATGAGCCTATCTGGTATCTCCATGGATTACCAAAAAGAACAGGTTCATAGCAAAAAACACTAACAGCAACAATTTTTAAAACAAAAACAGCACAGGAAAATTTTTGCAATTTTCATGCCCACAGAAGTAGCTTCTATTTCTATACAAACAATTAAGTAAAAAATAAAAGTAACTAAGCCTATGAAAGAAAAAGAGACCAGGCTTATAAATGTGGACTGTGAGTATGCTCTATTTCCCCCATCCTTCCTCCTTCTCACAAGGTCAAGTACATGGAAGATAAGCATATTTGTGTGAGCTAGACAATAGCTAAAAGAAAAATCCCTGGCACTTCTAAATGAAGAGGTCTTTTAAAGCAAGAGGGTTCAAACAAAACCTCAGTAATAAAATGCTTCCTGATGATGACTTTCATATCTTAAAAAAAGAAAGCACATACAGACCTGAAGCATCATCAATACAGTACTCTAAACTAATGCTTCCAAATCAAACTGAGAAGTCCTTGACAGTAATTTCTAAACAAACCCATTAGCTTACACACTCCCCATATACAGTACTTTAACAGTCTTAAGTTTCATATTTTAATCAGCAAATGTATAATTACTTACTTGCTTCCTTCTATAATGAGCAAATTGAGAGAGGCCTAGCACAGTGGCAAGTGCACCTCCTCCAACCAGAGCTGTCCCTTTGACAGCTTTTTGAAATGCCATTTCTTAATCTATTAAAAGAAAGAGAAAGAAACAAGAAGAAATAAAGTTAATTGTTACCAGCAAAATCCAAAAAGTAAGAAGCAACTATGAAAAATATAAAAATTAATTCACAGTAGAGGAAAAAAATATAAAAAGAAAAGGTTGAGACTAATGACATGATCAGATTTATTATAATTCAAAATAGCTTTAACCATCATAAAGTTAACTCTTAATTTAAACAAACTAAATAAATACAAATTTATCCAGTCAAACTGTCCCAGGACTCTTAAAGCCGGTGAAGAGGTAAATTATAGTGGGTTTGACAAAATGGCATCCTATCCTTCAAAATTTGTTACACAGTTTACTCTCTTCCAACAGGAGACTTAAGTTTCTGTTGTCACTTAACTAACAAAGATCTTACAGCTGCTTCCTCTCTGGCAAACTTCTCAGCAAAGTTCAATGGCTTTCTTGAGAATTCTTTCTTCCCAGTCAAGGTCCATTGATTCCTGCAGCAGTCACACAGGCTATGCTTACATCTCCAAAAAGTGAGACTAACAAAGATCAAAACCAGAAAGGAAAGGGGTGGAGGCTAAGGAAAGAATTCCTTGATCCTCCCAAAGAGTGACAAGCATCACAATATGGTAGTTCCGGTACTCAGCTACATGGCTTCCTATTCCAGCATAGATTTTTTTGGTTTTAGAAGAGGAATAATGCAATTGTAATAATTTTAAGTAAATTTCTTTCAGTTAATTTAAATTTATTTCTTCCTGACTACATCTTTCTGAAAATTCCCTTGGATATTTTGAATTTAACTTTTTTTATATTAAAAATGTTTCTACTCCTAGATTACTGTATTTACACAGGTTGTAGTTTGTTCCCCAGCAATTTAAATATATAGAAAATATATGGGTGTTTATAAATATATATATATGTGTGTATATGTGAGAGAGAGTGTGTGTGTGTGTGTATATACGTGTGTCTATATATACATATATACATACATACTCACACATCTATTTATATTCTTAATTGCTGCCTGTGTCATTTTGGGGAAATCATTTCACTTCCATGGCCTTCAGTTTCTTTATCTTTAAAATAGGGGGTTGAACTAGATGATCTCTAAGATACTTTCTGGCTCTAAATCCATGACCCTATTAAAATTAAACAATACACAAACAAAAAAAAACCCTCAAACAAAACTTTTGCCAATTATCCTTTCTATCTTCCTCCCACTCCTACACCTCGCCAATTCTGCCTTGCATATTGTAGACATTTAATAAGTATTTACTCTTGCTCAGGAGACCATACATTCAGCAACTAAAAGTACTAACAGATCTTGGAAATTTTGAGACTAGTTACTCTTAGCTCCATAAATTCCATAACAATGGCAGCTGGTGTACCCATTTCTTACAGTGTCCACTTTAGATATCCCTCAGAGGAGAAATCACAAGATCATAGATCTAAAAGGAGGGACCTTAGAAAATCATGTACTCCAAACCCTTCATTTTATAAATGAGAAAACTAAGGCCCAGAGAAGTATTTTGCCCCAAGTAGCAACAAAGCCAGGATTCAAACTCAGCTCCCCAAGTTTCTTACCACTGGACCACATGCTTTGTGGTCTTCCTTATAGGGAAATCACAGCTGAGCTAATGAGAAATATATGGCACATAAATAATTTCACACTTTCAGTCCTGAACAGTGATAAGATATTCCCCACTTCCCCATCCCTACCTAATACATGGAGTGTTCTGGGGAATATATCATGTGCTCAGGTGTTTTACCTGTCCTCCCCTTTGTATACTAAGTATTATATATATATATATATATATATATATATATTTTAATTTTTATTTGCCATACACATTAGATAAATAAGCACAGTATGGTTATTTAAAAAACAATGCTGAAGGAAAATAATTTTTTAATCTCTTGGATTTTATATTTTAAAAAGATAACAATGCAGCATTTCCTTAAAATTGCATTTTCCCTACTCCCCTCAGTCACTCTGGAAAACTCCCTCAGACAAAAGCATAACTCCTTTCTCTCGTTCCATTTTAAATAGAGTGTTCTGTGTATTTGGAAAGATGCTCCCAAGAAGGAACAGATCACAGGACATCTCCTATATATGCCTTCAGTGAGTATTCTTCACCACCATCCCTTTTTACACTAAATATTTCCCCTCTCACCTCCCCTAAATTCGGGAAAGGGCCAGAGTTTACTAAGAACTAAATTAGTCACTGAAATAACTAACACAAAACTACTACCCAAAGCTAGTTTGACATGAAGACCACCATGTGGGAAGCTCACACCTCACTAAGTCTTTACAGAACCCAACACTGCTTTGAGAAAACCTATGAATTCCCCTGTCCCTTCCCAACAACCTACTCCTAACAAAGGATACCAGTCTATTCTATTTAACTAAGGAAATTATCAATTAAAGTACTTGCCTCACAGAAATAAGCCTGGTAGCCCCATGGATGTTTGCCTCATGGCTGACTGATGTTTAACTCTGAAGAATCCCTTCTGTCCTGTTGGTGTTGTCACTGGTGACATCACAAAGGCAGCATTTCACTTTTTCTGATCTAATAAGTAGGGCCTATAAAGTCAAGTCCATGATAATTTTCCAGGACTGTATTCTTATCGGGGTAAGGTGAACCCACATTACCTTGTTCAAGCTGATTTGTTTGAGATCAAAGTTACTAATGGCATATCCTTACAGAGTGTTTTAATGATTTTCCTTCCCCATCCTCTCTACATCTTAATCCAGAAAATTTAAAATACTGAATCAAATTTTGACTTCCTTAGGTTTTGAAGGGTTTTTATTTGTTATAGCATTGGATTGTAAGCTCCTTGAGGGCAGGCATCATTTTTTTTTGTATACTTAGCACTTAGCATAGAACCTGGAATATAGTAGATGTTCAACAAAATTTTACTGACTGATTGATTATAAAGATATATTACAATTCCCAATTAATTTTTCTGTGAAATAACCTGTTTAAAGTACTACCTTTTATAACTCAAAGTTCTCACACAGCTCATCTGTTTAATTGAAAACTAATATTACAGATGGTACCAATGATAATCAGGCAGAAATTCTGTGACATGTTTATAACCACCATGGTCTAGTTCCACAAGCATTGCTCTTCACCCTTCTTCTTCATTCCCCCCAAAAAAGAAATAAATATCTTTGACTTTCAAATCCAACCATGAAGCATGTACAAGTGGATGTCAGTCTTGTCCATCCACCTTCTCTAAGATAGTCAAGAAAACCTTGGCAAAGTGCCCAAGCATCAGGAACTGAATGAAGAAACTTTGTCAAGAAGTGATTTAAAAACCACAGTAAGTATGAACCACACATTGCAGGCTACATGCAGGTGCTAAGCAAAAGTCCTCCCCCTTCTCATTAAATACCCTTCTTTAATCCTAAGCATTATACTTCCAATTTGAGTAGTAATATTGAAGGATAGTGTAATGGGAATGGAAATTTGAAGATCTTCCCCACCCCTTAACAGACCTAGGGGGGAATCTGAAGACCTTCCTTGCTTTGAAAGTAAATTCTGCCCCCTAAAAGGCTGAATGTAGTCACATAGAGCCTGTGGTGGGGGGAGTTTGCTGAAGGGTGGAGCAGAGCCCACAGGAAGTTGGGAGTCAGAGCTAATGAGCCAGAGGGAGAGAGAGGATGCTCAGGCAAGAAGTTACTCAGGTTTGTGAGTAAATATTGATCTCATATTGGTTTGTGGGAAGGCTAAAGGATGCTGTGGTTCTCTGTGTTGTTATGACTTATCAATTTCTTTGCTACTATGATGGAATCGGCTTACTGGTTTTGGAATTTGATTTTCTGGTATCTAAGTAAATGTTTTGTTCTGTCCTCTATATGGAAAGTTGCTGTATTTTTTTGATTGAGCACTATATGGGAATATTTATAGTCACAGTCAGTGCTATAAATATTGCATTGGCACTATAGGTAGCTAACCTATAGATTATGCACATTGAAAATTTTGAATTTCTCGAGGAAAATCTTGTCCTATAATTCTTACCACAAGACCCTTTCACTGATGTTATCATACAAGGAAATAGAAGGATAATTTTCCATAAGTATCCACAATATCAAGAAATCTATAGAAAGGTCCCCAGGATCACCAGAACTTGGATTGCACAAAAGATATATATATGTCACAAAATAGGCAGGTATGTATTGGTTAAGATGTAGATGGCTAAAGGGCATAATCACAATGATGAAGACACAAAGATCCATTAAAGTATCATTACCTGCTTATTCATCTAGCAAAGGACAGAATCCAGAAAAAAAGGAAAATCAGAGAAAGAGAAAATACATAGGGCTATTATGCTTTAGGCTGTTCTTTCATATTAGACAAAGGGGCTTTGTTCATAAACAGTGTGGAACAAATTACAGAAAGGAATGGAACAGTGAGACAGAATATAGATACTGTACAGGTTTCAGAGGAACATCAAATTAAAAGTGAGAAGGGTCCTTAACGTTCACCTCTACCAGGGTGTTTAACCTGGCATACATGGATAGACTTTAAGAAGTCTATGAATAGGAATAAGGGGGGGGAAGTACATCTTTAGTTTCACTAACCTCTAACTGAAATTTAGCATTTCCTTTAATTATTTAAAAAACATTATTCTGAGATCCACAGTCTACACCAGACAGTCAAATGGGCCCATGACACAGAGGGGGGAAAAGGCTAAGAACCTCTGATTAGGCATGCTCTCTTACTTAATGATGAAGGAACTAAGCCCCAAAGAGATTAAATAACACCCAAAGTCACTCAAGTAGTGACTCAGACTCAAATTTCTAAAACAGAAATTAGTTATCTTTATCCTCCCCCTAAACCCACCACTCTTCAAGAAAGCTAAATGGTTCAGAGGACAGAATGTTAGACTTGTGGTCTGGAAGATCCAAGTTCAAATTTCACCTCAGATGCTTACTAGCAGTGTGATCCTGGGCAAGTCACTTAATCTCTTTAAGTCTCAGTTTCCTCATCTGTAAAATGGAGATAATAGCACCAACAATAAAAGGCTTTAGTGAAGAATAAATGAGATAATATAGTGCTTCATAAACCTTAAAATGCCATATAAATGCTATCATACTACTACTATTATTATTAAATCACCCAAGTTTATAACCTAGGAGTCGATCTTTGACTCTTTACTCTCCCTCCCATAAATCAATTATCCAAAATTGTCAATTCAATCTCCTCCATTCCTCTCATTTAATCCCTTATCTCCATTCACAAGGCCACCCCTCTAGTTCAGATGCTCATCACCTCTCACCTAGACTATTACAATAGCTTTTTCTCTCTTTAGTAACCTCTAACCATCATTGGTTTCATTGTTTGTTCTTTCTTTGGTCATTGTATTTGTTATATTTTTTTTTGGTTTTGTTGCTTGAAATGTTGCAAATATTCTACTCACTTTTTGTAATAACATCTACAAAGTATCTTTTTTTTAAGCATTATTTTTTTTGACAAGCTAAAGTTTCCTGGCTATGCCATTTTGAGTTAAAAGGTTGGACTTTACTTTTTAGAATCTATTATTCCACTCCTTTCTGTAATTTCTTATGGCTAAAGAATAATCTTGTGTTAATTCTGCAACATGATGGGCTCTTGCCTTCTCCCCTGTCTCCACCCACGTTGAGAGACTATATCTCTCCCTCAGGTTTCTAAGATGTTGTGGGTGTCACTTTTCTCTGCCTTCAGCTCAGGCCTCTGTTGGCTCTATTGGTCCCCCAACCCTTGCCACTTACTGACTGATTAGCACTGCAGTTTCATTTAATTATATAACATCAATTACCTTCTATAAAAGGATTTTTTTTACTTCAAAGATATAGCAAAAACAATGTATAAACATTTCCCCTAACACCTTGGGAGCATAGTCCCTACTGTATCACCTCAGCCAGGAAAAAGGGAGGAGCAGGATATGGAATTAGGCTCATAATTTAGCATAATAGGCCAAGTTCATGTCCAAATGCAGCATAGTTACCAAGTAAGTACTTTTGCTGGCCTGGAGTCCTAAAGATTACTCCCAAAAATTGTTCTTTGCTCCTTGGGGCATCAATCCTAGTTTGGCAACAACATGCATCCTGGATTCTGACTCCTAGATTTTTGTGGCTCATTCTTCCAAGCCAGTAGGAGACAACTCCCTGCACCTAGAACAGAAAAGAATGAAAAGGCCCCATTTCTGGTGGGCCATATGGCCCAAGGCCTCTCCCCATGCAGCATGGTTTCTTTCCAGATACTATCACACCACTAAAGTGCAGCTGAAGACAATAAGGTAAAGAAATGTCCAAAGCTGATTCAGGCCAAGATACAGACAGTTCCAACTACACAGCTAATTGAAAAGGTTCCTCCCAACTCTGATTAGTCAACCAAAACCAGTTACAGAATGTCTGGGCATGTTCCAAAATCTCCACAAAGAACTTCCTTTACATATCATCATGATTTTCCTGGAAGCCATTACTCCAGCATCCTTCACATGGAAAGATACCATCTGAGTAGGATGCAGTCTACATATGTACCAAACTCTCATTACATTTGACTTTCTTTTCCTTTTATATTTAAAGGCTTTTCTCTTTGCAAAATGTGCTCCTTGTAACTGAAATTGTTAAAGTTAACTATGTGTTTTAAAGTCTGAAGCATAAGAGAAGAGGTGGGCCTTAAAGGCTATGTATGGATTCTATCAATTGTTGCTTTATTGTCTACATTCAAAAGTTCTGGGTAGTTTTCCCAGTGTTTAACTGGGTAGTTTTCCCAGTCTTTAACACTTTACAGTGTTCAGTATTCCCTTTTTAACCATTATTTAGCCAATATCTTCTGGGAAAATACAATTCATAAGTAATTTTTGTCTATCCTGTTTTCAGGTTCAATACCTTTGGCAAGTACAGGGATGAGTGTGTGTGTGTGTGTGTGTGTGTGTGTGTGTGTGTGTGTGTGTGTGTGTGTATAATATTGTTGACTTTTTGCTTCTCTTTGAACCAATTTTCTTCTAGTTTAATATTTTCTTGTTCTAAAATAAGACTTACTCAATCTTCTTTCTTTGGAGATAACAGGATTCACCAGACTAGGTTCCTGACCACATAACTTCTGAGGAGCAAGACTGGGCCCTGCTAGGTTTCTGTAACCTTTCCTTTAGGCAAACCATAACCTTGTATCCTGCCTACCTCTCCAACCCTAATTCCTACCTTAAGTTGCTTACTTTCTTTCTCCTGACTAGACTGGATCAGTATCTGTTGGTTTGGTTTTTTTTTTTTTTTACATGATAGAAGGGTGGGCAGAAAAAAGTGTTAATCTCATCTCAGGCTAGTCTCATCTGATGACAATATATTTTCACTCCTTCCTCTTTTTGTGGCAGGTGAGAGTCAATGTCAGATGCTTATTGCAGTGAAGAGGAAGACAGGACATGAAAGATGAGCTGGAAGTCTCCTCTGTGAGGGCAGGAGGCCTTCAAAGGGCCCTACACACAAGTCCATACTTCTGCCATAGATCAGGGGAGGCTGATGGGGAAGAGGTGCGGAACAAGTCCTTTTGAAATCAGTTTTCTGGCACTAACTCATGAGAATTTTCCTTTGCCAGGGTTCTGTCTGCTTTATTTCATGAATTCAACTGGAATCACTCTGCATATATGGAGAAGTCTTTTGTTTTTTTTTTAATGATGGAGAGGTAAATGAGTCTGGAGAAAGTGACTAATCCATCATTTTGCCAGTAGTGTAACCTGGAAAGACAGTCTCCTAATTGGTCTCCCTGCATCCTTTTTCCTCTTCAATCCATCTACCATGAAGATTCCAAAAAGATGTTGCTAAAGCACAGGTCTGACCATGTCACTCTCCTTGCTCTAAAGCTTCAACAACTCCCATGGATTTGAGGACAAAATACAAACTCTTCTTGGCATTTAAACACATTCACCATCTGACTCCAAGTGATCATTTCAGAACAAATGTACATTATTCCCCCTCACACACTTGCTGCTAAAGTGGCCTTTCCTTCTCCAATTCATTTTACAGATGAGCAAACTAAGGGTTTAAGCGATTAGCCCAGTGTCACACAGCTAGTCACACAGCTAGTAAGTGTCTGAAGTCACATTTGAACTCAGGTCTTCCTGACTTCAGGCCAGCCATCTAACTGCCCTAGGCTACCCTCAATGTTTGGAATGCTCTCCCTTCCTCACTTTCACCAACTAGGTAACCCCTGGTTCCCTTCAAGTGACACCTTCATGTAGAAGTCTTTTGCTAATCATCCAGTCGCTGGTGCCCCACCTTATCTCCATCTCCATATATTTATGTTGCAAAAAGCCCATGCAAAGTAGAACAGAAACTTGGGGGGCGGGGGAGAGAATTTAGACCTGTTCTATTTTTGTATTTATATCCACAACACCTAACACAAAGTAGATGCTCATCCAAGGCTTGTAGGTTCTGAGAAGCAAAGTCAGTATTTTTTAACTCATCTTCTGACTCCAAATCTGATATGCTTTTCACTAAATTAAGTCTCTAATTCCTTTTAAATTTTCACAATAAAGTTTCATTACTTTTAGAGATGCTGTAAGACTCGAGGGGAAAAAAAGATATGTTTATATTCAAACAAAATTAGTGCAAAATAGCATTCCAAGACTAGAAATAAATTATTTTGGCCATCCAATACCACTGTTCCCCCATTAAGGCTAAGTGTCTTAGACTATAAACTTATCAATATCAGTCTTATCATTTGGATATACAAAATTTCTACCTCAGAGAGGGTAGTATAGCAGAGTGTAATGACTAATAAATAAGGGAGACAGGTGCTATTCCTGGTTCTATAAGTAAATTGTTTTGTGGCCTTAGGTAAGTGATTTAACATCTCAGGCTGAGTCTCCTCCTTTTATAAAATGGGATAATAAGCAGTCATGGATACCTTCTAGGGTAGTGAGGAAAATGCTTTGTAGAACTTTAAAGTGCCATATAAATATTAAATTCTAATATTAACAAAAGAAAATAATGGCTTTGAAAACAATCAAGGTAATTAAAAGGATTCAGAAATATGAAGCAGTATAATTAATAAATAACATCCAAGGAAGAGTTCTAAGAACTTCGCTGGTAAGGACTGGCTTTAAATAAGGTAGAAGGAAGTAATAAAGGATAATTTCAAATCATCAGTCATCCAAAAATCAATTATGTTTGACTTTGGAATGCATTTTATTGATTTTGCATGTAGATTTGCCTCTCTAGCTACACTCTACTTAGGCTAATGCTAGAATCATTTTTTATTTCTTTTGCACACATTAACCAGCAACACAAGTAGGTGACTGGATGGAATATAAGGTGAAATGAGGGGAAACCAGTTTGGGAGCTTCAAATGACTGTGCATGATCCACTCAGCAGATAACCTATGCTGATATATTCACAGATATAGGGCATAGATATAGATGTAGGTCTAGAGATCTAGCTATAACTGTCAAAAATAGTTGTTTTTCTTGTTCAGTCATTTCAGTTGGGTCTGACTCTTCATGACCCCATTTGGGATTTTCTTGGCAAAGACACTGGAGGGGGTTGCTATTTCCTTCTCCAGCTCATCTTACAAATGAAGAAACTGAGGCAAACAGTTTTAAGTGACTTGCCCAGAGTCCCAAAGCTAGTGTCTGAGGCCAGATTTTAATGCAGGAATTTGAGTCTTCCTGACTCCAAGCGCATAACTCTATCCACTGTGCCACCCAGCTAACCAAATATAGTTATAGCTATCTATAAATAAAATAGTAGATAATAAATAAGAGAGAGAGAAGAAGGAAAAGGAGGAGGAGAAAGAGGAAAAGGAAAGAAAAGGAAAAAAGATGTGAAAATGAGAGAGCTCTCAAACTGATCTCCAAATCCAAAAGGCTATGAAGAGGCGTCAAATCAAGGCTCATAGCCTCCTCTGAGCCAAATTAAAATGTAAATGGATATGGAGTCTAAATGTAGATCAAAGCATACTATTTTCACTTTTTATATTTTTTGTTTTTTTGTTTCTCATGGGTTTTCCCTTTTGTTCTGATTCTTCTTTCACAATATGATTAATGTGAAAATTGGTTTAACATGTATAACCTATATCTGCTTGCTATCTTGGGGAGAGAGGGAGGATATGAGGGAAGGAGAAAAATTTGGAACTCAATATTTTATAAAAATGAATATTAAACTATCTTTACATGAAATTGGGAAAAAATAAAATATAAATAAGATAAAAATATAACATCGATAATATTAATTTGTGATTTTCTAAGTCAATATGCCAACCATAGGGATTTGTTTCTATCTGAGTGTAACACCATTGACCCTACTTTTCAACTATGTATAGACTTTAGGGTGAACTATATGTTTCATGGAAAGGCTATCATATTTTAGAATAATTAGAATACATTTCAAATTGTGGTCCACTGGCAGTATTTAGGAAGTTAGGGACTTCTTCTTTACCCCCTCACTAACTATTATAAAAACACACACACACACACACACACACACACACACACACACACACACACACACCCCTCAACCTTCTTGTTTCCTTTAAAAGGTCAAGGATTGACAACCTATGGCATATACTCCAAAGAGGAGACAGGATCACTAAAAACAGTGGGAATATTAAAAAGGATAGTCAAGGGGGAGGGTAGGTGGCACAATGAGTAAGAGCACCAGCCTCGGAGTTGGGATGACCCGAGATCGAATCCGGCCTCAGAAAATGAGCACCCACACACAAATAATGACTGGCCGTGTAACCTTGAGCAAGTTACTTAACCCCCAATTGCTCTTTAAAAAAAAAAAAAGGATAGTCAACAGAGAATGGGTGATGCTTTTAGCTGAGTTAAATAGTGAAATAACATGGCTATAATGGAAAGCATTGGACTAGGAACTCGCTGTGTGACCTTAGTTAATTCACTCTCAATCTTAGTACCTGTGTCTCCTTATCTCTAAAAGGAGGGAATTTGACTATATAAGGGTTTCTTCACCTGTTTTGTGTCCTGGACTGCTTTGGAAATCTCACAAAGTCTATGAAACCCTTCTTAGAATAATTTTGTTGCCTATATTCATAACTGGAGGAAATTTCAGGTGCGAATAGTGAAAATAAAGATGTTATTTTTTTCTCCAAGTTCACAGACTCCATGAAATCTATCCAAAGACTCCTTATGGGTTTGTGTCTGAAACTCTTAACTATCTATGCTTTTTTATTTTTTGATATTCTCGTCCATTAATTTTCCAAACTCACCAGGCTCAAGACTTTCTTCCAGATCTCTAGACATTGTGTGTAAGCCAATGAAGTACAACCACTACCTACTGGTTATGAAATGTTCTGACTACATGACTAACCGACTCTTCTTCCGTTCATCTTTCTCTGATGACATCCTTTAAGCCATTTCTCCTGCTGCAATTCCTCATTAGTAATGTATAATAAACAAGTAAACAAGATTTTTTTAAGTGTTTGAATAGGTTGGTTAAAGAAATTAAGAGTTAGAACAATCTCGTGGTTCCTCCTATCCATTCTGATTCTTCTATACAAAATAATTAATGAAAATATGTATAATGGGAATGTATATGTAGAGTCTATATCAGATTGCATGCCATCCTGGGAGAGGGGGAATAAATTTAAAACTTATGGAAGTAAATGCTGAAAACTAAAAATAAATTAACTTTAAAAAAATATTTTAAACTTAAATACAAAATGAGAAATGAAAAAAATTACCATGCGTATAATACCAAGCAATAAATTTCCATTTCAAGAAAACCTATGTAATAAACACTACACATTGTTTTTTTATAAATGAGTTAAAACAAACCCCAATTAAGATATTTATACATATTTTAACCTTCATTTACTTTGCACAATAAAAATAATTTGAGTGTGAGATGTTAGTACTGTATTCCTAAGACACAACCTGTTCTAATGTTCCCCATGACTGGAATATGCTTCCTCCTCCATCACCTGTCCCTCAGAAAGTCCCTCTCTTCCTATAACATGCAGCTCAGGCACCATCTTCTGCACAAAGCCTTTCCTCACCCCCTCCACAGAGGCTGATGCTCTCTCACCCAAACTACTTTGTATTTGTTAAAATTCATATTTTGCTATATATATTTTATATGGCATTGTCTCCCCATTCGAATGTAAGTGCCTTATGAGCAGAGGTCATTTCATTTTTTGTACTTATGTTACCAGCATTTAACACAAGGCCTGGCTTCAAGCAAACAATAAATACTTGTTGATTAATTGATCTGTGGCCTGCACAGGACCCTGGGTTCTTGAAGACTATGCCCATAGAGCACAACCAAGTCTTAGTAAAACAGAAAAGTTTATCTAACAAAGACTGACCTAGTTATATTTTGTAAAGGCTGGTTAACAGTACATGGATTATTTTTTTCATCACAGTAATGCAAGAGGACCACTCTACTAAAGTGTGGAGGAACTGTGGTCAATGTAGATAGAAGGAATATCTACAATGATGAAATCACAAACCTCGAGATGTTGGGGGCAGAGCCAAGATGGCGGAGTAGAAACAGCATTTCCAATGTGCTCTGCCCCACACAAATTTCAAACAATGTGAAAGGGAGCTCCGAACAACTTATGGAGCCACAGCACCCACAGAACGGCACAGAGAAGCTAACCTCCTGCTGAGGACAGACCAGCAGCCCTGCAGGGAGCGGCCAGAGCAGCTCTCTGAGAGCAGGCAGCACAGCAAGCTGGGAACCGACAGCGCAGACTGCAGAGCCGAGCCCAAGTCCTCGGTTTTAGCCCCAGGGCAGCCAGACCTTCAGCCAGCTGAAGGGACCCCAGAACACCAGCAATTGTGGCAATTCCAGAATTATCAGCACAGATATGCCTAGGACAAAGTGAGAGGTTAGTACCCTATGGACTTTGGGACCAGTATTTGGGGAACACATGGCTTCCTCCCCTGGGGGCAAAAAGCTGCTGAAGAAACAGCTGCACAGAAGCCATTTTGCAGCTTCAGTAGTGGCTCTAGCTCCTGGTCTGTGAACTGTAGGAAGATCCAGCAATCAGTCTGGGGGTTAATCGCTTTTGCTTTAAACTGCCTGGATCTGGATTGTGGTCTGGGGGGAACTTTGGGGTGTGTATCCAACTTGCCAGAGTGGGTGGAGGCTTTACAGAGGCCACCCAACTGGCGGAAGTTGTGAAGACCCCACGTTTGGGCAGAAGCTCCCCTGTCTGGTGGCAGAGTCCTACTGTGGCAACAAGCCCAAAAATCAAGTAATTAAGCGGCAATATGCCTAGGCAAAAGAAACAAAATAAACAGAAAAGTTCAACATCGGACTCCTATTTTAGGGGCAAAGAGGCTCAAAGCATGGAGGAGGACTGTGAGGTCAGAACTCCTGCACCAAAAGCCCCAAATGAAAATACAAGCTGGCTACAGGCCATAGAGGACCTTAAGAAGCAGATAAGAGAAGTGGGGAAAATTTGGGAAGAGAAATGAAAAAGATGCAAGAAAAGTATGAAATGACAGTCAACAGCCTGGCTGAGGAAAATAACACCTTAAAAAATAGACTAACTCAAATGGCAAAAGAGGCTCAGAAAGGCAATGAGGAGAAGAATGCCTTAAAAAGTCGAATTTGCCAGATGGAAAAGAATCTCAAAAGCTCACTGAGGAGATTCATTCCTTCAGAGTTAGACTGGAGCAAATGGAAGCTGGTGACTTTATGAGTAATCAAGATGCTGTTAAGCAGATCCAAACAAATGAAAGATTAGAAGGCAATGTGAAATATCTCATGGGAAAAACCACTGACCTGAAAATAGATCAGGAGAGATAATTTAAAAATTATTGGACTACCTGAAAGCCATGATCAAAGAAAGAACCTAGAAATCATCCTTAAAGAAATTCTCAAGGAAAATTGTCCTGATGTTTTAG
>WOXC01012129.1:87500-98202 GCA_011680675.1 Gymnobelideus leadbeateri | reverse complement strand
TACATATACACATACACATATATATGAAGTATATATAAAGTACAATTGTTCCTCAACTTTTGCAGGCATAACATTCCCCAAAATGGCATTAAAGTAAAAACTGTGAATTTTGATATATTGAACCTATGGGAAATAGGTTTTCAAAACCAATAAAACTGTAATCTTTTGCTGGAGATTGCTGAAAATAAACTTTTCTGCATACATTTGTTTGTAACTAAACATTAATTCTGATAATATATACTTTTCCTAATACAGTAATCCTAAAAAAACCCCGTAAAATGCAGTACACAAAATAAAATTGGCAACATGCAAAACATTTTTCCAGTAGTAATTCCCTATACTGTGACCTTTTGTGCTAACATCTCAATAAAAATATTGATTTCAGACAATATTCACTTTTTATAACGCATGAAAACATATCATACATACCATATGAATGAATACCATAAATACAGTACAGCCAATAAAATTCTTTTTTTTTTTAAACAAATACTTTATTAACTTCTGTTTTACATCATTCATTTCCGCCAGATTTTGAGTTACAATCATTTTCCCCCGATTATTCCCCTACCCAACCTCCCAGAATAGCAGTCCCACAAGATATCGCTTCCTCCAATCTGCTCTCTCCCATACCTTCTCCCATACCCCCATCGACTTTTCCATTAGAGGAAGATGAATCTTTGTGTCCCAATGCCTGCATATCTTATCTCCCAATTATAGGCAAAGGAGTATTAATAATAGTATTTATATATATATTTGAAACATTTAATGTTGCGATCTTGAATTTCAGATCCATTTCCTTCCTCCCTTGTCACCCATTCCTTCTTGGTATATAAGTAATTCAGTATATGTTGTACATGTCTAGCTATGCAAAACATCATAGTAGATATATTGTACAAGGCTGCTTATAATTCCTCCCACTCATCCCACCCCCACCTGGTCCATTCACTACATGATCCTGTCCCTCTTCTATAGTTGGTACTTCTAACCTCCCCTCACCCCAAGGATGCCCTCCCATCCATCATCTCTCCTCTCATCCCCCTTCCTCCTTTCTGCTGTGGTTGAGATATCCCATTTAGTATCTTCTGTCATTTTCTCCTGGAAACAGGTAATGTGAATGTGGTTTTGCCTTTTTAGCCTTCATTATTCTCCCCCTCCTTTTTACCCACTTCCCTACATGAGATAGTTTACCTACCATGTCTCTCCCCATCTCCTCTTGCCACTTTTCCTCTCTCACCTCATAATTTCATCCCTTGAGTATTCTCCCTTCCCAACAAATTCAACCTATGCCCTCTATCCATATATAACTGTAACCATATACACACACATTCACATATGTATTCATATGACCACACCCCCTTCTTCCATTATTTTCATAGTGAGAAAGATATCATCAGTCACAGTTATTGCTTTTCCATATAGGAATGTAAATAGTTCAACTTTGATAAGTTCCTTTTGATTTCTTTTCCCTGATTACCTTCTCAGGCATCTCTTGCTTCTTGTGTCTGGATGTCAAATTTTCTATTCAACTCTGGTTTTTTCCTCAAGAATGCTTGAAAGTCCTCTATTCCACTGAATGACCATATTTTCCCCTGAAACAAAATACTCAGTTTTGCTGGGTAGGTGACCCTTGGGTTCATTCCCAGTTCTTTTGCCCTCTGGAATATCATATTCCATGCCCTTCTATCCCTCAGTGTAGAAGCTGCCAGGTCCTGGGCTATTCTGATTGTGTTTCCACAATATTGAAATTGTTTCTTCCTGGCTGCTTGTAGTATTTTCTCCTTGATCTGGGGATTCTGGAACCTGGCTATAATATTCCTGGGAGTTTTCTTTTGGGATCTTTTTCAGGAGGTGATCGGTGGATTCTTTCAACCTCTATTTTGCCCTCTGGATCTAAAACATCAGGGCAGTTTTCCTTGAGAATTTCTTGAAGGGTGATTTCTAGGTTCTTTCTTTGATCATGGCTTTCAGGTAGTCCAATAATTTTTAAATTGTCTCTCCTGGATCTATTTTCCAGGTCAGTGGTTTTTCCCATGAGATATTTCACATTGCCTTCTAATCTTTCATTTGTTTGGATCTGCTTAACAGCATCTTGATTTCTCATAAAGTCATTAGCTTCCATTTGCTCCAGTCTAACTCTGAAGGAATGAATCTCCTCAGTGAACTTTTGAGATTCTTTTTCCATCTGGCAAATTCGACTTTTTAAGGCATTCTTCTCCTCATTGCCCTTTTGGGCCTCCTTTGCCATTTGAGTTAGTCTATTTTTTAAGGTGTTGTTTTCCTCAGTCAGGCTGTTGACCCTCATTTCATACTTTTCCTGCATCCTTCTCATTTCTCTTTCCAGTCTTTCCTCCACTTCTCTTATTTGATTTTTAAAGTCCTTCTTAAGGTCCTCTATGGCCTGCAACCCGCTCATGTTTTCCCTGGGGCTTTTGGAGCAGGACTTCTGACCTCACAGTCCTTTTCCCGCTCTATGCCCCCAAAATAGGAGTCTAGGGTTGCATTTTTCTGTTTCCTTTGCCTTGGCATGTTGCCACTTAATTGCTTGACTTTTGGGCTTGTTGCCACACTATGGCTTTAAGGCCAGATAGAGGAATTTTCGTCCCGAACGTGTGGGGGCAACTTCCGTTTCTGGCAAGCTGTAAACCCACCCATGACTTCCACCCTAGATCACAATCCAGATCCGGGGAGGTTAAAGCAAGAGCGATTACCCCCCAAGACTGATCGCTGGATCTCCCCACGATTTGTAGGCTGGGAGCCGGAAATGCCTCTGAAAACTACAAAGTGGCGTGTCTCCTCAGCAGCTTCTAGCCCCCAGGGGAGGGAGCTGACGCATTCCCTAAATACAGGTCCCAAAGTCCATAGGACACTAACCTCTTACTTTGTCCTAGGCAAGTCTATGTTGATAATTCTGGCGTCTCCACAGTTCCTGGTGTTCTGGGGTTCCTCCAGCCGGCTGCTGGCCGCCCTGGGGCTAAAACCTCGGCTCACGTGGACCTGGGCTCGGCTCGGCTCCTGCGCTCTGCGCTGCCGGCTCCCAGACCACTGCGCTGGTCCTTCCTGCAGGGTGCTGGGCTGTCCTCAGCGGGAGGTTAGCTTCTCTGTGTCGTTCTGTGGGTGGTGGGGCTCCAGAAGATTTTCAGAGTCCTTTTTTACATAGTTTGTGGAGAATCTGGGGGCAGAGAGGCTTGGATGAGCTGTTTCTACTCCGCCATCTTGGCTCCGCCCCGCCAATAAAATTCTTAAAGCTAAAACTTTTTTAAAACTTGAATCTTACCTTCCACTCTGACAGATGGCAGTATGAGGGCATTGTACCATATATATTGTAACATTGTACCTCTCTATCTTGTCTGCCCTTTGAAAACCAAGAGAGAGTTTCTTGGGATTCGAGTCACTGCTGTCAGAAGATGCTGAGACTGATGAAATCTTGACATCACCTCTGATGCTCTGTCCTTAATGGTTGGTGGATGGCATTGGAGATCGTGAAAGATGTTGTGCTGTTTGAGATCCTTAAGGGTCTTGAGTATGGGAGCACAGCAGAAGCAAGGTGGTGTTTAACCTTTAGTCTGTGATCAGTGATGGAATTGGCAGTCTCAGTGTCTCTAGCCAGTTGGTTGATTATACCAAGCTACCCTAGTAGGACAGCAGCAGTTCTACAATTCTTCCATATTTTTTCTCTATTACATATAGCCACACATAGATTTTAAACTATGCAAAAATACAGTAACTCACAACCAAATATACAATTTTCTTTTTCTTTTCCTCTTTGTATACTGAAATGTTTATGATGTTGATTTTTGTTGAGTTCATAAGTTTTAAAAAGATAATTTAATTAAATAAAATATTTTTGGGATTAAAAAATGAAGGACAAAACTTTACTGAAGTTATTAATAATATTAACGTTTATTTGACTTTATAAGTAGCATATTATATACTATATATAGTAACATCTAGATAGGTAGTTTGTCATATCACCATAAAAACAACAACAACAACAACTGAGAGGCAGTTGTGTGGCTCTGACCACAAAAATGAGTCAGGCTTTCATACCACAGAAATGGGCTGAGTGAGGTCAGCAATTGAGTAACCAGAAGAAGGAGCTCAAACCTAGGGTAATCCTATAGTTCTAAAATTCTAAACCTGCAGAGCTTCCTGGGACTTTGAATCAGTAGTAATATGCTAAAACTTTTATCAAAGTGCAAGATTGGAATTGTATTGTCCAAACAAGACTGGAATCCAGAAATTGTAAAACCCAGACCTAGAGGCACAGTGATCAGACTTTGCCCTAAATAAGATCACTTAGGGAATGCAGTTCCCTGGACTGAGTCATCCCTGAGGTATGAAAAATCCATAATACTCTATACCCAGAGAACACAAACCAGGACTAAGCAAGATTCTAATATTCCCTCCAGAAGTGTGCAGAACCTTGCCTTAAGACAAAATTTCAATTCAAATTAGATGGGAAGAATAAGTAAACAAAAAAGATACACCCCGTAAAGCGTCAGAAGCTCCCCAAAAAATCAACTAGAATTTGTAGAAGAAATGAAGCAAGATTTTTTTTAATCAAATGATAAATGCATTGAAAATCTAGAGGAAAAACCTAAAGAAGAAAGGAGCATTAGAGGAAAGAGTAAGAAGAACAAATAAAAGCAGAGCAGAAGAGATGCAAGGGAGGAGACAAGATGGCGGCATAGAAGCAGGAAGACTCCCGGCGCTCCCCCCATAACCACCTCAAACACATATAAAAAATGACTCTAAATAAGCTTTAGGGCTACAGAACCCACAAAGTGACAGAGAGAAACAAACCTACCACTGAAGACAGCCCAGCAGAACGGCAGGAAAGGTCCAGTGCAGCATGCTGGGAGCAGACCCCTGTGAGTCCAAGGTTTTAGCCTCAGCGCACCCTGACCAGCTGTGACTGGAACTGACTTTTGGAGCGTGGATCATCAGCAGATGTGGCAGTTTCCAGAATTATCAACTCATAGATGCCAAACACAAAATGAGAGGTCAGTGTAGACTTTGCGGGAACAGTAAGCTCCTGAGTGTGGTCCAGCCTTTGCCCCTGGGGGGAGAAGTGGCTGAGGTTCCACAGTGTGCAGCCACCACCTTGTGGATGCCTCCAGAGCACTTGGCCTGCAGATTGTAGGGGGACCCAGCAACCAGTCTGAGGGGTAATTGCTCTTGCTTTAACTTGCTTGGATCTGGATTGCTGTCCAGGGTAGAGGTCCTGGGGTGCATGACCAGTTTGCCAGAGCCAGTGGAGGCTTCTGAGAAGGCACCCAGTGAATACCTCCAGCATCTGAGAGAACCCCAACAATTTGGGACAAAGCTCTCCTCTCTGGAAACAGAGTTCTACAGTGGCAAAAAGCTCAAAAGTCAAGTAATTGGGTGGCAACAAGAGCAGGCAAAGGAAGCAAAGCAAGCAAAGCAGTCCCACTTTGGACTCCTTTTTTGGCAACAAAAAGGATCAAAGCATGGGACAGGACGAAGACAATGAAGTCAGAACTCCTGCACTAAAAGCTTCCAAGAAAAATACAAACTGGTTACAGGCCATAAAGGAGCTTAAAAAGGATTTTGAAAACCAAATAAGATAAGTGTAGGAAAAATTGGGAAAAGAAATGAGAATGATGCAAGAAAATCATGAAAAGAGAGTCAACAACCTGACTGAGGAAAATAACACCTTAAAAATAGACTAACTCAAATGGCAAAAGAGGCCCAAAAAGGCAATGAGGAGAAGAATGTCTTAAAAAGCCGAATTTGCCAGATGGAAAAAGAATCTCAAAAGCCCACAGAAGAGAATAATTCCTTCAGAATTAGATTGGAGCAAATGGAAACTAGGGACTTTATGAGAAATCAAGATACTATTAAACTGATCCAAAAGAATGAAAAAGTAGAAGGCAATGTGAGATATTTCCTTGAAAACCGGATGAAAACCAGAAAAAACCATAGTTCAATAGAAAATTTGACAGTCACATACAAGAAGGAAGAGAAGCATGAGAAGGTAAACAGGGAAAAGAAATCATAAGGAACTTATCAAAGTTGAACTATTTACATCCCTACATGGAAAAATGATAATTGTAACTTATGAAACTTTCTCATTATGAGAATAGTTGAAGGAAATATAAAGTGATATATATATATATACATAATATATATATATACATACATACACAAATACACACACATATACATGTATACATACATACATATGTCTATATAGGAGGGTATATGGGCATATGAATACATATGTGAATGCTTATGTATATGTCTACAGATACCCATAGACAGAGGGCACAGGACCAGTTGAATAGAAAGGGAAGATACTTAAAAGGTAAAATTGAGAGATGAGAGAGGAATATAATGAGAAGAGATGGGGAGAGACAGAATGGGGTAAACTATCTCACATAGAAGAGTCAAGGGAAAACTTACAATGGAGGGGAAGAACAGGAAGGCAAAAGGGAATGGGTCAACCTTACTCTCATTGAATTTGGCTTAGGGAGGGAATGATATATACACTAAATAGGGTATATCACTCTATAGGAGAGTAGGGGGAAAGGGATGAGATGGGGGGTGATGGAGGGGAGGGCAGGTTGGGGGGGAAGTTGGAAGCACACATTATTTAAAAGGGACGGGGTCAAAGTAGAGAATAGAACAAATTCGGGGGGGGGGAGTATAGGATAGAGGGAAATATATTCAATCTTTTACAATATACCCACTATGGAAATGTTTTGCATAGCTGCACATGTACAACCTATATTGAATTTCTTATCTTTCCAGTAAGGATGGGTGATGAGGGAGGAAGGGAAAGAATCTGGAATCCAAAATTTTGAAATCAAATGTTTTAATATATATACATATATATGTATATTTATATATATATATATGTATATATACATATAATTATTATTTTAACATGCAGTTGGGAAATAATATATACAAATACTGGGGCATATAGATTCATCTTGACCTACTGGAAAGTCGGAGGGAGGGATGAGGCAGATATAGAAGAGAGTAGATTAGGGGAAAGGGTATACAGTGGGATTACTGTTTAGGAGTGGTGGGTAAGGGAAAGATTGGGAGAAAAATTGTAACTCAAAATATTGTGGACATGAATGATGTAAACTAAAAATAAACATAAAATTTTATTTAAAAAATAAAGAAGAGATGCAAAAGGCTGAAAATTTAAAAAAAGATATATCTCATAAAAAACTGGGTAAACAGGTAATGAATCCAACAATCTTCAAATTATCTGGGAATTATGAATGAAAAAGGTCCAGATTTCAAGATATCATGAATGGAAACTGCCCAGACCAATGAGAACCAGTGGTCAAAGTAAAAAGAATCCACCTGGAGACAGAGACAAGATGGTAGACTAAATGTAGGGAGTCTGAACTCTCCCCCAAACCCTTCCAAATACCTTTAAAAAATTACTCTAAACAAATTCTAGAGCAGCAGCAACCACAAAAAGGTGTGAAACAAATCACCAGTCCAAGACAACTTGGAAAGTTGGCAGGAAAGATCTATTGCACCAGGGTGAGAGAGGAGCATGACTGATTTGTCAGCACAGTTCCAGCCCTAGCAAACCAGCATCAGGCCTTGGGAACCACTGAATCAGCTGTGGCAGAGGCAGGTTTCCTGAGTTCTCAGCCCACAGTTAGTAAGGGGGATCAGGAGATTACAGGGGTCTTTTTGCTAGCACTGGAGCAGGATTATGTTGCTTTGCCCATACTTGGATCATGGTCCCAGTCCTGGTAGTAGACCCAAGGCAAGGAGGAGCACTAGCATAGCAGAGCTTGAGCAGCACTGGAACAAGTACCCTCTTCACATTTCCAGGGTAGAAAGTGCTTATGATTCATCACAGACCAGGAGAGAAGTGAACACTACAGGTCCCTAGAAGTATCTCTGAAAATAGTTGCATCAAACCCCCAAAATTTGGGACATTGTGCTCTCCACCCTGGAAGCAGAGCCCTACTTTAACAAATAGTTAAACATTAACTAATAGGCTAGGAAAATGAGCAAACAATGGGGAAAAACCCTCTGACTACTGAAAGTTACTATGGTGAGAAGGAATATCAAAACACACACTCAGAAGACAACAAAGTCAAAGCTCCTATATCTAAAACCTCCAAGAAAAATAGGAATTGGTTTTAGGTCATGGAAGAAATGAAAAAGAATTTTGAAAATCCAGAGAAGTAGAGGAAAAATTGGGAAGAGAAATGAGAGCAATGCATGGAAATCATGAAAAATGAGTCAACAGCTTGCTAAAGGAGACACAAAACAAATACTGAAGAAAATAACACCCTAAAAAACCAGAGTAGGCCAAATGGTAAAAGAGATCCAAAAAGTCAATGAGGAGAATGCCTTAAAAAGCAGAACTGGCCAAAAGCTCACTGAAGAAAGTAATTCCTTAAAAATGAGAATGGAGCAAATGGAAGCTAATGACTTTGTGAGAATTCAAGAAACAATAAAACAAAGCCAAAAGAATGAAAAAAACAAAAAACAATGTGAAATATTTCATTTGAAAAACAATAGATCTAGGAAAATAGACCCAGGAGAAATAATTTAAAAATTAGTGCACTACCTGAAAGCCATGATCAAAAAGAGCCCTGACATCATCTTTCAAGAAATTATCAAAGAAAACTGCTCTGATATTTTAGAAACAGGACAAATAGAAATTGAAAGCAAACACCCATCAATTCCTGAAAGAGATCCCAAAAAGAAAACTGCCAGGTTTTATAGCCAAATTCTTGAGTTCTCAGGTCAAGGAGAAAATACTGCAAGCAGCTAGAAAGAAACAATTCAAGTATGGTTGAACCATAGTCAAGATAACACAAAATTTAGCAGCTTCTACATTAAAGGACTGGAAGGCTTGGAATATGATATTCCAGATGGCAAAGGAGCCAGAATTACAAACAAGAATCACCTGCCCAGCTAAACTAAATATAATCCTTCAGGGGAAGAAATGGATATTGAATATCGAGATAGAGGACTTTCAAGCATTTTTGATGAAAAGACCAGAATTAAATATAAAATTTGACTTTCAAATACAAGACTCAAAACAAGCACCAAAAGGTAAACAGGAAAGGGAAATCATAAGGGACTTAATAAGATTAAACTGTTAACATTCCTACATCGGGAAGAGGATATTTGTAACTTATAAGACCTTTCTCATTATTAGGGCAATTGAGTGTATACACACACACACAGGGCCAAGATGTGAGTTCAATAGGAAGGCATGATATCTTAAAAAAATAAAATGAACAGATGAGAGAGGAATGTACTGGGAGAAAGAGAAAAGTGGAGTGGGGTAAATTATCTCACATAAAAGAGGCAAGAAAAAGCTTTTACACTAGAGGGGGGAGGCAAGAGAGAATGAGTGAACCTTACTCTCATCAGAATTGGATTAAGGAAAGAATAGCATATACAATTGAGTATTAAATATAAATCTATCCATTAAATAGAAATATCTATCAAATATAAATCTATATATTAAATATAAATCTATCTCACCATACAAGAAAATAGGGAGGAAGGGGATAAGAAAAGGGGGGATGATAAAGAAGGAGGGCAGATTGGGGGAGTGAGTGAAACTTACTCTCATCAGAATTGGCCCAAAGAGGGAATAACATACACGTGCAACTGGATATAGAAATCTATCTTACTCTACAGGAAAGGAGATAAGAGAAGAATGGGATGATAATAACAGTAATAACTACAACAACAATAATAAAAATTCCACATGAAATCAGAAAGGAAGAATGCTCAGAAACTATAGCTAGGATCACAAAATATTTAGCAGCTACCACTAAATGAACAGAGAACATGAAACATATCATTAAAAAAAACCAACCAAAAATAATTTACCTATCAAAACTGAGTATAATTCTACAGGGGAAACATAGCCCATCAGTGCAATAGAGGGCTTTCAAGAATTCCTGATGAGAATAGAGCTGAATAGAAATTTTGAAATACCAATATAGGAGTTGAGAGAAACAAAAAGAGATGAACTGTTTACATCTAATTGAGAAAGGGGTGATACAAATATCCCTCAGAACTCTAACTAATATTAAGGGCTCATAGAGCAGGATATCCCGAGCCATAGTGTGGTGAAGCAGGCAAACATCAACATTAAGACCCCCCATGGGCATAGCCAGGGGAACCAACAGCCTCCAGTTCTGAGGATCACCACATGCTTCAGCTTAGCCCCCAGGCAAATGAACATACTCCAGTGGCCAGAACTCCAAAGACTTCAGTGTAGCCCAAGGGAAACACAGAATCATTCCATTGGGGCTCCTCACGTGCCACACACCACCACTAGGACCCCAAATCAGCACCAGGTAAGCTGCCAGACCTCTATGGCCTCTAGCAACACCAGCCACCCTGACCTTGCCCCCTTAGGCTGTCCTAATTTGATGCTGTCATCAGATATAAGGGGCGCCCTCCCCAGGGGCCTCAGGGGAGTATCATTGAAACACCAGGTTAACAGCTAGGGCCTGAAGTCACTTGCATAAGAAACCGGAGATAGTGCCCCTTCTACCCCAGGTGCAGAGCTTAAATTTAAAAGAAAGGTAAAAGCACCATCATCACTCCCAAAATGAACAAAAACAACAAGAAAAGAATCTGACCACAGAAAGTTCTTATTATGACAGAGAAGACCAAGACACAAATGCAGAAGAAAACAACATTGTCAAAACATGGGCAA